>JANIIA010000002.1:38597652-38610086 GCA_027478495.1 Erythroxylum alaternifolium | reverse complement strand
TATATCTACGTGCTTACTTTCTTAAATTGAAAATGGAATAATAATGATAAGTCCCCTCTTTTGATTTTTCATAAATGTTAAATTTAGCAATTCATCTTTATTATGTCTAAGTTAATTATCAAAAAAAGCCCAAACTTTTGTCAGTTTTTCAATCATAACCTGAACTTTTAAAAGTAGCAATAAAATACCCAAATTTTCAAATTTTTTAAATTCTAGCCCGAACTTTAAAAAGTAGCAATAAAATGCTCAAACTTTCAATTTTGTTTAATTTTAGCTTGATGCAAATGTTTCTGTTAAGTTTGCTGACGTGACTTGCTACATGTTTTAGAAACCTTAACTATTAATACATGTCAGCAAAAATTAACACAATAAATGAAGATTAATGAAATGACATTGTTATTTCAAAATGATCTAAATTAGATTACGCAGTTTCGATGACCTTACGCTTTGATTTCAATTTTTTTCTTCGCTTTCAGTTTGTTCTCTCAACGCCTTCACCCTTTGATTTTCATATTATGCAGCTCTGACGCCTTTACACTAAGGGCATTAAGAGAACGAACTAAAAATAATGAGCTTACTAGTGCAGTATGCTCTAATACGAGAGTAGTTTGGGGTGTTAGAAGAACAAATAAAAAACAAATGACTGAGGGTTGAGGGCTAAGGGCTAAGGGCTGAGGGTGAACAATAGATAACATCAGGCTCGAATTGAAGAAAATTGCAAGTTTGAGCATTTTATTGCCACGTTTTGAAGTTTAGGCTAGAATTGAAAAAAATTGAAAGTTTAGGTATTTTATTGCTACTTTTTAAAGTTCGGGCTATAATTGAAATTTTAACAAAAGTTTGGGCTTTTTTTGGTAATTAACCTTTATGTCTATTGTCTTAATTATTATTTACTTTCTTTATTTTTGCACTAAAAGTTAACAATCTATAATTTAAAATTTTAAAAATTAAGATTCAAACATCATTAAAGCAAGTGAAAAAATTGGTGAAGCCTAAGAAATATAAAGTGGTCATTAGGTTTAAGTTTGTCAAATTAGTTCTCTTATCCTTGTTATGAAATGAATTAATGTGTTGTCTATAATTACCTATTTTATCTTTCCCTTTCTGTAGTTAGATTAATTAGGATCGTATTTTCAAAAGCAATAAAAATATAGTGTAGATCTTTGGCTTTCAAGACCGTAAACCAAATGAGGCTTTTCTAATTAATTGTGCCATATTACTTAACGCCTATGTCCTTAGTATAGGCTTAAGCCTAAAATAAACTATAAAAGCCATATATTTCTTGTTTAACTTATTATTTTGTGCACTGCTAAGTAATTGCATAATGTGATAGACGATAAGTCAATCATTAAAAAAATAATGTAAGATTAATAAAACTAGGAAACTTAAGCCTAAAATATAACCTAAAATCATCTAGGTCCAAACCTACAAACTTAAACCCTAGCCACAAGCTGGCAAAACCTAAAAGTTTAAGTTTTAATTGCCAAGACACTATTTTCTATACATTTTCTACTTCTAAATCAAATATAAAATATATTCAATGCCCTAAATATTAAACACAAACTCGAATATTTTTTTGTTAAAGCCCTAATATTCTTTCTAGGAATATCAATTTCATTTCAAGCCTTAAGTCATACTTTTAGGCATTTTTGTCCACTCCAAGCCCTAAGACGTAACTCTAGTTTCAAACCCTAAAATTTATTACGCAACTCTAGTTTCAAACCCTAAAATTTACTTTAGGAATTTTATCTCAATTTCACATTCTAGGACCCAACTATACGAATTTTATATTAATTTCAAGATGTAAAATTTATTCTAGGCATATCAATTTCATTTTGATCTCTAAGAGACAACTCTAGACATTTTTTTCTTAGTTTCAAGCCCTAAAATACAACTCTGAGCATTTTTCTCCATTTCAAAGCCCTAAAATTCATTTTATGCATATCAATTTCATTTTAAATTCCTTTTATGGATTAATGAATGAATTCTTTTATCTTTTAAAAAATTCATCTTAAATGTTAAAATACAACTTTATAATTTTGTTTATTTCAAAATCTAAGATCTAATTGTGGGCAACTTATCCCAATTTTAAGTTTTAATAATCAACTTTAGGCATTCTATCTTAATTTCAAACCATAAGACCTAACTTTAGGCATTCAATCTCAATCTTAAAGTCCTAAAACCCATCTTTAGCTATCTTTTTCATTCCAAAAACCTAATGATCACTCTAGGTAAGGATGGCAATTGGACTCAGTTTGACCTGATCTGAAGTCAATGAGAAAAATCCTAAGTTGATAAAGCTTTGGGTTAGGCTCGAGCTAAAAACATAAAAAATTTTAGACTTGAGCTTCTGACCCCAACCATATCAAAGCGACCCAAATTCTTTATCTTAAAATAATTTCATTTTGTTAAATAAAAAAATAATGTTATTTGTTAATCAAAAATGCATAAGCTACTGAAAGTTCTCCTTTCTCCCCATGTCTCTATTTCTGTCTCATAATCCTTAAACGATAAATCCTTAATCACAATTGTCTTTAAATTTATTAAAAAACAACTCACTACCCTAATTTGCAACTTACGATTACCGCTTGCCCCTTTTTCATTGTGTTTTTACGTCAATACTATGTTTTGAGTTGAAGTTAGGTATTATTGCCAACATTTTTTGTTTAATTCGAACCTTAAATTGTCGAGCTTTACCTTTCATTTAGAGTACTAATTTAAGTTAACCCTTATCTTACTTGTTGTAGTAATTTATGTTAGAAGTATATGGACTAATGTAATCATAACATTAATTCCACATACACAACCATTAATTGAATTGCCCAATGTATGTTTCATAGCCATAAAGAGATAGTTAATAATTTACTAATTGCATTTGAGGCACATGATAGTACCCTAATAATTATAGGTTGGCCTATTAAACCATAGTTCATCACATCTATGAAATAACACAATTAGCCTAATTCTACCCTTTAGGGTAAAACATGTTATAAATATAACATATGGTGAGAATGTGTGTGGTTGCTGTGGATGTGTGTGGTGAAAGTTCAAAAAGGGTCTTCTACCATAAGCTCTCTCTCTTACATAAGTTTGTTAAATATTGATAGGTTGTAGTCTCTTGAATAGAAAAAATGAATCAAGATTCTATGCCCAACATTGGAGGTATGTTCATTTATTGTGTAGTTAATGCTCTAAATAGAATATGGATCTTGGTATTGTTGTTATTGATGACTTCATTTATTATTAACAATTGGTATCAGAGCTCTATGGTCATTCGATTTTAGGGCTTGTATTTGGGTATAAACTTGTTTTTTTTAAATCAGTTTTTTGGCATTAATGATTTTAAAATGATGCATTGAAGGTGTAGAAACTGTTGTTGGTTATTGTTATTGACTTTTAACTTTATTTTGGCAAATGAATCTCGTTTTTGGGTGAGATTTTCGAAATTTTTGGGGTTTTCATTAATGGTCGAAATGGGTAAGAAACTTTAAGATTTTGGAGTACTTTTGGCTGAAATGTGTATTAGAAATCCATAAAGCATGAAAAATGGAAGAAAAGCTCTCAAATCTCGTCAGAAATAGGCAGCCAGAGGCAAATTTTTAGGCAGGTCAGATCTTTGCACCCATGGGTTAACTCACGTGCTCGACTAAAGGTTAGGGACAACCTATACGGTGCCACCCTAGACCTTGTTATTAATAATAATAATAATTTTTAAATAAAATAATAATTATAAAAAAGTTTTGAACAATGGCACATGAAAGGATGTTTTTGGACCATTTTTCATCATTTTGCTCCATTTTTTAATTTTATTTTTTCATATGTTTATGCACAAGATTAATCAATGTTTTTATTTGATAATTCTAATTATTTTTATTCTTATTATGGCATCAATATGATTATTTGTTGACAATAGTGAATGTTTATTTTTAATTATCGTAAAGTTGAGCAAATGAAACTATTTGTGATGAGGAACTTTTAAATATTATTATATGTTTAAATTTTGTGTTTTTCCTTTAAAATAACATTAAGATCTATACGGATAATTAATTGTCCTGTCGATAGTTACTACTTAGTAGGATGCTTAATATGGTGAAGAATTTTATTGAAATATTATCAATTGCACAATTTTTCTATCCTTTCGATAATAAATTGATGATTTGGTTGTAATATTTAATAAATTGTTCTTATCTGTGAATGGGTTCTATATTTGTTTAAGGAACTATAGCATGAATGATGTAATTAATTTTGATAAAAAGAGCACAAACTGCATGATTCTATTTTAACATGCATATCATGGTTATTGCTCTTGGTTCTCATTCAACTTTAAGCAATCCGAGAGTCTCTACCGTCTTACGCTGAATGGAACGAACCATAAGCAGTGGGTTGAATCTCTCATGATGAATTTGACTATCATGTGAATGGACTTGGCCTTGAGAACTGATGCACCACCTAAACCCGCTGATGATGTTACTGAGAAGGATAAGAAATCCTATGAGGAGTGGGAATACTTTAACCAATACTGCTTGATAATTATGAGGTATCACATGGATGAATTCATTCGTGATGGTATTCTTGAGGCTAATAATTTAAAGGATTTTCTTGCTGCTATTAAGAAGAAGTACAAAAAGTTCTCAAAGAATGAGTATTTGAACATGCTTCATCACACTATTTACGATGCTGCAAATGCCATTAAGGCTCACATCAGTAAAAACTCATAAGTTGTTACCTTAAGCTTAAGGTTATGGATATGGACCTTGGTGAGGATTACATGGTATGATTTGTGATGGGGACTCTTCCTTACAAATTTGATATGATTAGATCAAGCTATAATGCTTAAAAAGAGCAATGGACCGTTGAGGAGATGACTGCTATTCTTCCCAAGGAAGAGGATGACATGAAAAAGGGAAGGCTAAGAAGCATCTCCATGATGACAAACCATAATAATTCTCAAAAGAGAAAGTTCACTTCTAATAGCTCAAGTGACTAAAAGGATTTTAAGAAGAAAGCTATTAGTTCTAAAGGAAGTGGACAGGCATGCTCATCTTTTATAGGTCAGAAGAATAAATTTTTCAAAGGGATGTGCAACTTTTGTCAGAATTTTGGGCACAAGAAAGCTTATTGTTGAAAGCTCAAAGCTAACGTAGAGAAGAAAGGTAATTGTCTTATGATGGTTTATTTAAAGTCTAATATTATCGATGTGCTCTCAAATACTTGATGGTTAGACACTGGAGCAACAATTAACGTTATGAATTCCTTGCAGAAACTGACAAGTCGAAGAAGGGTGACTAGTTTTAAGCAACATGTGTACATGGGAGATGATACCAAAGTCCAAGTCGAATTTTTGGGACAGTTAGACTACAGTTGAATACAGGACACCTTTTAGAGTTATATGATGTTGCTTATTTACCCTCTATCAAGAGGAATTTGATTTTTGTATCTATTTTGGATAGTCTAGGTTATAATCTTATTTTTGGAATTGGAAAACTGACTTTGTATCATGACTCTCTTTTGGTGGGAAATGAAATTTTATGTAAAAATTTATACAAACTTGAGTTGAATGATGTTGTTACTGTTGCTTCTTCCTCTTCTTTTAATATTGTTTTTGCTTCTAAACATATGAGGTTAGATTTAAGATCTTCTATGTTATGGCACAAATATTTAGGTCATATTTCAACAGACAGAATAGAGAGGTTGGTAAAAGATGATGTACTTCAAGATCTTGATTTTTCAAATTTACTGCATGTGTTAATTGTATTAAAGGAAAGTTGACTGCCAAGGTTACAAAAAGAAAAACAGACAGCTGCTCAGAATTGTTGGAGTTGATTCATACTAATATATATAGACCATTTATTCCACCTGTTATAGGTGGTTATAAATAATTCATCACTTTTATTGATGATTTTTTCCAGTACGGTCATGTGGAGCTGATTCATGAAAAATCTGAATCTTTGGATGTGTTAAGATTTTCAAGACAAATGTTAAGCTTCAAAAGGGGAAGAAAATCAAGGTAGTTAATTCTAACAAAGGTGGAGAGTATTATGGGTGTTATGATGTGAGTGGAAGGAATCCAGGACCTTTTGCTAAATACTTACAGGAATATGGTATTGAAGCAAAAAATCCAATGCCAGGAACACCTTAGCAGAATGGAATTGCTGAAAGAAGAAATCACACACTTCTTGATGCCAGGAACACCTTAGTAGAATGAAATCACTGAAAGAAGAAATCGCACACTGCTTGATATGTTGTGGTGTATGTTGATTCATTCTAGTTTACCAAAATTTTTGTGGGGTGAGACGTTAAAAAAAGCTGCTTATATCTTGAATCAAGTACCTAGCAAGTTAGTCCTAAAGACTCCACATGAGTTATGATCAAGTAAGAAACCAAGCTTGCACCATTTTTATATTTGGGGATGTAAAGCAGAAGTAAGGCCCTATAATCCACAATCTAAGAAGCTTGATCTGAAAACTATTTGTGGCTACTTTGTTGGTTACACCATCGGACCAAGAAGTTCTAGATTCTATTGCCCACTCGTATGACTAGAATCATAGAATCAGATAGCGCTGTCTATTTTAACGATGAATTTGGTTCCAGTCAAGGTGGTTAAGAGAAATTGTATTGAGGGAAGAACATATTCTAATCCTTGTACACGTTGCTTCTGCTCCTACTAACGACCCTATGATAGAATAGATTCTAGTAGAATCTCATGATGAACCTCATAATCAAGCATAGAATGAAGTTATTGATACTGGAAATGATGAAGTTATTGTCAAGAGATCACAAAGAACACGTAGACCTGCCATTCTTGATGACTATATTGTCTAGTTGTAGGAATATAAGTTTAATGTGGGAGATAATACTGAATCAGTAAGTTATCAAGAAGCTATGAATAGTCCTCAGTTTGTGTTGTAGATGAACGTAATAGAAGATGAGTTGAGTTCACAAAATGGAGTTTATGAGTTGGTTGAACTACCTAAAGGTTGCAAACCCATTGGGTGCAAGTGAGTTTACAAAATCAAACATGACTCAAGTGGACAAGTAGAAAGGTATAAGGCTAGGCTTCTGGCTAAAGGTTATAGCCAGAGAGAAGGGATTAATTTCAAATAAACCTTCTCACCATCTACTAAAGATTCACTACTTATGATCATGGCTATAGCTGCTTATTTTGTCTTGGAACTCAATCAAATAGATGTGGGGATTGCCTTCTTGAATGGAGATCTGTATGAAATTGTTATATGACTCAACTAGTTGGTTTCAAGATAATTGGTAAAGAACACATAGTTTGAAAGCTCAAGAAATCTATATATGGGTTAAAACAAGCATCAAGACAGTGGTATCTCAAGTTTGATATAGTTGTAACTGCAAATGGCTTCAAGGAGAATGTAGTTGATCAATGTTTATATATGAAGTTCAGTGGGAACAATTTCATTTTTCTGGTACTATATATTGATGACTTTCTACTTGCTTCTAATGATACTGATCTATTATTTGAGACAAAACAACTATTATTTAGTCATTTTTATATGAAGGATCTTGGTGAGACCTCTTATGTACTTGGAATTCAAATTCTCTGAAATTGAACTAATAAAATTCTTCTATTGTCTCAAGGACTTACATTAATCGGATCTTGAAAAGATTCAATATGCATTCTTGTTCTCCTGGAAAGGCACCAATAGTGAAGGGTGACAAATTCTCAAAGGCTCAATGTCCACAAAATGATAAAGAGAGAGATGAAATGAAAGTCATTCCTTATGCGTCACTTATAGGCAGTCTCATGTATGATCAAGTATACACACGCCCTAATATTGCTTTTGTTGTAGGCATGTTGGGAAGATACTTAAGTAATCCTAGACTTAGCCATTAGAAAGTGGCTAAGAAAGTCATGAGGTATCTTCAAGGTAGCAAGGATCATATGTTGACTTATCAGCAAACTAACAGTCTCGATGTAGTTGGGTTCATTGACGCTAATTATGCAAGATGTGTAAATGATCAAAAGTTCAATTCAGACTACATCTATATGATGACTAGAGGAGCTGTATCATAGAAATGTGTCACACAAACACTTACAACATCCACTACAGTAGAGGCAAAGTATATGGCATGTTATGAGTTAGCTTGTCAAGCAATATAGCCTCAGAATTTCATTTTAGCATTGGGTATTGTAGACTCTATTTCGAGTCCGCTAAAATTGTATTGTGATAACTCTAAAGCTGTAGCTTTCTCTAAGAACACTAGAAGTGCTGCTCGCTCAAAGTATATTGATATAAAGATTATTTTGTTAAAGAGAAAGTTACTGAATCTCTTATTAATGTTGAGTACACGCCTACAGCTAGCATGTTAGCAGATCCACTTACAAAAGGCTTACTTATATATGTGTTTGCATAACACGTTTCCCACATGGGATTATTAAGAGCCTAGCTTGATAAGATTAGTGGGAGTTTGCTATTTTGTGTTGAACATGTTAGTACTTTGTACGTATTGCTTATGGCTTATATATATGAAACATGTATAATGATATTTGCAGTCACTTCTTATTAATGTTGACATATATATGTCGATGTATACATGTAGTTTGACAAAATGACAAGTACAAAACGAGATAAATGCATAGTCTCAGTTGTTGTGTTGCATGCATGTTGTTTTAATAGTTATTATTGCATTTGAACATCTCTAGGGCCTAATCATATGTAGTAAATATATCATGTTGATATGATATTGTATATAATTTATTTTACTATTTTTGGATGATGGAGACTGGTATAGTGGTTTGATTATATTGTCCAAGTGGGAGAATGTTAGAAGTATATGGACTAAAATAATCATAACATTAATTCCATATTCACAACCATTAATTGAATTGCCCAATGTATGTTTAATAACCATAATAGGATGGTTAATAATTTACTAATTACATTTAAGGCACACGATAGTACCTTAATAACTATAGGTTGGCCCATTAAACCATAGTTTATTACATTTATGAAATGACACAATTAGCCTAGTTCTACCTATTAGGGTAGAACATGATATAAATTTAACATATGATGAGAATGTGTGTGGTTGTCATGCATATGTGTGGTGAAGCTCAAGAAGGGTCTTCTACCATAAGCTCACTCTCTTGCACAAGTTTGATGAATATTGATAGGCTGTGGTCTCTTAAATGGAGAAAATGAATCAAGATATCTATGCCCAACATTGGAGCTATGTTCATTTATTGTATAGTTAATGCTCCAAATAGAACGTGGATATTGGAATTGTGATTATTAATGATTGCATTTATTATTAACAAATTATTCATTTATTAGATACTTTTATGCAACAACATAGTAATAATAGAAATTCCATCCTTACTACTTTCTCACCTATGACCCAATCCTTTTAAAATCATAGTGATAAAGGTCAACTACTATGAAAGAAAGTGCATTGTGTTAAATTCATCAGTTATTGTCTTAGTTACAACCTATTGTTCTCAAGCTCAACAACAAATGCATCTCTTTGCTCCAACCCTCAACTCCTCCCCTAGTCTTAGTCTCTTCCAGGTGTGTATTTTGCTCCTCGATCTCTTTCTTTTTTTTTGTTCTCTCCTTTTGCTTTACTCGCTCCTTGGTAACATTTCCATTATAATAATTTTCTAGGTATAGTTTTTTACTATGGTTATCTAATTTTTGTTTTGGGTTTATAGATTACCTCCGTAACTAACAATGTAGGACCGATAAGCCACTGTATAATGCAATATTTTTTGTCAAGGTGCTTTTCAATATATAATTTTTTATTAATTATGCATCTAACATTATATACATCAAGTTTATTTACATTATAAGCATAATAAATTCTCGTATATATAGTTCCTATGGTACACAACGTTTTAGTTTGTCTGATTGATCGAAGAGCATTTCCTATCTAATAGTAAAAATTTTAGGCCTTCAATATGTTTGGGCTATTTTTCCTGTCTAATTTGTCTTCGAGATGTTGAAAGCAAATGAAGCTCAGATTTAAACTTGAGAAAATAATTGAGTTGAAAAAGTTTTTTAGGTATGGACTTAATCAAAACAAGATATGAACAATTAAAAATGTAAGGTATGAAGTAAATTTTAGATAGACTAAAAAAAGGGGAGTGTAAATACCAAAGTTTATAGTGTTTTGGGTCTATATGTTTATTTTGCAAGACACATTTAAGACTTGAATTTATTGTCCAAACACCTTCAATAAGATTAAAAGAAATCAGACTAATTAATTCTCAAGAAAAATAGAAAAGTTAAAAAAACCTACTCAATGCACTCTTTAATCATATCACCCCATTTTTATCTTTATTTTACCATATATTTTCATTAAAAAAATATCCCTATCTCTATTTGTAGAAGCTTGAAATAGTCATCAAAATCAGATAAGTATTTTAAAAGAAGACAAAAATAATTGTTTTGAGTAACTAGTATTAATAGCGATATTACTAATCTTCTTTTCTAAGAAATTTCCATTTTATTCATACAATTTCATCAAATTTTTTACACATAACAACAATTAAATTAGTAGTAAATATTTCATTTTGAGTGGTAGTAGTAGTAATGATGATGATGACGACGACGACGACGACGACGACGACGACGATCATAATAATAATAATAATAATAATAATAATAATAATAATAATAATAATAATAATAAAGGATGATATCATTTAGTTTTGTAATATTGTTTTTAAAATCCCTAATTTTCTTGATTGGATTTGTGACGTACTTGACATTGTAGTTTATAGTTTAATCTTACAATAACAATTGCATATGGTTGGGAATGTTGTTTTTCCTAAGGCCAAAAGGGCTAATTAGCTCCTAACGTTTTCATGGATATACAAAATATCCTCTAACATTTCACAGTGTTCAAATTAAATGCTAATGTTTATCAAACATTCAAACTAAACCTTAACGTTTAGAAAACGTTCAGATTGAACTATAACCACTGACAACATTAGGGTACCGTCAGTTATCTGCTGACGTGGCCCGAAAATATCTAATGTGGATTTATTTTTTTAATTCTGTGGATGTGGGACCTATCAGATTTTGACGTGGGTCCTACATCTATATGAAATGCAATGTCTCTGCATGAGGAGGAGATGCTATGTTTCGAACCAAATTCCTCCATCATACATAGCATTTTTGGACAAACATCCACATAAACCATTTTGTTTAGCATTTTGAACAAAAATCCTCCAATCCCACATGCACTATTTCAAACAAAATCCTTATGCAACATTTTGAACATAATTCTTCCAATCCCTAATCTGTCATCTTCTTCCCTTTTCTTTCCCGTGTGTTCTTCCTAAGACGATTGGAGCATAATTTTTTGTCTATATCTGAAGGTTGACATTTCATCGTGGTAGGTCCATTGTTTTCTGCCTTTTATGTTTTGCGTGGTCCCATAAATCTAATTGTTTGTGTGCTTATTGTTTGCCTCAGCTTATGTTTTGTGTGTCTTCTTCTTCAGTGATCAACAATCTATCTAGGGTTTAACAGGTATATTTGAAGGTATAGTTACTTCAATGCCTAGCTTGTTTCATAAGCACTATTAATCTTTATTACTCTATTTGTAAATTTCATCAAACTGTTGCTAACGTTTGTTGATTTGAGGCAATAATCTCCTTAATTATGTGATTAAGACAAAAAAACTATAAGAAAAAAAAGAACTAGTACTGGCTATATATTTGCCATTAAAGAACCACATTTTGGGAGTGAATGACACCACCATCCTCCTTAGTGATTGTTGTTACTCTGTTGGCACTTTTTCTTGCCAGAATGGATTTTTGGAAGAAAGTTATTTTCTCCCCTTCTTTTATCCAAATGATTCTGGCCTTTTTTCGGAGTAGGGAGTTATAAGTATTTAAGACTTTTTCATACTTCAGTAGTGCACTTCTTTCTTGTTTAACAAGATTAGGATCTTCCAGATTAAGGTAGAGCTCTTCCTGGTTTGCTTATAGATAGTTGGAAGCCTTAGAAAGTGAGGATTGAGCGTTGTCACCCTTTTGGAGATTAAGTGATCTAAGTAGAAGCTTGTGCTTGATTGTATCCAATTTTTTCATACAAACAAAAGCCTTGATTTGTTAACTCTTAATTAGTCCCCTCATCATGTGACTTTTTATGTGGAGAAAGTTCATTATATGTGAAATTTGTTAGATTTTTAATAAATAAAATTAATGAAATGAGATCTATATAAACTTTAATAAATTTAGTGAAACCAATTGATGCTTTTTACCATAATATAAATTTTAATGAATTTCCATATATGAACGATATATCTATATGAGCATATCATTGTTTACATAGATGTGATATGTGATATCCTCAAAAGATGGTGGTTTCGTTGCATATATGTAACATCCCCTCACCAATTGCTAGTGAACAGTGACATATGCATGCATTCATACATGCACATGCATAGTGGATAAG
>JANIIA010000002.1:38530630-38543157 GCA_027478495.1 Erythroxylum alaternifolium | reverse complement strand
ATTTGCTACTTATGTGCATATATGAATGCATGAATATGTCAATGCAATATTATACACTCCTAACCCGTGCCAAATTATCAAATTACCCTTCCCATAGATGAGGGGATGTTACACTTTGTAATAGGCCTTATCGACTTGAAGGCATCCTAACTCCTTCGCCATCTCACATATTTGCCTATAGCTAACAAAATTCAGGTCTGCTTTATCAAAAATACTTGATTCCCCATCAATATATTTCAACTCTGGCTCTATAACAAACTTTCCATCATAAAACAATCTTATGCTTCCATATTTAGCCATCATATACCTGTTCACAACAAATTTATAAAGGCAAGTCTACCATCAAAAAGCGTACATTTAAATGATATTATCAGCAATATAATGGATACTACATGCATTATGGGAGGAGGCCACTTAATGAGTTAAATGAATATACCATACTAAAACAAAAGGAGATTGTGTTTAATGAATTTAAGAAAAAGTATACTGGATTTAAAGGACTGTTAACAGGTTCATAAGTGACCATATATAACATGTATACTACATTGATACTTGACGTGTAATATATAAAGGAAATGATGAATATATTGCTTTCTTTAATCACAATATTAAGGAGAAATCTATTCTGGTGAAAAGGTACTTCTAGTGCTAATCTAAGTAAAGAGGAGAAATCTATTGGTGAAGAGGCACAAACCCCCTTTAACAATTAAGATGATTATGATGGCAATCCTATAACTTCCTTTATCTCCCTGCAAAGTAAAAATAATTCTAACAAATTTGATTATATAAGGGAGGATGCTAAGTTTAAGACAATTTGTAGGAGAAAGTTAAACAAGAGGAAGAAACACCCTACCAAATTTTCTCTTAGAAAATAAGAGGAGCTAATGCTCTAAACAATAAGCTTTTGTTGAAGGATTTCATCCTTCAAAATAAACCCTATATAATAGATGTTTTGGAGACCAGAATTAAAAGGAAAAAATGCAACATATTACAATTCTTACAGTCAAATTAGAGGCTCGTCACCCATTATGACTCTCATCCTAATGGAAGGATCATTGCCTTATATGATGAGTCAGTTTTGGAAGTTAAAGACATTGTCACCTCTAACCAACTCATTCACATCTATGCTTTTGATAAAACTACCTCGAAGATTCTATACTTCACTTTCATATATGCTCATAATTGCTATTTCCTAAGGAGTTCTTTATGGAAGCAACTTACAAAATTAATGGTTAATATTCATGAGCCCTAGATGATAACTAACGACTTCAATTTAGTCATATCTATTCATAAGTTAGAGGGAGTAAGAGGTTCTGGTTAGCCCTGTACTGAATTGAGGCAATGCTCAATGGACATTCAAATGACTAATATTCCAGGAAGTAGGAATATATTGTCTTGTACCAACAATCAAAGTGGTGCTAATCTTATTAGGAAAAAGCTTGATTAAAGTCTAGCTAATTTAGAATATTTTATAGCATTCCTTAATTACTATTCAGTGTTTTAAGAAGGAGACAGAAACTCCACTTTTTTTATAATACTGTGATTACCAGAAGAAGCAGGATTAGGAATTTGTCCATTAATAAGCACAATATGGTGATTTACAAGCAGGGACTTTTACTAGAAGAAGTTGTTAACTACTTTAATGAGGTGATGAATTCTCTTTCTAACTCAGATCACCAGATAATTAAGGAGTTTATGTTTCCTAAGGAGAGTGATTTACTAACAAAACCAGTCATCATACAGGAGATAGAAAACACTATCAATATTTTGAATCCTAATAAAGCTCCTAGTCTAAATGGATTTAATATTAAGTTTTTCAACAAAACTTGACTACTGATTAAGGACATGGTAGTGGATGCAATCATGGAATTCTTAAAAAATAGGAAGTGTCTTGATGAAAGTAAACTATTATTTACATACCATTGTCAGTATTTAGCGAGGCCTAAACTAGTACACCAACTTTAACAATTGTAGGGGACTACGACTTACATCTAACACCATAACAAGCATAAGGGACCATAACTTACATCCAACTCCACAACAAGTATAGGGGACCACATCATACAATCATAAACAAATAAGCATAAATTGAGGCAGACAACAAGCACACAAACAAACAGATTTAGGGGACCACACAAAAGATAAAAGGTAGACAATAATGAACCTACCACGATGAAATGTCGATCTCTAGATATAGACACCTGATGAGCATGTGATTTAAGTTGCTTGGTGTGTGCAACAACAATAACAAATAATTATGCTGCAATTGTCCGAGGAAGAACACACAGATAAGAAGAGGGGCAAAGCGCAAGATGAGGGATTGTGTGTAAATGAAGAAGATGGCAGATTTTGGATTGGAGGATTTTTGTTGAAAACACTGCATGAGGGAGGAGGTCTTGTAACAAAACAGTGCATGTGGATGTTTGTCCAAAAACACTGCATGTGAGGGATGAGTTTGGTTCGAAATGTAGCATCTCCTCCTCACTCAGATACGCTGCGTTTCATATGGATGCAAGACCTACCTCCATAACCACGTCCGTATTTGGTGGGTCCCACATCCATAAGATTAAAAAAAATCCACGTAAGATATTTTCAAGTCATCAGATAATTGACGGTGCCATAACGCCGTCAATGGCCAGGGTTCAATCTGAATGTTTTCTAAACACTAGGGTTTAGTTTTAACGTTTGATAAACGTTAAGATCTAATTTGAACACTGTGAAACATTAGGAATTATTTTGTACATCCGTGAAAACGTTAGGAGCTAATTAACTCTTTTGGCCTTTTTCCTAACCAAAAACCTTTACGGCAGTGCCAAGATGCCCCCTTATATTCTTTGACACCTTATGTAGTATTTACAACTTTTACATAGCCATCTATCCTTCAACCAACAGGCCACGTCAGATAAAATTGTGATTATTTTGGAATCTAAACTTTGTTGTTAAAAATTTAATAATATACAATCGCCAAACTTAAAACATAATTTGACCGAATAAAAAGAGACCTGCGTGTTGCATTTGCGTACTCGTGTTGGGCTTGTTTGTAATACAAGAATGATCTGGACTTTAGATCAACTCCCTCTGTAGTACATGTGGCCCAACTCGAGCCACCCGAACCGAACCAGGTGCTCTCTCACAGCTAACGACGACACCAGTCTAGCTACCGTCATCTCCCAACGGCAAAGATAACCGACTTCCTTCTCTAAACAGATATCATTTTGAGTTCCGGTGGCCGTTGGTAAAACCCCTCGAAACGTCTTGGAGTGGCTCGTTTGTTTCTTAATGGTCGAAGGCCATTTGTTCGATTAAATGCTTGAGAGAAAACTTTCATGCCATCCCCATTTTTTCTAACTCTGGCTTCACCTGGATTGATTATCGGCTGTTGTTGTAAAGGAAGTTTAAGCTAATGGGTACTAAGATTTGGTTTAAATGGCCGAAGAAAATCACGCCTTCTCTGGTTGTGCAGTTGATACGAGCAGAAAGGGACCTACAAAAAGCTAAACTCTTATTTGATTCTGCCACGGCCGAGTACAGTAATGGTTTTAAGCATGATCACACCACGTTTGGCGTCATGATCTCCAAGTTGGTCTCTGCCAACCAGTTTAGGCCGGCAGAGGAGTTGCTTAGTAGAATGAAGGAAGAGCAGTGTAGAATTAGGGAAGATATATTCCGTTGTATTTTCCTAGGCTATGGCCGGGTTCATAGGCCTCTAGACGTCATCAGGCTTTTTGAAATGATGGGTGAATTCGAATGCAAGCCTACCGAAAAGTCTTACATTACAGTATTAGACATTTTGGTTGACGAGAACCAGTTAAAGGTTGCGATCCGATTTTATAGGTATATGAAGAAAATGGGCATACCAGTTAGTGTTGTCTCTCTTAATGTGTTGATCAAAGGCCTTTGTAAGAACAGTGGAACCATGGATGCTGCGATTGGGATATTTCGGGAGATGCCGAGGCGCGGGTGTAATCCTGATGCGTATACTTATGGAACATTGATTAATGGGTTTTGTAGACTCGGGAAGATTTCTGAAGCCAGAGAGTTGTTTAAAGAGATGGAGATACAGGGTTGCTTGGCATCTGTTGTCACCTACACTTCTTTGATACATGGTTTTTGTCAATCTGATAAGGTGGATGAAGCTATGGAGTTGCTTGAAAATATGAAGACCAAAGGCATTGAGCCAAATGTATTCACTTACAGTTCTTTAATGGATGGTCTGTGTAAGCATGGTTGTTCTTCAAAGGCGATGGAGGTATTCGAGATGATGGTTAGCAAACGGCATAAGCCTAATATGATAACTTATAGTACTCTAATCAATGGATTATGTGGAGAAGGGAAACTCTTAGAAGCCGTAAAGATTCTTGACAGAATGAAACTTCAGGGGTTGAAACCAGATGCTGGACTGTATGGAAAGATTATTAAAGGTTTCTGTGATCTTTGCAAGTTCTGGGACGCTGCAAACTTCCTCGACGAGATGGTAATTGGGGGGGTCTCACCAAATCGTCTAACCTGGAGTATTCACGTTAGGATTAATAATTCAGTGGTCCAGGGCCTCTGTGACAATGGCAATCCCAATAGGGCCTTTCAGTTGTATTTGAGCATGCGAACTAGAGGCATCTCAGTTGGCGACTGCACATTCACTACTCTAGTGAAACATTTTTGTAATAAAGGAGACATGCACAAAGCTGCTCGAATTGTTCAGGAGATGACAATAGATGGATGTGTTCCTGATGAGGAAATCTGGAGCGCTTTGGTTGGTGGATTTTGGGAGAGGAGAAAGGTTCGCGAAGGTTTTGAGGAGTTGGCGATTCAGCTTATGACAATCCAGAATTTAGTATGAAACGGTCCTAAATACACAAGAGCAGTTCCTGTAGACAAGTGCTTGACGAAAACAGGGTGTGCTTTGAAAGGTCTGATTGATTGCTCTAAGTTATGGTCTTTTGCTCAATTTTAGGAGCTAGAGCCAAAATGTTTTGAAGGTAGTGTAGTTTTAGTTCATTTTGATGTTGAAAATTCCCATATGCTGCATTAATCTCTTAAGGAAGGTGCGGTGAGACCTTACTTTTCAAATATGACAAGTTCCTTGGACCTTGTGCTTGCTTTGCAAGTCTACCTTATGCTCTAATAGCTCCGATGTACTTGAATTTGCCCTTTCTCTAAGTTGTGAGTAGCTACCAGAGTTATTCACACTAATTCACGCCCCAAATCCTAAGCCTAGTGAACGGTGGCTCTAAGAGATAAAAATATGAGAGAGAACTCAATGTTTGAGAGTGTGAAATGTATGAGAGAGAGAAGTGGCGAAATTCAGACTCTCTTCAACAACTTATGCTGATAAAAAGAGAGTTAGATACTGCCACAAGTAACCAATTACTTGTTGGCTTTTCTTTTGTTGTAAGACTAAGCTTACTTGTCCATTTTGGTTTATTCGTGCCAATGTGGATACACTATTTGCACTATTTTGCTACATCTCCTACTTGTACACATTGACAACAACATATGTTCCATTGACAACACATGCTTTAGAAAGAGCAACACACACCTCTTTGTAGCAACAAATGCTTTGCTCATACCAACTCATTGTTGTATTTCTCAACCTTAAATATTCACTTTCACTATCATACAAGAAATGGAGCGTGCAACCATACGGAAAAGGTACCGATGAGGATCGTTACATTAAGTCACCATCAAACTAATGTAATGTCACTCAAGAGCTCGTTATACCCTAAATCATTTCTAATCACACTAGATTTTGCATCTCTGATCCCTCTTTTCACAAAGAGCTATGCAAAATCCCACAATGTATTTGTACTAATGGTTATCATATAGACAATTCATGCCTATGGACAACTAATGTCTTTGTAACCACTCAGGTAATGAGTCACAAATATCTTGTGTGATATCAAAATGATTTTTCCTTAGACACTCATGTTGATCTATGAAGTCTTGACTGCTATCATAGTAATACTCCGCTAGACCACATCATTCTTGGGCCTTGGATAATATGCTAAATTAGCAACACCAATTCTCTACTTCATGACATAGGTTAAAGCTTCAAAGGGTATAAAGGTGAACTAGATGTCCACAGGGCTCACATAGTGATGAAGAAGGGACCTATTCATCACTCCCTTATTCGGTCGTCTCAAGCACATGCAGTATGAAGTGCATGCTATGGTGGAGCTCCCTTTAAGGGTTTGTCACGCTTTAAATAGCACCATACGAAACATAGTCCAATCACTCCATAAAGTGACCGACTTTAGCCACCATAAACTCAAATTCAGTTTCATATAGATTACATGGATACACTTTCCATGTTCGACTGAACAAGTTTCATCTTAGCACTCACCTAAGGCGACATACAACTCCACAGTAATTAAGGATATTGTCAATCATTTTGTATCTTGCAATACTTTGTCTCATCCCACTCGCTATTATAGCATTGGGCGATGTTCTTGTATGAGAGAGCAACATCACGCTTGGTGACAAATTTTTAGATATGTGCCATTTTCGATTAAACCTTAATTTACTATGCAAATTCATACAGGATTAAAATGAAAAACATATTTCATTAATGCATAAGTAAATGTACAAATACATCAAATCCTCAATAAAGTTAAACCCCTAATGTGCTTTTGAAAAGCATCTCTAGTAATGGGTTTGGTAAAATGATTAACTATCATATCTCTCGTAGAGACATACTTTAGGAACATATGTCCTCGTGTAAAGAATCAATGTGCTTTGTCTTTCTATGATACTTCAGGCCCTTTGCATAGGCAATTATAGCTGTGTTATCACAATAAATAACTGTGGCCTTGAGAAGGTACCTAGTAATGTTGAGACTCCTAAAAAATCTCATAAACCATATTGCCTCTTGCACCACCGAGGTACATACAACATACTCGGACTTCGTCATGGACAATGACATGCATTGTTATTTCTTGCTACACCAAGAAATAGCTCCTCCTCCAAAAATGAAAACATATCTTGATGTAGACTTTCACTCGTCTCTATCAACAGATCCATTGGCATCACTATATCTAACCAATTTGGGGCTCCCACCTTGATAACACAAAGCAATGTTAGTGGTTCCTTTTAGATATCTAAGTATCATTTTGACAGCTACCTAATGTGCAAGTCTAAGATTACTTTGATATTTACCAACCATCCCAACTGTAAAGCATATGCCCGGTGGAGTACACACCATACTGTACATTAGACTACTGATAATGCTTGTGTATGACACCTTAGCCATTTGTTGATTTTCTTCCTCTGTTTAGGATATTGATCCATACTTAGGTGTAGCCCCTTCTTTATTGGAGCGTCAACAGGTTTGTAGTTATGCAATATAGAAATGTTCTAAGACCTTATTAATATAGGTTTCTTGAGATAAACTTAGAAATCTCTTAGAACAATCCCTCGAGATCTAAACCTCATAAACATAATCTGCTTCACCCATGTTCTTCATCTCAAAATTAGAGGACAACCACTTTTAAGTGTCAATGAACATTTCCGTATTATTCCTAGTTATCAAAATATCATTTAAATACAAAGAGAGTATAAGAAATACATTCTCTGGTCTTTTTATATATACACAATGGTCTTCTTCAATCATCTGAAAGCCTACAAATGTAATGGCTTAATGAAATCTAAGATATCATTGCCTAGATGATTGTTGCAGGCTATAAATGGAACTTCTTAAATGACACACTTTGTGCTCTTATCCCTTTGCCTGAAACCTAACGAGTTGATCCATATAGATCATTTCATTTATTTCTCCATTGAGAAATGTCATTTTCACATCCATTTAGAACAAATTCAAATCTAAATGTGCAATAATAGCTAGGATAAGGCGAATAGACACAAATCTCACTACAGGAGAAAATGTCTGATCATAGTCCACACCCTCCTTTTGGGTGTAGCTTTTTGCCACTAATCGGGCCTTATACTTATCAATTGATCCATCTGCCTTATGCTTAACCTTCAAGACCTACTTGTTTCCAATGGTTTTGCGTCCAACAGGTAGACCGACTAGGTTCCACAAATGGTTGTTAACCATAAACTCCATTTCTTCTTCCATTATTGCAAGCCACTTACTCGAAGTTAGTGAGATTGCTTCTTCAATAGAAGAAGGCTCATCAGCATCAACAGAAGTGCTCAAGAAGGACCTACCTTCTACTTCAAAGTGTCTACGCGGAACATTTCTGCGTTGAGTCCTACGTAATTATGGAGATTGAAACTCAGGCTCTATGCTCCCACTTACCTCAATAGTAATCCGAATGGATTATGAATCCATTTGGGACACTTTTTCTTGATGTTCCTCTAACTTATAAAGCTCAAAGGGTTCGTTTGATCTCACCAATACTAGGGAATCATCCTCCAAAAAATCCACATCTCAGGACTCAACCTTAGTGAGCCCTCCATAATGTTCACTATACATCATATAGCCCTTAGAATGCTCACAATATCTAATAAACATCATTTATTAACTCTAGTGTCTAACTTCCCAAACTTATGAGAAGAATGTTGAACATAACCAGCAGATCCCCATGACTTTAAGTCTTCTAACTTAGACTTATCTCCATTCCATAACCCATATGGAGTAGTCGGGACAAACCTAGTGGGAACTTAATTAAGGATTTATGCTTTAGTCTCAAGGCCATTTCTCCAAAATTTAATCGGGAGGTTGGCTTGAGCCATCATCGACCTAACCATGTTCAACAAAGTTTGATTCCTTATCTCTGCAACCCCATTTTATTACGGAGTTCTAGGAATTGTTAATTGTCGACGTATTCCCTTATTCTCACAAAATTCTCTAAATTGATAAGGGAGATACTCTTAGCCTCTATCAGTATGAAGAGCCTTAATGCTCCTCTCTTTCTGATTCTCAACCTCAGCTGCAAAGCGTTTGAAACAATACAAAGCTTCTGAGTGGTGAGATGACAGAAATATTAAGCCATATGATGAGAAATCATCTATTAATGTGATAAAGTAAGTCGCGCCATCACGCGCTCTCACATTCATAGGCCTACAAATATCAGAGTGGATCAACTCTAAAGGATGCAAAGCCCTCTTAGCCTTACCAACTACTAGCTTTCCCAATGAGACAAGGCTCACGAGTAGGAAGACTTGCTTTGGTGAGAGAGGCTAATAGCCCTTCTTTAGCTAATCTGGACATTCTATCTTATCCAATATGTCCTAATCAAGCGTGCCATTTAACAGACTCAGATTCAATATCAACAGAAGATGAAGAAGCAATATAAGCAAAATATTTATAAGATTCAGATACATCTTCTAATCCATCATAAATAAACTATTACAAAAGTGCCTATGAACATAAAGGGTATCATCAAGATAAATGGACACACCATTCTTACTAACAAGAAAAGACAAACTCAAATTTACTAATGCTGATACTGAAAGTAGATTACATCAAAAAGTGGGTACATGAAGCACATCATGTAAGAGCAGTTTGTGTCCACTAAGCAAAGTAAGTTAGTAGGTTCCTACACTAAGGACCCTCTTCTTTACTCCATCGTTACATAATGTTTAGCCATCGATAATCAACCGTAATCTACAAATCCAACATAGCTGCAGGTCACGTCTTTTATCGTTCTCGTATCTACAATCAAATCATAGATAGAATGAGCGAAAAACACATATGTGTAAACAAAGGCAAGTACAAAAGAAGGTAAGTAAGGTCAAACCTCACGAGGCTCAGTATAGTCTTAAGCAAAGTGTCCTTTCTTTCTACAGTTGAAGAAAATGAGTTTGGATTTATCCTTCTTACCCCACGCTTGCCTCTACGGCATTTAGCAACTCGCCCTTCCCGAGCCCCTTGGTTCTTAGCTTTTCGCTTCTTGCACTTAGGGTCATCACCCTTGTGTCCATTTTGTGCAACTAATGCTAGACATTACGGTTTACATTTTTTCGCTCTGCCTCAAGCTCCAAATGGTGGAAAATTTCATCAAAGGTCTTAATGACCTCATTATGAGTAAGGACCAACTTCATTTATCCCCACAAGGACTCAGGAAGTGACCTAATGACAACTAGAACCTACTGCTCATCTGTGAGATCATAACCTGCTGTCTTCATTTCTCTAATTATGGAGGACATCACCCTAAGATGTTCAGTCACGCTATGCTTAAGGTCCATCATGTATTGATTGAACCTAAGAGTTAAGGCACGAAGCCTTATGGCTATTGTCCCTCTATATTTTACGCACAATTGTTCCCATATCTCCATGGCAATCAATTAGTTCTCAAACTCCCTAATAAGGTCATCGTGCATGCAAGCTAACAACATAAAGCCCATACTTCTATCCTTTTTTTACCAAAGGGCATAAGCTTTATGGTCACGGCGATGCTGGGTTAAATTCCCAATCTCAAGTGGGCTCATGTTGGTGGTTAAATGGTCGAGTCACTTATACTCATTGAGAAGGTAGTAAACTTTCCTATGCCAGATGTCATAGTTTTTACCATTAAGTTTCTCTCCCTTAGTTATCTCAATAATCAAACTCTTAGTTGCCATTTCACTACATTATTGCACATGTTTAATTAAAACACATATCTATCTATATTAATCTTAATTAGTCAACTTAACTCCCAGTTATATTATCAATTTAAAAGTTTTGCAAATTTGCTAGTAATCATCACTAATAAGAGGTATTAACGTCTAATTGTATTTAGCCCAATAATCATTTCACTTATGTAATTAATTACAATTTCAAATTAGGCTAACAAATAACTCAAAATTTGAAAATATTTAATAAATCACAAAGGGTAAAATGGTAATTTTAACCACAGATCAAAAGACCACCGCAAAAGGAATCTCTGGCCAAAATTTAGGTCAAAATGGCCCTCTGGGGTGGTTCTACGCATCCTAAGCATTGCCAGGGCGTGTGTGAGAATTAGCTGTGTGGCTGCAACAACTACTGCGCCACATGCCCACTCTCAAGGGCAGCGAGTAGTCACCGTGTGCCACTTTAGGCAGCCATTTAGGCTCTGTTCGACATGATTCTGGACTTACCAGTAAATGTGGACAACATTGGTGGGGTCAAATATGGGATTTATGTCGTCGATAAAGCGCACCTCCCATCCCATTGAGGCACGTAGAACCACTGATGCACACATTCATACTAAACCCAAATTTTCTATGGCCATGATGCCCACCTCGGGTTATTGTTTCTCACTCATTTTAACTTCGATTTTGGCATATAATATATTGTTGGAAAGATAATATGACAAGGAACATATCCATATACATATCTCATGCAGAACAATACTATAACAGTCAAAATATGGGCCTAAACTTTCGAGAAACACATTCATACTAAACCCTAATTTTTTAGAAATTCTAGCTTTTCATAACCACGATGCCCAATTCGGGCTATCATTTCTTACTCATTTTAACCCTGATTTTAGCATATAATGCACCATTGGAAAGATAATGTGACAAAGAACATATCCATGTACATATCTCATACAAAACAGTACTATAATAGATTGGAAAATGGGCCTAAAATTTCGGGAAACATATATATGAACTGAAAATTCATCATGCAATATCTCACTCAATTCAAATATGTTTTTCACCAAAGTTTAGAGACAAGTTTTTGACATTATAAGGAACACATCCATGCTAAAATTTCAAGTTAAAACAAAGCATACAAATATTTTCCATTGATAGGCATGTTACACATGCATGATAAATTTTAGCATATATGGAATACTATTCTCATTTGGCACAATTTCAAGGATGAAAGCAAGCTATACATGCTCTGATACCAATGAAGGAAGGTGTGGTGAGACCTTACCTCTCAAATATGACAAGTCCCTTGGAACTTGTGTTTTGCAAGTCCACTTTGTGCTCCAACGACTCCAATGTAGCTTGAATTTGCCCTTTCTGTAAGTTGTGAGTAGCTACCAGAGTTACTCACACTAATTCATGCCCTAAATCCCAAGCCTAGTGGATGGTGCTTATAAGAGATACAAATATGAGGGAGAACTTAATGTTTGAGAGTGTTAAATGTGTGTGAGAGAGAAGTTTCAAAATTCATGCTTTCTTCAGCAACTCATGCTAATGAAAAGAGAGTTAGGTACTACCACAAGTAACCAATAGCTTATGGACTTTTCTTTTCTTGTAAGACCAATCTTACTTATCCACTTTGGTTTACTTGTGCCAATGTGGACACACTATTTTCACATACTATTTGCACTATTTTACTATAATCTCCACTATGAATTTCACTTATTCTCATCAAGTTTAGGTTGATGCTATTGGCTTTGGTTTTAAGTAGATAAGCCATCTATATCGAGAGATTATAACCATAACCTGAATTCGAAAAATTATTGGGACCAAAAAACTATGAAGGAGAGGTAGTTATGTTTACGAATAGTAGTTATTGATAACACATTTTTCAATGCTGTAGACACAAATAGATGTTCACTTTCCTGACATGAGAAATCATGTGTGGGGATTCAATTTGTATCCATCAAGTCAGAGCAGCTAGTTGGTTTTATCTAGGTTTGTATTGT
>JANIIA010000002.1:38471926-38485800 GCA_027478495.1 Erythroxylum alaternifolium | reverse complement strand
ACATGTAGGCAAGTGACACATGTCACTTGCCACATGTCAACCTCTCATTGGTTTACTAAATTTTCTTCCAATTCAATATCCAATCTCTCTCCAAAATTCCAATGGCTCAATTCAAAATTTCTTAATTTCATATGACTACGTTTCCAATTCCATTGGACAGTTATTTTCTCTACCGGGAAACCCTTATTCTATCGCTTAACAGTTTTCCAAGTCCGAAAATGACTCCGAAAAATTCTCAGAAAATTTCTATAATTCTCTAAAAATCTCAAAACCCTAATGACCCTCTCCAATTCAATTTTTACACACTCAAAGCCTATTTTTCAAAAATTCCCATTTATTCACAATTATACCGGGAAAATGTCATGAATGCATGTACAGTAAATTTTTATGTGCAAAAATCACTGTTCACAAATGCATGAGCATGAGATCTGTTTTCCTATTGATCTCACGTGTACCCGTTTCTATGGTTTAACCCGTTTTACGGAAACGAGATGTTACACTTCAGGAGTTCTAAAGGAATCAGGTAGGGGGGACCAGCTATCCCCCTATCTATTTACTTTAGTAATTAAAGTTCTTTTAATACTGATCAATTACTATATAACTGAAGAATGTAAGTTTAAACACCATCATAACACTAAAGCCCTAAAACTCACTGATCTACTTTTTGTAGAAGATGTTATTATATTTTGTGGAGTTGACCATTACTCCCTAAATGTGCTCATTAAAGCTCCAAATTACTTCACTAATCTAGCTAGATTAAAGATTAACAATAACAAAAGCTATCTATATGTTTCTAAGGATGTCTCTAACACCAACCTATTAAGAAATATTGTTGGAGTGGCTATGCAGTCCCCTCCCCCTTTCAAGTATTTGGGTGTTCCAATTACCACTAGAAAGCCTAATTTGCTAACTACTTTATTCTTATTAACAGACTTCAAGAGAAAATAAATGTTTGGCAAAATAGATTCTGCTGTTAGAAGACTAAAACTAGTCCCATTTGCAGTTAGTAACCTAAGTACACACTGGTCAACTCACATATACCTACCAAAGAGGCTAATCAAATATATAGAGAGGAGCATCAAAATTTTCTGTGGTCTGGCACAACCAATATCTCAAGGAATGCTAAGGTTAAATGTGACTCTCTCTATGCTTACCAAAGACAGAAGGAGGACTTGGATTAATTTCTTTACTGGTGATACAAAATGTTCTAATAGCTAAAAGAATTTGGAAAATCCTAGAAGATAAGGAGTCATTATGGTGTAAGTGGATTAATGAATACTATCTCAAACACACTAATTTCTAACAGATAAGAAGCACTAAAGATTCCTCTTAGAGCATGATGCAAGTTTTGAGGCTCATAAAATTAATCTACCCCCTGATTTGGAAGAAAATTTAGAACAGAGAAGAAACTTGGTCATGGTGACAATTGGACCACTGGAAGCCCCTTATACACTAGAGCAAAATTTTTAAGCACTCAAATAAGACTCCATATTCATGTCAGAGTCAGCTCCATCATCCTTGGAATGAGTGGAACTGTAATTTCAAGGGAGCCTCCCTTCTACTTCCATTACTTCCTACTTATAATCCTAAAAGTCATATGCATAATGAATTCTTTCGATTACTTCCTACTTATAATCCTAAAAGTCATATGCATAATGAATTCAAATAGTTGAGAAATATAAATGGACAATTTTCTAATTCTCAACTCTTGAACTTCTAAGAAGACATGCTTCCTCTTTTAAATGATGCAAGCTGATTTGGGAAAAATTTATAATGCCAAAAGCATCCTTTACCTGCTAGCTTCTAGCTTTGAGAAGACTTAATACTAAGGACAAGTACCATAGAAGCTCGAATTCATTATGTTCCCTTTGCCTAGAATGACCAGAAACTATGGATCATCAATTCTGTCTATTCCAGTATTCCAGAGTGATATATAATAGAGTTAAGCATCTAACAGGATCTTATGGGAATACTAATAAAATAGAGGAACTCTTTGGATAGGTTTTGATTATTATGGACCAATAAAAAGGGACAGATGCCTTTAGAAAATGGTGTTTATTTGCACTATATATAATATATGGAAAGAACACAACCACAAACTACATATTGACACTCAAGAAATAGATATAGTCATCCCAGATCACTAGGTAGCTAATAGACTAGCAAACTGGGTGAGATAGATTATCCAAGCCCAAGGCATGGACTTGATGATATCCATGCATTGAAGGATTAGGTGGAATATGTTATCCTATCTTAGGTTCTAAAAGCTTAACTAATAAGCAACAAACCATTTTCCACAATATGCAAAGGCAAAGAATCAATCAAATAAATGGAAAAACTTACGAAGAATATAGTACATGTTTGATCCAAGTGATAAAAGCGAAGTTGAGCATGGAGGTATCTAAACTAATCATCAATCAAGACTAATTACCACCATAGAGAAAACCATCCAACATAGAATTGTCCAAGAGCCAAAGGTTGGAGTGTGATTATATCGCACCCTATTACGTCCCTGGCAAGTTAGAGAGCAAATGAAGTCTTCTAGAGTCTTTCTAGAGACCTAGGTTGTGCCATTTTATGCTTACTATATAAGTTGAAAATAGATGGATATGTCAGTTTGGCTATCCAAAATTTTATATGTATAGATATTGATTATCTAATAAAATTATTTATGTTCCTAAAAAATGACACTAAACTATATGGTACATGGAAGTAATATTTTAAATCATTTAATAACATATTTGCACACTCCACCACCTACTTCATTGACTATGTTTAGTCTTAATACTTCTGTTGATGCATGTCTAACTTAACTGAGTAAGAGCCACTAAATAAAAAAATTATCCATAAAGACAAGAAGAAAATTTAAAACAATCTTCTGGGCTTCTTTTAAATTAAATAGAGATGGTATAAAATTAAAAAAATAACAAAAATATGAAAATAAAACTATAATTTTGATGTGTTATTTTTTTGGTTAAGTTTTGCAAAGTGAATAATGTGAACTATTTAAGTTTTTTAAAAAAATTGTACCAATTTAAAAAGATCCTTTTATTTTTTTTATTCTCCTCTTATATCACTTTTTAATAATATGTGCAAAATATTTTGTATAATTCTATCTATATTTTATGGACAGGCATATTGATGTATAAAACTACTGTAACATTGTCATAAGAAATACAAGAAAAGAATTTAAATTTTATGCATTTTATCATATTATTAGAGCTTATATATGAACTACCAAATCTCAATTCTTGTACTTTATCATAAATTTATTAGAAATATCAGACATATATCACAATATTCAATGCTCCCAGTTATCAATGCAAACAACATAAACAAAGAACCATTATTATACTCAAACGACAGATCATAATTTCTATTCTTCGCCACAAGTGCTCCTATGAGTTACTTTTCCTCACTAAATCAAATTACTCCCATCTTTGTGCTTTTGGATATGCTTGTTTTCCACTTTTATGTTTCTCTCATTCTGATAAACTTACATCAAAATCTACACCACTTGTCTTTTTTTGATATTCCTTTTAATATGGAGTTATCTTTATTTTGATCATCAAACTTCAAGAATCTAAGTTTTAAGAATTTTCTTTGTCTAGGTTCCTTCTCCTTTCCTATGCCTAGTCGTTTCAACTTAGTCCTTCCTTCACTAGAGGTTTGGCTTTCTCCTTGGTTGTGTTTCCACTCATCTGTCTTCTTCTCCTTTATTGTGTTTCCCATTCATCTATCTTTTTCTTCCCCTATTCTACCTTAACCAGTTACATTTACCTTTCCCTGGTGTATCTTTTTGCTCTCTCCGGATTTGTTAAAGTTTTTAGTCTTCTCCCTAAGCGTGAGTTTATTTATCACTTTATTGACCTTTTGGCTATTAGAACTTGCTTCTCTTCTAATGGCTTAGTGGTGTTGCAAGCCTTCTGCTTTTAAATCTTGCAAGGGTTATTTTATCCTTTCTCTCTTCATTTACTTCCCACTTAAGTCTCCTTACTGTTTTTAGCCAACTGTTTTTTAACATTTTCTTACTGGAAAGCTACTTCTTTCGATCTTTGGTATCACTTCCTACTCTTCAGTTCTGACAACTCCCTAAGCAGCTTTTGGAAAATGTGATTACCCTCCATCTCTCATGCTTCCTTTTCAACTCAAAAGGTGAACTCCAATGGAAATGCACCTCCTTCCAATTTGGCTAATTGTAAAAGCTGGAACATGTTGTTAGTAATCCACGTGATCTCTCGTTGCACTATCATCCCTTAATATAGAAAAAGGATGGACAATAGTAGCTTCGAATTTTAAAATATTGAAAGCATAAGCTAACACCTGATAATCGTCCTTAGTTAGTTTTTTTCGTAGGAAGTCAGTTCCATTTCCCAACTATGTCAAAGTGGGCTCAAAAAGTATAATGTAACAAGGGGCTGGTTAAGGTGTTATTTTTAGAGGAGAACTTGGTGCTCTTCTGCTTTACCTCCAAAGTTGAAGTTAAGAAGATAGTGAAAAAAGGTTTTTGGCGTATTGGACATCCTATGATCACTCACTCATGTTATAACACTTGTATTCCTTGTTCCTTATTTGATTTTATCACTTATTATACTATTACCTATAATCCTTATATTTTTTATTCCACTTCCATAACTCAAGCTAACAAAATTTTCCACTAACACTAAATCATGCTTGATGAGTTTAATGCTTTTCATTGTGACCTAACCTAGATTCTTATTTCACCACCATCCAATGTTAATATTGTAGCTTGTAAATAGGTCTTTCATACAAAATAGAATCCTAATGGTAGCATTGACCACTCCAAAGTTTTCCTAGTTATTAAAGGGTGTCATCAAGTCCTGTGTATTGATTATACCGACACCTTCAATCTTGTTGTCAAACCCACCACGATTCACCTTATACTTACTCTTACTCTTTTTAATAATTGGTATGTTCATCAAAAGTTTTTGAAGACATTGGTCAATATACTGGTCAATCAATGTTACATTGGTTAACCATTATATATGAAAACATACTTCTAAAATCGATTTTGATGACTTTACTCATCATCTTTTACAAAAAAAAATAAACCTAGAAACTAACATTAAAGCAATAATGACGGTCGGAAAGAAATGTTGGAGGGGAAAGAGAGGTCATTTTAGCGGAATACACCAACATCCACAGGATTCAAGTAACGTTTAGGCATATTTCAAGTACATAAAAGAGAATTAAGTTTTAATTAAATGTTTTTAGTTTTTACGTACAGATTGGTAAAGAAGCTTAATTCTAAAAATTTGTCGATATTAGGATTTTGTTATTTGTTAATTTTGAAAAATCAAAAAGAATTGCGATTATAGTAGAAACTAAAACATCGTTACGAGTTTAAGGCTTAAAGCCTACAATCATATTGCAATATGACCCAAGAACAAAACTCCCTAAGGAAGATATTATGACTATCCGCATAAGAGATAACAACATGAAACATTTATAGGCACTACTGAAGTTTTATCTCATAAGAAAGCTCATTCACCATTTCTGGTATTTGGGATTTTGCTTTCTCTTCCTAGCAGATTTCCTTTTAGCAGATTTGGATTGCACACAAAAATCGCCAAGTATATCGGGGACATGGACAGTAGATATATCAGTATCCTCAGTTTACTCGATATCCCTTGTCCCCTGATTCTCAGTTTGCCCAACAATTACACCTAAAGTCAGCATATTGACCCAATCCATCTAACAATGCTCCAAATATTGGGAGGCAAAATCATTCGCACTACTGTATAGATTCTCCACATCGTCTACACTGGAATTGTCAATAGCTGTCTTTTCCTGAGAAATATGTGTGACAACTTACTTAGTCCTCAAACCAACTAGTTGATTACTATTGTCTTCCTCACCATTAATTACATCCATAGTACCATTAAGCACACCCACAACATCACTAGTAGTTCCATCCTCTGCAAGAAGACTATCTGTAATAACCTCAGTTGTCCCAACCTGCAATAACTCCGTTACTGTCTCCACATTTGTATCAAGCATGATTGTTTCAGCCAAAGGATCATATTTTGTTTCTGTTGTCGTGGCCTTTGCAGTTTCCAATTTGTCATTACTATCGGTTAGCCAATCGGCAACCACAGTGCAGACCTTAGGTATCTCTACACCAACATCAGTAAGTTGAGCAGTAGTCACAATGGTAGTTTGTTTTAGAAGATTCTGTGTTGGTATCTTTCTAGTAGTCTCTAATTAAAAGGTCCTCCTATTTGGTTACCACTGCTTGTTGGCGTTTAGTTTCCAAGGGTAAGATAACTGTATAGTCTTCATAACTATTGCACCCTTATCTCCCACACTCATCACTAAAAGATTATCTAAAAGAATCGTCGACTTAGGTATCTCAACACACACTTTTGCATAGCCTACCCTCTCCATATGTAGTGCTTGAGAATCTAAGTTTAGAGGTTTACCTAAGGAATTCGACACATAACTCAACCCTTGGAGTGTCCATAATTCTATAGGCAAGTTATGAAAGTGGAACCACAGTAGAAATTTGTCTATTGAACCTTTATCCGTGTCCATGCTCAGACTCCATTGTCGCAAGAATAAAGGTTGATCTCCAATGTGTCATGGGCCTTGTTCAATGATTTTCTGCACATCAAAATCCTTGCCAAATTTGAAGAGAAAGGACCCATCCTCATGTAGCAGAACCTTCTTTAGTCCCGTAGAACTCCACCTGACTTGAGCCCAAGCATTCACCACTGGGAATGTTGGCCTCTTACTCCAAAAGAATCCAATAAGAGCCGAGGACCATATCCGAATGCCTACATCAAGAATTTCCTTTGGGGGGCATATTACACCATCCTTCAATACTTGTTGGAAATGTGTCAAAGCAACTTTGGGTAACTAGGGTATCAGTTTTTGCTTCTAGGCTCCGTCGAGCTTTGCATTTGTTGTCACCACCTTGGATAGGTTTTCTCTGGATAGAGCTGGGAAGGTTTCCTTCAGTCCCAAAGGCTCTTCAACTTCCATCGAAACGCCCTTCAGACCTATCACTGTCTGGTCGGCGGGAGGATCAACGCCAGTAGAATTGTTAACACCAAATTCCTCTTGAGGAGACGACTCACCATCATCAGTAGAAACTATGGACACTACTATGGAGCTCCCGTGAATCTTAGCCCCATATTGTTGAACTTAGGTCTCCACTGGTTTGGGTTGTCTACAGTAGATCTGCAGAAGATCTGAATCTAGGTTGAAAGAGTTCCCGCTTCAGTTCTATCCCTCAAATCTGGAACCTCGTCACAAATCTAGAACACTCCCACAATTACCTCACACCCGCAATCCCTCCTTGCATAGATGCCTCACTCTCGCAGTCGGAGCCACAATCGCAGTCGCAATCGCAGTCGGAGTCGGAGTCGCCACACTCTCATAATCACAGCCTCACTCCCGCAAACTCAGTCACATTCGCCTCATCTTCTTGCCCCTCCCACAGTCACAGTCGCAGTCGCGTGGGCAAGCTAGAGTCTTCAAAGGCCTGGGCAAGTTGGAGTCATAGTCGTCTGGGCAAGTTGGAGTCCCACAGTTGCAGTAGCCTGGCGAGTTAGAGTCACAGTCGCCTAGGCAAGTTGGAATCCTCCTGCTCCATTTTTGAAAACTCTGTTGAATAGTCTTTTTTCTTTTTTCTTTTTTCCGTATACATATATATAGTTTGGAGCCTTGTATTTATGCTAAGTATATATTTATAAGTGAATCTTGTTGTTACATCATTTAAGGCCCTAAAAAGGCAGTTGATATACATGTGTGTAAGGTGTAGTGAGTAATTAGGTTGGTTAAAGCCTATAACTGGTGCCAGAATGAGGCAGGTATGTTTTTATTATCCGAGAAAAATTGTTAGGGGCGAGAATAAGGTAGGAACAAGCATGGGCAAATTAGTTGGTGCCTATCATGGGTATGTCTAAGGCTTGTGTGTTAGCTAACACTACAAAGCTGTTTTTGATTTGATTCTTCAAATGTTGCATTGACGTGATCTGTTTCCTTGAGTAGGTATTTCAGAAAGGTTGATAGTGCTATTTAGGTACGATGGTACATTTGCCTTTCATAACCTTTTGGACTTTAGGGAGTGAGCTTAGAGCAAAGAGGATTTAACTAATATAAAATCATAAGTATTTCTTTTTCCAACACTCTTAACTTATTATAACGCTTTTGTATTGAATTATGTTATACATATAATATTTTGTATATATTAACTGATTTGGTATATAAGCTAAACACCCGAAACTGCAGGGGCATTGAATCGGAAAGACTAAGAAAACTTCAGTATGTTTGTGTTGATGTCTTTGGTTTAACAAACTATGTAATAAATTTTCAAAACATATTTTGCACATATTTTTATAATTATTATTTACATTATCAAGCATATGTATTTTTTATCTTGAAGGTGTTTAATAAATTATTATGAAGTGTTTTTAGACCCCTTACTGGATACCTCAGGAGTGAGGAGTAATATAGACTACTTATCTGGTGCGCTAATTCATAATTTAACTCCTTAAGATGTAGTTATGATGCCATGTAACTTTTCAGTTTGAATTTTTAAACCAAAAAACTAAAAATAAAATAGGTTATTTATCCCCTTTTGTTCTTCAAAATTGTTGAAATACAAGGATTCTTCTGCGATATACATAACTTAATACATCAAAGTTGATTTTAGTTATCCTTTTTGGACTCAGATTTCGTTGTGTTGGTGAAAAAGGTTAAATAGGGTAATCCAGGGGAACATCACAATCGCACTGTACATTAGTTGCAGTGAAATCATTTAATATCCGACGCCATTCCGTGCCTGCGTGGCCCTTGCACACGCACACCTTAAGCTTGCGTTATCCGCAGATTATTATACCGAACTTATCCTGTTCACCACGCTTCTTGTTCACTCTTCCATGTCTCTCTCTTCATCCGTGAATAGGGCAAGTGTGTTGGGGGCTATCTATAGGTTAACATGCATAGTTCTGAATAGCTCCAATTCTGTCTTGAAATGCCTATGCTATTAGTTTAACTAGACAGCTCATTAACGTTGATAGATTAGACAAATTTGCAATTAGATTAAGCCTGTATTCCATTATTGCAAACTTATTTCATTTGTCCTGTATTAGCAATTTTCAGTTATATTAAAGTGTAAAAGGGACCCATGTGTATGAATTATGGCTGAGGAGTTATTACTCGTGGAAATATGGGGTCCAGCGGGTGTCTAATTGGTTATCACCCTAATCAAACGTACTGGGAAATTAAATGAGTCCACGTCCATTAAAATTATGGACACCACATGCTTCATGAAATCTAACGTGTCTGCTTTGTTTCAGATATCAATTTTCTTAATTTGAGAATTTTATTTTATTTTATTTTATAACTGAACAAAATCAGCTTGTAGTCTAAAGGTAAACTACTTTAATCAATGGGAATCTTTACATATCAACTGAAAAAAGTGTTTTCTTTTGCAATAATTAATTACTGGACATTTACAAATCCTGTGACAGAATATTTAGGGTGTTGTTGCAGTATGCACTTGCAATCACATGAATTTTTTAAATGAAAAATAGCAAGTATATACCTTGGAGACAAGATTGTGAATCAAGGACTGACAGTGGATGTAAGCTGTCCCCAGGTGCATTGACGCCAAGCGTTTTTCTTTTAAATTGGCGACAATGCTCAAAACTTCTTAGTACAACTATATAAACGTAAAATTGCTTGATTATCATATATATTCCACAGCCCATATGACAAGGCATAAAGAGAAGTGGTGATGATAATAACCAAACCTTGTTACTTGTAAGCCAATCCAAGTGTGCCCAGTATGGGGTTGGGACTTGGGGTTGATAAACTTACTTGAAAACAAGTCCTTGCAAAGGCAAAAACACAACTTTAGCATGACAATACGGTCTTTCTGTTTCTGAAATGATTGAATAACTTTCCAAAACAAATCCAAGTTGTCTATAATGTGTAAGTGGGGTTCTGCTTTTCTTTTGATTTCAAGCATTTTCTTCCACTATAATTGTGAGGAGGAGACGCAGGAAGCCTCCAATCTTTCTTCGACTAAGTGGTGGTAGGGCGTGCGTTGACGCCTAGTTTGTATCTTCTGGGCAGCTGACGAATACATATTCTTCCTAGGTTCTTCCTAGACATGGATGCTTACTGTTGCTAGTCCCATATGATCTTCTAGACCGATGTGATATGAACTTACCGTCGACATTATCTTTAGAGCGAATTCACGAGCTATTATTGATCTTATAATGTTCATATAATTTAATTTTTAATGACACTTTTTTCTGTTGAACGAAATACAGATTTTTGTTTTGGATATAGTTATTGATTATCTTTGTCTTTAACATAATTGATTGTAATTATATTATCTTAGAAAATGTTTGCGTGTCATGTTAGAAAACCTTTTGTTGATAAAAATGTTTACATCACTTAAAACTTTACCTGAGCTAGTTTGTCATGTCTATTCTAACATATTGTTTAACAACAATAAAGATACAACAAATTATAGTACATTGTACAATTGTTTAAGTACTAGTCTTGGCTGGTGTCTCTGAAATCTGAACGTGAAATGGTCAAAGTTAGAACAGTAAGTGGGTGGGTGCCTTCAAAGGAAAAGTTTTAGGGATTTCTAATAATTGCATTTTCATTGAAATGGCCTTTGTCAAATTTAATCCTTACTATATGCGTAGCCAGCGTCCTTTGTATCCATATTCTTTTTTAATCTTATTTGTACTTTAACATGACATTATTTTATATCTATTTATATATAAAACAATATTATTTTAAGGAGAAAATAAGATTGAAATGAAAAAAAAAATCAGACACCTATAAGTTTACATATTAGTTAAGCTAGGCTTATAAGTACCAGAAATAATTGGAATCTCGAATACATTAAGTTACCTACCATTTCCTTCTGATAGGAACTGCACCCATTCCCTATCTACTTCTCTTCCATGACTTGGACTTGGAGTTGCATAGCTAACCGTGGGATTTGAAAGTGACTACATTAAGTCTGCCAGATATCAGTGCAGTTAAAGCTACTGAACACCGGATGCATCCATTCCACCTGTTATGAGATAACACTACAACTGCTTCCGCTTGACCCGCAGATTTGAATTTTAAAACATTATTCTCTTCTACCATTTTCCCCCCCGCCAGGATTCAACCTTTCCAAACCATCTTTTGTTTTTGCACATTTCGAAACGCTGTAAGATTGATGGAGGGGAACGAGGTTACATTGTTCAAGGCAGCATTTTGGAAACTGAGGAAGCTGTTCGGTAACTTCACCACTTGGTTTTGAGTTTTGACTTGAAAACAGTAACTTAATGTAATTTTTTCAATAAAACAATTACTTTATACTTATCTACATATACGTATGCACTCAAAAAGATTAAGTATGATAGATGTAATAATTTATAAATTACGTTGGAATTGAGTATAAGACTTCACTTATTTAAGTTAAACCCATGACGACTACACTTAATTTTACATTGTTCCCAACCAAACCTGAGCGACTTAACACCTTAATTATTCTTTCTTTTTTTTTTCCCCTTTTGAGGTGTGAAATGTGTTTTATTTACTATTTAGTTTAGTGTATTGTCTTGTTGTTTGGTAGACCAACTTTGTACCAATCTATAATTGTAGTGCGGTTGTACTGAAAAATATGGTTAGTTTCTTAAGTATGTGTCGTTCCTCACCTAGAGTCGAGTGGGTAATAACTAATAATAGTGCATAATGGAGGTTTAAAGAAACAACGGAGGCAATATTTTGAAGCCACAGACCAGTTAACCTTCCAATGCTTGGTCCCTTCTGGTCCAGGAGTCTAAACATTTTACGGTCAGGTTACAGCAACAGCCTGCTGCATGCCCACTGTTGGTCCACAGATGCAAGGATCAAGGTTCGTTCTTATATTAGGTATTTCGGATTTTGTAAATAAACAAAAAACAATATACTATTTAATCCATTTAAGATTACTAGTGTCTTTGTCTAAAATTATAATTAGAAAGGTCATGCTTTGTTTTTCTTAGAAAAAGGCACTTGGCTATGAAGCAGGGACAGCAGTCACAGCACTCGTGTTTTACCACTTTTGTCCTATTGTAGGCTGGGGAGTATATGCTTCTATTTTCTTTCCCCCTAAATCGTGGGTGTTGAATCTGTAATTTGAGCTATAATAAAAATATGAATTATACATTTAAGTCAAGTCAAGTCGAACTAACAAAAGAAATTAAAAATTTTATTTCTTTTATATATTAAAAGTTAAATATTTGTAAAAATGCAAAGGAACGATTGCGTACTTCTTTTTTCGTACTGTTGTAAAGAGCAAAATTTTATAAATTGAATTTTTTAAATTAAAAGTTAAATCTTGATAAAATAGAGAAACATACTATTTTCTATTTTTTTCCCCATTTTCTTGTCAACTCTGTGACCATTATACTGCACATTATTTTTAGGTGATGTAACAATCCTTAGTGCTGTATACGATCCTCAGATTTTGGATGCATGTTAATTATCTGATGAGGAGAAAATGAACCTTGCTATTTTTAGCCCTCTCAACAAAGTGGTGGAGAAGTTTTGGATTTATTAAGAAAAGTTACATTTCTGTCCGTGTGTGTGTTTTTTTATTATTTTAATTTTAGTTTTTAAATTTTATTTTTCATTTAAATAAAAATAAAATGTTTTCTAATTATTAACGTTAATATAGTTATATTTTTATTACCGATAATAATTACATATTTGATAAAATTTAAAGATAATTTTTTAATTAAATTATGTCTACTTTAATCTCTTACATAATACTTATTAATAAAATATTTTATTTTATTAAAATAAATAATCTAAAAATTAAATTTTATTTTAATTATTAAATCAAATTTTCTTTATAATTTATATATTTTGAAGATATTTTTAATTTATTATATTTACTAATAATTATTAAATTAAATTAAATAAATCAAATAAATTATTAAGTTAAATTATTTATATTTTTTATTAACAATTAATTTTAATTAATTCAATCTACAATATTAAATTAAATTATTTATAATTCTTATAATATATTAAATAAGTAAAAAAATACATATTTAGTTGATAGAAAATTGGAAAAATAGAAAAAGAAACTATTTTTTTTATAAATTTGAAAATGTGAAGAAATTAAAACTTAAATAAATTGTTATTAAATTTAAAAATGAATACGAACAAACGATAATATGACTTTCAAGTTTCAACTGCTTTATGAGCTATTTGATTCAAGGAATGAAATAGATAAGGAATAGAATAGTCATTCTTAAGAATAGAAAAGATGAGGAATAGAATAGAACTGATATTATTTTGTTTGGTTCAATGAATAAAATAGATAAAGAATTTCTATGTCAATGTTTAGTTTGAAAATATAAACTTGGAATGACAAAGGAGTAATTAACAAAAAGATCAAAATATTCTTACGACGATGATGATGATGATTATGATTATGATTATGATTATTTATTTTTATTATTAATAAATTCCTTATTATTATAAATTTTATTAAACTTATTAATTATTTCTATTTTATTTGTATTATTAATTTTCTTCTTCATATTAATTTTATTATTCTTATTCTTATTAATTATTAATATTATTAATTTTCTACTTATTATTGTTATTATTTTTTATTAATTATTTTTATTAATAATATTATTAAATTCATTATTATTATTAATTACAATTATTATTATTATTAAATTACTTATTATTATTAATAAATTTCTTCTTATTTTTATTAATTTTATTATCCTTATTATTATTATTAATTTTCTACTTACTGTTAAAAAGTATTATTATTATTATTAAATTCCTTATTATTATTAATTTTATTAGTTTTATTAATTATA
>JANIIA010000002.1:38437208-38449749 GCA_027478495.1 Erythroxylum alaternifolium | reverse complement strand
AGGGAAGCTAAGATCACAAGAGAAGTGAAGAACATTGTGAGATCTGTATGAGGTAGAGACTTGGAGGAGTGAAAGTTTACCAGTTTAGAGACTACATGAGAATAATTCTTAATCTTAACGACGAACATGTTTACTAGTTTCGATGAGAACCACATGGTTTGTGTAAAAACATGCAAATTGATTGGAGAACACCAACTTTCCGTACACAATTCTTAAACACTTTACAGCTTGGTTCCTAAACTTTTATAACTTGCTCTGATGATGGCATTCAAGTGCTACTATGGAGCTACATGCTTAAAATAAAATACTTTAGCATGGTTTAGTTAGTTGAAAATGCTCTTTAAAAATCTCTACAAACTATTCAAATAAAATTGAGTTGGCCATTTAATTTAATTTAATAGTTTATTTAATATGTATTATTCAAGTACTAAAAGAGTTACGGAAAAGTATTTTTTTGATATTATCATTTTGAAATTGCTTTACTAGTTAAAGGTAAAGTTGTGTACTGTTGGACCTCTTCAAACCTTACATGTTAGCTAAATTTTTATAGGTGTTGCTGTCGTTGTTGATATCATCGTCTTCAAGTTGATGATGATGGTAATAATATAATGAATGTTAGTCCAAGAATTATGATTAACAATTTTGATGATAACTGTATAATATTTCAAAATTCAAATTGGATTTATTTCCTTGTATGATTAACGATATTATTCTCAAAAGAAAATAAAAACATAAGAAATACGTTTTCTTTCTTACAGGAACCTTCATTATGAACTTATTTTGGTTTATCCAAAAAGATCCTACTAATTATAAAGGATATATATTAGCCCCATGATTATTAGAAGATTTTTTGGTAAAGATGACACTGAAGTTATTCAGATTTAAAACTATCCAGTTGACTAAGGATGCAAGATGAAGCAACGATTAGTTAAAGAAATTGACTATTTAAAGAAGAGTCAATGCAATTGTGAACAACAATGGAATGATACAAAAGCTTGTGAAGCTATATTGTCAAAACTCATCAAAAGCATATACATTCTTGAAAGTGATATTTTTGTAAAAATTCTCTTATGCGTTAGAAAGTGAAATTCTATTGAGAGAGATTACTGAAGCTCATATCAAGCAAATCTCATTTTTAATTGAGAGCTTTTAGAGGCTAGTGAACTACTACTAGTGTTGAAGGATGAAGAACCTTAAAAAATATTAACTTGTGAGCTTGGAGAGGCTTGACAAATTACTACTTGATTTTAAAGTGAAACACTCAAGTTGAATACTCGGGGATTGGACGTAGGCTTGGATTGTAAGTTGAACCAATATAAATCAACTACGTTCTTCTTCTCTCGCTCTCTCTCTCCTTATCTTTTATAATTTCGCATTATATTGTATGTGGGTTCATTTCAGCAAGAGGCTTCTTCACTTTTATAATAGGTTCCTTCTGTTTTCGACTTACTGACGGTTCCTTTCATTTTAACAGGCGCCTTTTTTTTATTGTTTCAACATGATTTATACTTTACCAGACTCCCGTCATTTAACAGGCTCTATAATCTGATAGGCTCCTATTGTAACAAGCCCCTGACTTTACATGAATTGAAAGTAACTTGAGAAATTTTGTTTTAAGTCACACACAATTCACCCCCTCTTACGTGTATTTGCTTTATTATTTGGTATCAAAGCAAGTTTTTACATTTTTGTGTTTTACAGCACGTGATAGATAATGGAAAACACCTTGAGAAGTTTTGAAGGACAATCCGTCTCAAAGCCTCCTTACTTCAATAGAAACAACTACTCGTACTAGAAAGAGAGAATGACCATATATCTCTAGCCTGTAGATATCGAAGTATAGCAAGCAATTAAAGTTGGAGTTATAATTCCCACTTCTGATAACGTAGATGCTAATAAGAGAAATGCACAACTAAATGCTAAAAACAAAACATCATCTGATACGTGTGTTGTCTCCAGAAGAATATGAAAAGATATCCTACTATTCTACAGCAAAAGAAATGTGGGATAAACTACAAGTCACATTTGAAGGAGCAAATGAGGTAAAAAAAAAGTATAGAATAAGTCTTTTAGTGCATTAATACGAAACTGTTGACATGAAACAGGAAGAGACCATAAACAAATTCTTTGGACATTTCAATAACATCATCACGGCCTTAAACAACTTGGGAAAGATATATCCCAATGATGAGCTCGTAACAAAGATTTTGAGGTCACTACCAAAGGAATGGAGACCTAAGGCGACAACTTTAAAAATGGTAAAAGATTTAGACACTATTTCACTTGACTGGCTACGAGAAAATCTGATGATCCATTAAATCAAGCTTAGGCGAGATGAAGGATCCTCCTATAGAAAAGGAATGACACTGAAAGCAACTGATGAATTAAACAGTGATGAAAGTGACATTGAGTTGCAAATAGATGGAGATGACGAGTTCAATTTTATGGTCAGAAAATATGCTCACATCTCTAAAAAGAAGCTAATTAAGAAAAGAGAAGTAAAAAAGAAAGTTGGAAATAATAGGTTCCTATCAAAAGGCAACAGTAGCAATGGCAGTACACAAAACAATCAAATCATATGCTACCATTATAAGAAGTCTGAATACACAAGGCCAGAATGTCCTCTTCTTCAAAAAGACAAGTCAGAGAACAAAAAATTTAGAAAGCAAGCGATGACTACAATCTAGTCAGATAAGGATTCTGAAAACTTTGAAGAAGAAGAACCACAAGAAGTCAACAACGTTTGCTTTATGGCTGAATCAGAAGACGATGAGGTATATTATTCTGACTCTGATATTGAAGTTGATGAATTGAAAATGCATATCATGAATTATATGATTAATACAAAAGGTTAACAATGAAGTATTTCAAAGAAGTTAAGAAATCCAAAAGCAATGATGCATCTTTGAAGAGTAAGATTAAATCATTGGAATCTGCGAATGAGAAGTTAGCGACCAGGAATATTTCTCTTGAAGTTGACTATAAGAAAAAGGTTTCTAAAAACGAAGTTTTGGAAGAAAGAGAAGCTAAGTTGGAAAATACGCTGCTCAAAAATGATTCTAATAAGGTAAGAAAGTTAGAAGAAAAATCGCCTCCTTAGAACTCGAAAAGGAGAAAAGTGCTGGAAAGATCTTATCTCTAGAAAAAGATCTCGAAAATTTCATTGATGAAAGTAAGAATCTCGATGCATTTCTTAGTAGTGGTAAAATGCATTTTTGGTAAGGCCAAAATAGGATGCAATGAAAATAACAATATCAAGTCATACAAAAACTTCTTTGTTAAATCCAACAGCATCTATAGCCAAGATAGCAAAAACCTACTAAGTGGCAAAAATCATAACAACTATCATTAATCTGTTTTGTGTGATTACTATGGTAAATATGGTCACATTAGTCATTCTTGTAATTTTCATAAAAAGAAATTATCTCAGATGTATGTTTGGAGACCGAAAGGTCAAACAACTAACCCAAAAGGACCCAAAAAATTTTGGGTACTTAAAATGAGATAATGTTTTATGTAGATATGTTTGAAAATGGGGACAAGGGAGAATCAATGGATAGTTGATAGTGACTATTAGAGATACATGATAGGTGAAATATCACACTTCAACTACATTGAAAGAAAAGACACAAGTAATGTTGTCTTTGCAGACAAAAATAAAGCAAAGGTCACCGAAATTGGTAAAATTGGTAATTCTGACTCTACTTCTATTGATAACGTTCTCTTTATTGATGGTTTGACACATAACCTGTTGAGTGTGAGTTAGCTATATGACAAATGTTACAAAGTCATTTTCTATGCATCTCATTATGAAATTGTTGATATTTAAATGATTATATTGTGTTTGTTGGTCTTAGAAATAAGAATATATATTGTGCTCAACTGAAAGACATGTCCTTACAAAGTGTTAAGTATTTTGTTTCTCTAGAAAAGGATTCGTTTATCTGGCACAGAAGATTTGGACATGCCAGCATGAGCATTCTATCAAAATTATCTAAAAATGAGTTAGTAAGAGGACTATTGACCTTAAAGTTCAAAAGTGAGCAGGTTTGTAAGGCTTGTTTAAAAGGTAAACAAGTCAGAAGTAGTTTTCCTCCTAAAAATATTATGTCTACGAACTAACCACTTGAACTTGTGCACATGGATCTATTCGGTACACTAGGACTCAAAGTTTTAATGGTAAACATTATGATTTTGTTCTAGTAGATGATTACTCCAAATTTACATGGGTTTATTTCTTATCAAACAAGGATGATGCTTTTGAAGTGTTTAAAAAGTTTTGCAGAAAAATTCAGATAGAAAAAGCGGACTACATTACTTTAATTCGGAACAATCATGAAGGATAATTTGATAATAATAAGTTTAAAGAATTTTATGATAGCAATGGTATAACTCACAACTTCTTTTGTCTAAGGACGCCTCAGCAAAATGGAGTTATAGAGAGAAAGAACATAACTTTGGTTGATATGGCTAAGTCCATGTTGTGTGAAAGTGGACTACCTCATGGAGCCTAGGCAGAAGCAGTATCTACAACATGTTATGTACTTAACGGATGTCTTATAAGACCTATTCTGAAGAAGACCCTTTATAAGCTTTGGGAAAGAAGAAAACCAAATGTTGTTTACTTTCGAGCATTTAGGTACAAGTGTTTCATGCTAAACAATAGAAAAGACAACCTTGGAAAGTTCGATGCCAGATCAGACAAAGTTATTTTCTTGTGCTACAGTATCGTCAGTAAAGAATTTAGAGTATATAATAAAAGAATAAAGAAGATAGAAGAATCGATACATGTGGTGTTTGATAAAGCACTACCTTCGACAATAGCAACTGACTCAGATGATGAAGAGCATCCACTGCTACCTAAAAATACATCAAAGAATCAAACTATACCTATAATACGCCTCAATATTACAAAATCAAAAAGGCCCCTCTGAAGCTAGAACAAAGCAGGCTCCTTCATCTCAGTAGGAGCCTATGTAACAAAAAATACCGAGAGAATGGAGAGGTCTTAATACATATTAATATATTCTTAAAGATCCTTCTGAAAGTCTAAGTTCAAGAACAACTTTGTGGCTCTCATCTCACAATTAAAATTAAAGTCTATTAAAAAAGCTCTTACTGATGAAAATTGGGTCTCAGCTATGAAAGACCAACTGAATCAATTTGACAAAACAAAGTATGGAATCTGGTGCCTCGTCTACAAAACAAGTCAGTTATTAGAGCTCGGTGGGTTTTTGAAACAAACTTGACGAAAATGATAAAGTGGTAAGAAACAAAGCTAAAGTTAAAGCTCAAAGTTACAATCAATATGAAGTATTAATTTTGATGAAACTTATGCACCTATTGCCATATTGGAATCAATTATAATTTTACTTGCCTTTACATTCTATAAAAATTTCAAGTTGTTCCAAATGGATGTTTAAAATGCATTCTTAAATGGTTACATTAACGAAAAAGTATTTGTTAAGCAGCTCCCAGGTTTTGAAGATGAAAACCACCCAGATTACGTGATGAAATTATCCAAAGCTTTGTATGGTTTAAAGCGGGCTCCTCGAGCATAGTATGAGAGTTTAAGTAACTTTTCGCTTGAGACTAACATTAAAAGAGGAAAGTTCGATAAAACCTTATTTATTAAGAGAAAGGAGAATGATTTACTTATAGTACAAATATATGTTGATGAAATAATATTTGGTGCTACTAATCCATCTTTCTGTAAAGAATTCTCAACATTAATGCAAGAGGAGTTTGAAATGAGCATGATGGGAGAATCATCATTCTTTCTTAGATTACAAATCAGACAAACAGAAAAATGAATCTTCAATAGCTCAGAAAAATACACAAAGGAACTCATCAAGAAATATCATTTTAAGAATGTCAAACTGATGGGTACTCCAATGTACACTAGAACTAAACTTGATAAATATGAAGAAGGCAAAGCTACGGATGAGACAAAAGTATAGAGGAATGATTGTATCACTACTATATCTTACAAGCTCAAGACTAAACATCATGCTCAGTGTGTGTCTTTGTGCACGTTTTCAATCAAATCTAAAAGAAAGTCCTCTTCAAGTAATCAAAAGAATATTTCGATATCTCCACCGAACTATAGATTTTGGAGTATGATATCCAAAAATTGATTCATTTGACATAATGGGCTATTGTGATGTAGATTATGCAAGTGATAAAGTTGATCAAAAAAGTACAAGTGGTCACTGTCAATTTCTTGGAGGATGTTTAGCATCTTGGTCCTGTAAAAAGCAAAATTGCATAGCGCTTTCGACGACTAAAGCGAAATACATAATAGTTATCAGTTGTTATGCTCAAATCTTATGGATGAAACATCAACTACAGGATTTTCACTAAACTTTTCTTATATTCCTATATTATATGATAATACGAGTGCTATAAATCTCTTTTAAAATCTTGTGCATCATTATAAAACTAAGCATATAGAAACCAAGCATCATTTTCTTATAGATCATATTTTAGAAGGAACCATTGATCTTTTGCATATTAATACTGAGAATCAAGTAGTTGACGTTCTCACTAAGCCACTTTCTAAAGATAGATTTTGTGTGTTAAGAGAAGAGCTTGGTATGTTCAAACTCTCTGATATTATTTCTGCAAGAATATTATCTGCTACTTGTCTTTGCATTTCGTTTAGCAGGCTCCTTCTATTCTGATTTCTTAGAAACTCTCTCTTGGTTTGATAGGCCCTTTAGAGTTTAGAAGGCTCCTCTTGGTTTAATAAAGCAAGATTACACGTGTCCTAAAAATAGGAAGTCATTAATGATGCCATTTTAGCCTTTTTAAAAATGTGCGCACAGTCTGACAACTCTACGTATGTATCTGTTAGAAGATACACAATCGATTACACTTCCTCTTCTGGTATATACATCTACTCATCCTCTCATGAGATCAATGCTCAAGAATCAATTAATATACCTTAAGCAAACTTCTCTCGTCTTCTCTGTTATTCTCTCTGCACCTTAACTCTCTGCATTGCCTCATGTTTTCCCTCTCAAACTTCACCAAGCTTTCCTACAATGGCAAGAACAAAATCAAAAGGACAGAAGAAATTTTTGGCCTCAACTTCTAACCATGGCAAAACACCTTGTCATAAATAAATTTTTGCTTCTAATTCCTCGTCTTTGTCTCCCATTATAGGTTCTTTGGACACTTCTGTCTCCTCAATCATCCAAACTTCAGAAATACCCAGTCAAGAAACCTAGAAGATAGGAAAAGGAAGATTATTACTATATTGTCTCTAGATTATCCTGACTCCTCTTCAAATTACAAGGAAGAAACAATCAAAAAACAATATGGTTCTGACTTAGAAGAAGAAGAAGAAGAAGAAAAAGGAAAAGAAAAGAAAGAAGTAAGTGAAGAAGAAGAAGAGACTTTCAGTAAGGAGGAGTTACTAAAAAATTTAAGATTCCATTTACCTACTCTCTCCCTACCCATTCCTACTCCAAAAAACTTCCGCAATTCTTAAACTTGGTCTCTTAGAGAAGAAAGTGCCTGAAGAGCACTGGGCAATAAATGATGATGGTTCAAATGAAAAACCTTCTTAGTTGGAAAGAAGACCACGGACTAGAGGAATTGTTACAGAACAAGCTCTACAAAAAGAAATTGTTGAAGCAGAAGAAAAAGAAAAAGATGAGTTAAGAAAAAGGAAAAGGGAAGAAAAAAGAAAAGGCAAAGAGCCTATAGTTAAAGAAAACATTGAGAAAGCCATCGTCGCGGATGAGCTATTTATAGAGCAGGACCTGTTTAAAGAAATCTATAGAGCAAAAAGGTCCAAGGAGCTTATGGTCCACAAGAAGGGAAAATTGTCACCACAAATAAAATCATTTTAATCAATAGGAGCTGAAGCCCGCTATGAAATGCGGTACAAGAAGAGAAAAGTGGTTGCTGGACACATTGTGCCTCCTCACATGTTCAATGATATTGATATTCCTCTCTCTACTTTCTTTGTTGTTGTTAGGTGGGAGAATTTTTTGAATTTAGATGATACAGTGTGTGATGAATTAGTCAGATGTTTTTACATATACATGCGAAAAGAAGAAATTGATGGAAAGTTGGCCATCATATCTTGGGTGTGGAATGTGAGATCTTGATAGCAGAGGATATATTTAGGAACACTTTGAACATAGCTCCTATGAGTAATACTAAGCTTCCTTGCTATAAGTAGGACATTACTGATCTTAATTTGGGAAAGGTTGTGGACTTCATATGTCTAGATACTGAGAATGTCCCTAAAGGGAGACCCATGTGTAGAAATTTGGACCTATTGCTTAGATGCCTTACATCAATATTTGCTACTTCAATTTTTCCAAGAAGTAGCTCGATAAAAAGATGTAGTCTCTTGGATACATATGTAGTATACAATCTACTAAAGGGCAATAAAATGAATGTCCTAGCAATGATTATAAAGTTTATGGTGGAAAAGGGAAGTCACAAGATCACTACTGGAAGTCTGCCTGATGGAATGTTGTTAACCAATATCTTTGCATATTTTGGCGTTCCTTCCGACAATCTATCGTGGCATGAGCTTTGTAAGTTTCATTCCTTTATCCCCTCCCAGTTCGGGTACAAGTTGAAAGAAAATATTTGGGTATTAAAGAAAACAAAAAGACTAGCAGACTTCTTGGGTCTTGCCTCAAAGTAGAGGTCTGAAATGATTCCAGAAATTGTAGGTCTTACTTTATAACAACAGGCTTATGTCCCTCGGACACATACAGTATGGATTTTTTACAACTGTTGAAGGACATTCATGTAAATCATGATCAAATACGTGAACAAATTGACAACCTCTACAACTAAGTCCTAGATTTACAAGTTCTCCTTAAGAAAAGTCCTCACTAACTGTGTCAATTTTTTCTCATTATATTTCATTCTTTTTATCTCACTTCCTCTCTATACTCCTTTATTATTTTTTTGATAATGACAAATAGGGAGACTTTATGTGGATATATTTTGCATATTTCTGCATACATGATGATATATTTCTCAATGCTGCCTCGGTTATATATGTGATTGATTTTGATGTTAAACTTGTGAAAATTTGTGATATATAAACGATAGGTTCTATAGACAGACTTTTTCTAATTATGTCTGAACATATAAAAGTCATAGGTATCTTTCGAAATCATCTATTATCTCTTTAAATTTTGAAAAATATATCAATCATTGCTTGTCATCATAAAAAAGGGAGAGATTGTTAGCTCAAGGATTATGATTAACTATTTTGATGATAACTGTATTGGATTTATTTCCTTATATAATTAATGGTCTTATTCTCAAAAAGAAATAAAATCATAAGAAATACGTTTTCTTTCTTGCAGGAACCTTCATTATGAACTTACCTTATTAGAAATGGTTTATCCAAAAAGATCTTACTAATTATGGACATTTATTAACCCTATGATTACTGGAAGATATTTTCGTAAAGATGACATCGAATTTATTCAAATTTAAATCTATCCAGTTAACTAAGGATGCAAGATGAAACAACAACTAGTTGAAGAAATTGACTATTTAATGAAGATTCAATGCAACTGTGAACAACAACGAAATGATACAAAAGCTTGCGAAGCTATATTGTTAAAACTCATCAAAAGCATATACATTCTTGAAAGTGATATCTTTGTAAAAATTCTCTTGTGTAATTCTGTTGAGAGTGATCATTGAAGCTCATATCGAGCAAACCTCATTTTTAATTGAGAGCCTGTAGAAGCTAGTAAAAAGCTACTAGTGTGGAAAGTCAAAGAACCTTAAAAAATATTAACTTGTGAGTTTGAACAAGCTTGTCAAATTACTACTTTTATAGTAATGACAGCTATTACTCTATTTAAAAGCAAGCTTATAAAAGTTCGCGAACACAAGCACTAACCGAACTCTAAACAAGTCTTCAAATTGTAACTTTCTTGAAGAGTAGCTGTGCTCCATACTGAGGCTGAACAGTAAGTTTCATGATCGGAGCATGTTGATAAGATGGAGATAATGCAAACGAATATCGACGAATGATCATAGAGAGGGCAATTTTAACCTCAACCATTGCTAAATTCTGACCCACGCAGGTTCTGGGTCCTAAACCCCATGGAAAGAAAGCAGCCAAATGTTTTCGAGGCTCACTGAATCTCTGTGGATTGAACTTGTCTGCATCTTCTCCCCATATATCAGGATCGCGGTTGGTGGCCATTATGGGAAGCGAGAGTTGTGTTTTTGAAGGTATGTCGATGCCTCCAAGCTTAACAGCCTCGCATGTTTGCCTCATCAGTAGTGTGACTGGAGTGTAGAGTCGTAGGGTTTCATTTAATATCACGTGTATCTGTTTCAATGAACCAAAAACAAATTATGGTCTTTTCACAGTAATCTAGTGGTGAAATGCTCATGTCTTCATGTTCAATCTTTACTTGAATGAGATGGAATTAAAATCCAACATGCTCGATGTCGTTATAATTAATAAAATTAAATGTTAAAAGACTAGCAAACCGAAAACCCCTAATTTAACTACAAACCAATCAATGATATAGTAATCCAAGTTTGAGATTGAGCTCACAGTCTTAAGTTCTCCAAGAGAATTTGCAGATGGATACTGGTTGTCTCTGCAAACTCGGCTCACTTCTTCACGAGCCTTGACTTGCCAATCTTGATGCATTGCTAAAAGAACAAGTGCCCATGTCAATACATTTGCGCTTGTCTCCTTTCCTGCAAAGTAAAACGTCTTGCAATCATCAATTATCCCACCAATCTCCAATCTCTCTTCTTCTCCTTTATGATTCAGATAAGACGACATCAACAAGCTCAGCAGGTTTCTCGATTCCTCTCCTTTCCTACTATTATTCTCTATTATTCTTCGAATTGATTCACGAACTTCCCTGACAAGTCTCCACCTTTCTCTGTTGGTCGCAGTTGGTAAAAACCTGTGATCACTTAAACAAATTAACAAACAAACAAGGCACATAGAATAAATAACCCAATGAAAAGAATCCAAACCTGAAGAGTGGTATATTCGCAAATTTTAAGGCGAGAGATGCATGGTGGGCTTGCTTTTCCTGCAGCTCAAAAATACGCTTTCCTTCTTCGTAGCTGCTTCCAAAAACTGTTCTAGAGATGATATCAGCTGAGAGTTTACGTAGATGTTCGTGCACATCGATCTCCACTTCATCCCTTCCATCTCTTATCCCCTCCCATTTCTCAAGCATTTTCTCTGTACTATCTACCATTTTGGGCACCCAACCCTGTGAATTCATAGAATATATAAATTTTTTCACAAATATAAATCATTACTCTCAATTTTATTCTCCTCCTTAATCTCACAAACATTTTAAGTTAATATATATTATAGATTCGAGTTAATGAAACAGCTCTTTATAAAATACAAAAGATTGACGACAGCTTTTCAACCTTCGCGAAGCTAAGAACTTTGTATAGAATAACCTGCATCTAATGAATTTTAACTATAAATATATTTATATTAAAAATTTATTTAAAAATAACAAAAATTTGAGATCATAAATATTTTCATAAATATAATTTTTATAATAAATATTCAATTTTTAATCGAATAAAAAAGGCTTATACTTCTAAATGTCCTAAAACTCAAAAAGAATTATGTTTAAATTTATTATCTAAATCTTAACTCACTTTTAATTTTTAATTTAAATTCTAATTTTAGTACTTTTAATCTCGACTCACTTTTAATTTTTTAATTTTATTTCTAATTTTAGGAGTTTTAATCTCGACTCACTTTTAATTTTTTAAATTTTAATTTTAATTTTAAAAGTTTTAGTCTAATCTTTATTATCATCTCTAAATTTATTGTTTGTATATGTAATTAAGAATTTGATAAATTTGATAAATTTAAGTTAAATAATTATAAGTAATTATTGGAGAGAATCCAATTAAGGTTACTTAATATTAAAAGATTATGTTTTAGTGAAATTAGTAAAACATAATGATAAAATCATAATTATTCTATTTTTACGGAATATTAAGAGACATGTCACACCTTGACTTGCTCCATATTCAGGGCCAAGTTACAGATCCTCCTGTGAAGACCCCATTCCTCGCCTTTGAGCACCGAGAGTCCTTCACTTCCCATTAGCTGCTTCACCACCGGGTTCAATTCGATCGGTTCAAATAGCCCACCGGTATTCATAAGAACCTCCTTCATCATGGCGGTGTCGGTCAGAACCAGCCTGGGTTTGGCTCCGAACCAGTACAAGAATGGTTTGCCGTGCATTGCAGACCACCTGTGATAAATAGGAAATGCACGAGGAAGGATCTTGTGGTCCAACGCCATCGGCTTTGAAACAGCTTCCGCCATCAGACGGCGGACCTCCGCCGTGTTTCCGAACATGGGTCGGTAACCAGGTCCGCCTATGCCCTGTTTACGAAAATGGGCTTGAATTCTATAAGGAATCCACAAGGTGTAACGTAAAAAGTTTAGTACAAGAAGGGAAGCTAAGATCACAAGAGAAGTGAAGAACATTGTGAGATCTGTATGAGGTAGAGACTTGGAGGAGTGAAAGTT
>JANIIA010000002.1:38392982-38410355 GCA_027478495.1 Erythroxylum alaternifolium | reverse complement strand
TTAATAATTGTTTTAATTACACTCTAAATATTTTGATAGATAAACAATTAATTATATTTTAAATTATTAGAGCTTATAAACTTTCTCGTTCATTATTTCAATGTTTTATTTGATAAAACTGATGCTCTGAGTTTGGGGTCGGTTACTCTGTACTAAGAAAACCAATAGTTTTTTGTTTGTACAATAATCATTTCAAACGACACATGCAATAATGACCTATAGTAGTCTTATCAATCAAGTATTTGTTTGTAGTTTTTTGCAGAATAATTGTTAGATTATTCCAATGACCTATAGTGGTCTTATCAATCTTTGTTTGTATTGTTTTTGCAAAATAATTGTGAGATTATTCCAAATTTGTTTGTCTTTACCATAATAATTGTTAGATGATTCCAAATGTTCTTAACAAGTCGGCATGATGTGATCAAAATTTTATACCACATTATTAGATATGATGACGTTAGTGGGAGATATGATGAAGTTAGTGGGGTCATTAACAACTTATCAACTTTTCACATCGTTCTTTTCAATATTTTAGGTGACAAAACCAATGCTCTCAATTTGGGGTCGATTACCCTGCACTAAACTTCTGCAAATTTTTTTTGTCCGTATTATAATCGTGTAAGAATGATTTGAAACTTTTTTTCATGTCAAATAAAGTTTTTTTGTGTGTATTATAATAGTTTTCAAGGATGCGTGCAAGAAAACTTTGATCTTACTTTTTCTGCTTATTTTGTTAACAAGTTGGCGTCATAAGATCAAAATTTGATATCACATTATTAGATATGGATGAAATTAGTGGGGTCATTTACAGCTTATCAGCTTTTCTCATCCTTCTTATCAATGTTTTAGGTGACAATGCTCTGAGTCTGCAGTCGATGACCCATGCTAAAATTATCAAAGGCAATTGTTTTTGTCTGTATAATGATAATTTCAAAGACACATGCAAAAATGATTTGTAGTGATCTTATCAATCAATTATTATTTCTATTTTTTATACAATAATTGTGACAATTATTCAATGACACTGAACAAAAATGTGAGAAGTCAAGTTAATCCAAACAAGTGACAAAAGATTCTTTTGCTATGATGTTTGATAGAAATAGTAAACATCATACACGTCAGTCTCATCATTTTCCCAAGTCAGTGCTATAAAGATATTACTCCTTTTCTCATTTGTCCGTGTGTTAATAATTTTATAATAAGACAATTCTGACGTCACGTCGGTCACCTTCGTTGTTGTTCTTGTCACCTTCTTAACCCTGCAATTCCATGTATATCAAACTCCACGGATTCATTATTTGGTGAACAAAAGGCATTGAGAACAGAACTGGAGAACTAACCTGTTAACTTTTTTAGGTAGTTTTCTTTAAAAATCGATCAATAATTCACTTTGTACTCGACAGCCAAGGCACTCATTTGTCTGTATATTAATAATTTTCTAAAAAGACAATTCACTTTGTACTCGACAGCCAAGGCACTCATTTGTCTGTATATTAATAATTTTATAAAAAGACAATTCATTCTCACAAGTCTTCTGCATCTAAATCCCGCAGGGTCACATGGGAAGAACTATACAACTATTTATCTTTTTTCATTTGTCATGTCTTAATAATTTTATAATAAGTCAATTCCAACGTCGGCAATCTTCTCTGTTCTTGTCACCATCTTAATCCTGTAATTCCATGCATATGAAACCACACGGATTCATTATTTGATCAATAGTTCACATTTAGAACAGTACTGGAAAACTAAACTTTATCTTTTTCTGCAGTAAGGGCATTGAACGTTGAGTGGAACAATTTTTCCAAGTAATTGGGTTGCTTGAACACCTACACCTGAAAGAAACAATCATGCTGATGTTCATATACATTAATAAGTAATGTTGCAGTCACTAATGAACATACTAGAATGATTAGTAATCAAACAAACATATACCGATCGTATCGTCAAGAAGCTAAATTGCAGCTAGCGTTTCAGCTCAAACTCCAACTAAAAAACATGCCCTAAATCTGCTCTTTTGTGCTGTGATTCTGTGAAAATTTTAGAAATCCTAATTGATAATACAGAAATAGATTGAGGCAAATGACCATTCAATGTTCAATCTTTTGCAAAATGTTACCAACGAAACATACCTTCATGTACAACTGGTCCTCAAAATGTCGAGCTTTACCACCAAAGGAGGTTGCCTGACCATCCGTTTCCTCTTTCACTAAATCAAACTCATCATCGAATTTCTAATATTTGTTTGCATCATGATATCAATTTACAGGATTATAGAACCTTTTGGTTATTTTTGGTGTAGATATCATGTCCCGTTTTCAACAAAAAAATGGAAGTAAAAGCAAAACGTTTAGCTGCTGCACATTTAGCAGGTTTTTTTTTACACTATAAATCTTCAAAGTGGTGATAGATCTTACCAGCATTGAACTGTCAATTTCCATGAAAAAGGGAAAAAGGGTACGAAAACTAAAAGATAACTGGAGTCACAGTAACAGGGAAAGATCTTGAATTTTTAAATTAGAAGGTAACAAGCATGTGCAAACATACAAACATACATGTACACTCACCACAAGTCTTGAATAAAAGCAAAAGACTTGTTAATTGCAGAAGTTGGTAGGTTTTAGTTCGCGTACATTCACGGGAAGGCATACTAGACATTCATTGCCTATCATTATCTTCTTCATCATCATGTGAGTTTGGCTCTAATTAATGGTTGTCATATCACTCAACAAAACAGGAAAACAAGGCTTATTTCGGACCATTAATGTCTATGTCTAATATGTGTGACGCCTAGACACTACAGGATTCACGTTTGCTTTTTAGTAAACTATAGGCACTTACTAACATTGTCGAACAGAAATACGGTTGCTGTATATGAACAATATCATCATCAACTGTTTCATGATAAACCATTCTTCTCGGTTTCTGCAAAATAATAAAATCTAATTAACCTCAATTGTTAGATGAATTCTAAAGCAACTATATTAAGAGTTATGAAGCTTGATTTGGTGTTTGAATTGATGATCACTATGTAGAAACCTTCTGGACTTAATACCAACTACTTGTTTCATCTCCAATGAACCTTAACTAGAATATATAACATGATAGGATTCATCACCCTAAAGTAATTATTTCGTTGTTCTCGATTAGTATTGATTTAGAAATCCTTGGCCAAGGTGAAATGATGCTTTGTAAATAGTTTATAAATGTCATTAATTGAATCGATAGCTGATGTTGGAGAACTAATATGATTAGACTCAAAATAAAGTAGACATTAATTTCATGCTCTATGTCTAATCGAAACTTTGTATGGTAAAAGGATTAAATTATACAGAAAAATTATGCACGGAAAGGTTAGTCAAAACTACTTTGGCATTCCTAAATATTTAGGTAGTCATAATCCATTGCTAGACGTCGATCTTAATCTATAATTATAAATCATTTAATTAGAGAATTAAAGTTAAATTAAAAGAAGTTTTAACCTATCTAATTCTAATTATGAATTAGAATTATAATTTATAATCATTGCCAACATATTTGGGAACCTAATGAGCCTCACATATAGAATGAGTTGAAGAGAGCAAAGTTAAGTTAATTAAGTGAGACTTGATTATAAAATTTGAGAAATTTTATGATTAAATATGAGATATTTAATAAATAAGGATCAATATGAGATATTAAACTTCATTTGGACATAATTGGTATTTAATAAGAATTATTTGTAATTCTAATTAAAGTTTAGTTGAAATTAGAATATCTCATATATAAATAGGCTTAAGCTCTATAGAGCTAGCATTTCTTGCTTAATCCTCTCCGTAATAGTTACAGAGTTCTCTCAACTCATTATGTAGATACCATTAGAAGCCGGACATTTGTGCGGCTACGATGGTTGAAACAGATCGGTTTCGAGAACGGTTTGAGGGATACGACAAAATAAAGATCAAGCTTCGAAATAAGGTATGAATTAAGTTTCTATTTTATTATGATGTGTTAATCATTTTATAGTATTAAAGAGATCTTGGTTTTTGGAAAGTCAAAGAATGCGAAAAAGTTTCGTAATTATTCCGTTGTAGTCGAGATCGGATCTCAATCCGGTTTCTAACAAATAACTGATCATAAATAAGTGTTTTCTAGTTAATGAATTAATAGCCAAAAGCTCTAAATTGATTAAAAAATTGGGCTTCCTTTTTTTTTTTGAGATAATACTACATTGAAGAATATGTTAAGCACCTTTAGTTAATTATGAGTAAACCTTGTATTCTTGATTATAAATCAACTTTGACTGTAAAATTGTTGCGATAATAGTAGCTAAATGTATCAGAAACAGTTTTTAACAAAGAAATAATAATAATAATAATAACAATAAATAGTCCATATAAAACAATGTTTTGACAAAAGGCTTTGTCATGATATTCAACTAATTATATTTGTCTTTACTCACAAAAGTACAATCAGAGGGCGGCCAACCGTGAACCAACTTAACTAGAGCCAAAGAAATAAAGTCCCAACTTTCCTACCAAATAAGTCTGATTTTCAAACCTTTCACATCTTAGGTCTAACGACAGATAATTATTATTGATTGGCACATTTCCATTACTTCCAGCATATATAAGCTTATTTCCACTTAAATCTCTTAAACACTTTCTCCAATGCTAACCTTTTTCCTTCACTTTCTTAATTATCTACCATCAGATAGATCATAACCAAATCAAAACCATTATCTGTACATAGACGAAATCAAGACCAGAGTGATGAATTCTACTGTTCAAATTGCATATTATTTTACCATCGCCATCCTTTCCATTTCTTTTATCATTCTATGCCTAACCCTTATATTCCGCTGCAGAAAACGAACCGTAGAATCTCAAGAAAACCCCCTTCCTGTCAAGGTTTCTGCACAAGCTTATCCACTGACAGACATTGACGTAGCCACTGACGGGTTTAACCATCGAAGAGTTATTGGTAAAGGTCGTTTAGGAACTGTATATGCGGCTGTGCTGCCGAGAGGGGACATAGTAGCTGTTAAGAGAATACACCCGTCTCGTGTCTTGAGCAACGCTGCTTTAGGATTCTCTTCAATGCTCAAGTCTTTGTCTTTGGTTCAACACCCTAATATAGTATCTATATTAGGATATTCACAAGCACCTGGAGAGAGGATCATTATTTCAGAGTTTGTGGGCATGATGAGTTTAGATTACTATTTGCATGAAAACGACGACGGAGCTTCGCTGCTGGATTGGAGCCGCCGTATCAGGATCGCTGCCGGTGCGGCACGTGGACTTGAGTACTTGCACGAAGGAATGGCACCTAACGTTGTACATGGTTGCTTGAAGGCGTCGAACATTTTGTTAGATGAGAAGTTGTGTGTGAAGATTTCTGATTATGGTCTATCTTTTCTGGCACACGGTGAGCAAAAGGACTTAGTGGGATATGTGGATGACGAGTATTGGATCGGGAGCGGGATTGGTGCTTGTAAGGAAAGCGATGTTTATGGGTTTGGTGTGGTGTTGTTAGAGCTTTTGACTGGGAGGAGAACCGAGAACGGGTTGCTTGTGAAGTGGGCATTGCCATTGATCAAAGATGTCCGGATTAGTGAGCTTTTAGACCCTAGAATGGTTATACCTTCTTATATGAAGCCAATTGTCAGATTGGCAAAGGTTGCTTCAGCTTGTGTGAGTAATTCGAGGAAAAGCAGACCTACTATGGTACAACTAGCAGCAATCTTGAATAATTTGGAGGTTGAGGCATGTGTTTGATTCATGTGGAAGTGAAACCAAATACAACAAGATTAGGTAATTTTTTGAAAGATGTACATCATTGTTTTAGCTTTCGGTTGATTAGGTTGACAAGAAAAATCTAATAAGTTTGACCATGTTGCTGATTCCAAACGAAAGAATTAAAGAAAGTTGGGATGATTAGGTTACTTGGCTCCCATTTAGAGCTCAATGTTTTCTGTGGGGGACTGACAGTGAAAGGTACTGGGGAGAGACTGTTGAATATAATACAAAAAGTAAAGCGGTGAAATTAATCTTTATGTGACGCGTGGAATTGGGATCTAATAATAGTGAAAGGGAATGAAAGCCATTCATCCTTTTCATTTATTTTGAGTTTTGAGTCGACTCCTTATTCTCCGTCTAGTCCTTTTTTGGCCTGTCATTTCTTGCATTATGATTTATTGTCGCTGATTGCCTTCTATGGATCGGTTAGTGTATAAATGCATGACACACTTTAGATGGTAATATCAACTCAGTTTGATTTGGTGTAAAATTAATAAATTAAGTTTAAGTTGTACAACTTTTAATTATTTTCGAATTTGATAGATGGGCCTGAACAACTCAAATTTTATTATAAAATAATATTATTTTAAATAATTCAAAAAGTCACCCAATAAAATTTCAAGTTAATCTTGAGTCACTTCTTGAAAGAATTGAATTAATAACAAACCCAATTCAACTCGATCAATTATCATATTTAGACAACACATCATTATATTATAGATTGATTATATAAAAACTCTAGTTACCATATTTTATTTATTGTCAGTAGATGTCTACTATCAGGTTTAAGCACTCTGATAGATTATGTTTAATTCGATAGACATGTTACATTTGATATGTATAAATCAGGTTTACGCACTCTGATAGATTTATGTTTAATTCGATATACAAATCATCCATTTTTTGAAGCTTTAAATTCTATCGTAACAAAGACAAATTCATTTAATCTTTTTTGCTTTAATCTATTCCTTGTCTTCGAATGGATGAATTCAAATATGCTCTAATTCCTTTCATACCTTGTTGCACTCACACATTGACTCATAATTTGAATTGTAAACCTTAAAAACTCTGGAATACCACTTTCGAGTTGGTCCTACCAAGTAACTATAAGTTTATTACCGACAATGATTTTACTTATAAGAAAACCAAAAGATGATTGCAAATAAAGTATAAATCTTTTTATTGGGCTCTTTGTGTTGCACATTGCATTAGCCTAACGTTGGAAAATATAGGAGATGTTAAGTATTTTCCTATTATTAATGAGACTATGCAGAAAGCAAAAAAGGTGGCTAAGTTCAACTACAATCGTTCATGGTTCCTAAATCTAATGAAAAATTATTTCACCAATGATGGGAATTTGTTTTGTCTTACTATTAAAAGATTTAAAACTAATTTTTTATCACGTTCAGTGTTTTATTCTGATGAAGAAAAAGTTGAGGCAAATGTCTACAAGTGATAAATAGGTTGTAGCTTGGCATGCTAGGTCTGATGCTAGATTGGAGGTTTTTGGAATTATACTTGAAGATAATGAATTTTAGTTCTAATGTCAATTTATCATCTGAGTTTGTGAGCCTTTGGTGAGGGCACTTTGTTTGGCTGATAGTGATGAGAAGGCAACAATAGGTTATTTTTATGATGCTATAGAGAGGGTGACGGAAGCAATTAAGACCAATATGAAAATATACCTTCTTTATACATATCTTATCTTGTAATCATTAATGAGAGATGTGAAATATAATTATACTTTCTTTTGATTGCAACTGAGACATTTTTGAATTCTAGTGTCTATTTCAAACCAAGTTTTACAAAGAAGTTGAAGTTAATAGAGAAATGCTATTAACTATTACAATAATTGTTGCTTATAAGATGATGTAAGATCTTTTAAGCTCACAAATGGAGATTTATAAGGATGCTTCTAGTCATTTTGGGATGCCAATTGCTATTTATCAAATAGACAAACTTAATCTAGGTATACATTTTTTCACTTTCTTTTGTTTATAATACTTCTTTTGTTATCTTACAGTTGCTTGGTAGGACTAATTTGAAATTAGTGTTCTAGAATTTCATTAATTACTCATTTATGTTTTATTAATATCCAATCTTAATAGAACAATGAAAAGGAACAATTGAGGGATAATACATAAATATAATATGAATCTTATAATTATAATTCCATTTGCAGTGTATGATATTCCCATAGACTTTATCATATACATCTAAATATGTACAAGATAAAGAATGTCTTTAAATTATTTTATCTCTAAACTATAACCAATTGATGACTGTAGGAAATAAACTAACACAAACTTTAAATGTTATAAGAATATTATGCTTCTTCTAGTTGTTGTAAGTTGTAACTAAACTCCACTATGAAGTAATAACTACTATGCAATACTTTTAATTGATCACTGCATTCTCCACCTCAACATCCCCAATAATAAAAAGAATGAATGTACATAGAAATTGAGTCTATTTTGTCAATGTTTATCTCAGGAATGCTAATAACTGATCATAAATAAGTGTTTTCTAGTTAATGAATTAATAACCAAAAGCTCTAAATTGATTAAAAAATTGGGCTTCCTTTTTTTTTGAGATAATACTACATTAAAGAATATGTTAAATAACTTTAGTTAATCCAGGTATAGCTTTAATGATTGAATTAGAGAAACATATCATACTATCATATTTGGATAAAGATAGCATCTTGTGACACTTCATTATTAGTAATATACTACTAATCATCTTATGAAACTTCATTATTAGTAATATACTACTAATTACTTTGCTTAAGAGATGCCTTCAAACTTAAAAGGATCGTTATGTTTTGTTCTTACATATGATAAATGAAAAAATGCAATTATTCAACTACTAGTAGTACTGAAATGAATGAAATATAATATAAATGGTTAGCAGCATTGAAAAACTCTAGGTGACAAGAATTCACTAGAAAACCTTGCCTATGCACATACAATATCTAGGCGTTAATAAGTTTAGATAATCATAATGTTAAAGAGAGTAGTTATACCTATAATTTTAGAATCAGGGTAGTGATGACAACAAGTAGTTCTTGAGCAGTGAAAAGTGGGGGATACAAGTGAATATTTGGATTTCTAGGAAAATGAAAAATTTGTTAAAGAATAGTAGATATATGACATAAGTTATAGTGAATAAAGAGACATGCCTCCAATAAGAAAAAATTACTCTAATTTTTATTAATGTTTCTTTATTTTAATTTTAAAATTTCGTTGAATACAAATTTAATCTAGCTTTTCTCTCGATCCTTTTGCATGATTTTGCATGGTGGCTGCTATAACTAGCCTTCTCTCGTTTATAATTCTTTTGGTTCCTTTCTCTCATGGTATTTCTTGTCCTCCCAATTCAATCATTCCTTTATACTCTCGTCCCTTTGAACTTTATTCTATCCTTGCCTACTTCCTCCTTTTCATTCTCTACTACCTTCCTCAAATTCCACCTTGGTGCTTGATGAGTGCCCTCTTCTTCCTTCATTCCTATTCTATCTTCTTCTCCAATGTCTAGCCCTCTTCCAATTTTTCCCTTCTCAATTTCTTTTTTTTCTATTTTAGGTAATATGCCATCTTTTGATTTGCCCCAAAAAAACTTTCTTGTAGATTCCTATATAAACCCTAGTTTCACCTCTTGCCAATTAACTTTCCACCATGCCTATTCCATCCCTCACCATACTTCTGCCATGTAAAGTTTCTATCCGTTCTCAAATGCATAGGAACCATACCTTAAACTTCTTTAAGGAACTGACTTGCTTAGTCCTACCAGTCCTAGTAAAGCTCCACCTTTTGCTAGCCTTATAAGGAAAATGTAATCTTAAGTCTTAGGATGAACTCCAATTTTGTCCTTTCATGTCAAATAAGGGCAAGCATATAACATCTATTACCCCTTAAATTTTTAAGGGGGTGATGGAATGCAATACTTATCGGGTTATTCTTAGGTTAGAGACCTTTATATTCACCTGTAAATGTTTGGCCACGCTCATAATGGGAAAACTTTGAAGTAAGAGAAATCCTAATCAAAGAGGATAACTCATTCTTATTTATATTTGATTCACCCTCCTAAGCTTAGACACTAATTAAAGCTAGTCCTTGGCATTTAACTTTAAATTTCTCTTTCTCCAGAGGTGGAGGCCATGAATTCAACTAAAAAATCTAAATCATAAACAAGTCACTCTTTAGATAGAAATCCAACAATATTGGGAGAAATATTGGGATATAGATAGACTAAGCTATCTATCAAGCTTTATTGGTAAACTAATAGGTCTTGATGAGTATAAAATAGTGATGGCAAGAGTCACTTATACAAGGTTATATGTTTTAGTGCACATTAAGCAGAAACTCCCCGATGTAAGGTGAAAATGTGTTTGAAGACTCTTTGTTACCTACACGTGGAGACTTAAAACCACTAAATAGAACAAGTATTGTAAGCTTCTAGGTCAAAAGTTCAAGACAAGTTATTATGGTAAGCTAATTTAAATGGATTCTACTAAGGATAATACACCTAAAAAATACCTAAATGGAGAACAACAAATTCAATATTATACTATACGATGGGGAGAACATTAGTGCAAATAATGATTATAATACTTAACATTACATACCTAGAATTCATGAAGCTCTTTATCACAATATGGAGTACACTATAAGTAATTTTTCGGATGCTTTGGAAGAGGCTATGATGTTAGAGTCTCATAATAATGTTGCTTCAGCCAACAATTGAGAAAATATTAGCCCTTAGCTCAGCAATGGAAACAACAAATATCCATCAAGAAAGCATATAGTACATTCAGTGGGAAAACAATGCATTTAAGAAGATTTTTAAAAGGAAATCAGGTAGGAAAAAGAAGGCTTCATCTTCTTATATTTGATATATTTGCTTGCATGGAATATGAGAGGGCTCAGTAGCCCCACAAAGCAGAAAGCATTGTTTGATTACCTTAACATAGTTAAATCATATTTAATTGATTTGTTACAAAACAAGATAATAGAAAATAAATACATGTTTTTGAAGAGAGGTTGGAAAATCCTTACTAACCATAAGAACCTCTTCTATGGAAGGATTTTGGTTGCTTTTGATGCCTAAAAAGTTGATATATTAAACTCCAATTTTGACCAGTGTATTTAATTGTTAGTTAAGCTGAAAAAAGGAAGATTTGAGCTTCCATGTCACTTATGTTTATGCTTCTATGCTTTTCAAAGGAACTCATTATGGAACATCTTGAAAATCTAGTACTTTTATAAGCTTACTATGGATAATAGTGGGAGACCTCAATAGCATATTACACTCATAAAATGCTTTGTGTTATTTAATTGTATATGGAAAATTTAAAAATGGATGGTTGTTTCTTCACTTAATAGAATAAGTAGGAGTCTAGATGGCATTAAAAAAAAAAACCTAGATAGAGCACTTGTAATAATCTATAATTACTTGAATTTTAGAATAGAAAGTTAATTTCTCCAACCCCTTTTTCTCGAATAATGCACTTACTTTGGTTGGGATATCAGATGATGTTAGAAGGCAACATTCCCCTTTCAGTTTTGATAATTACCTTGTAGATATTGAGGGGTTTGAAAATGATATATAAGTTGGTCTTAATGTTTAAATTCAAAGATATAAATGTTCATCTATCAAAGAAAGATTCAAATGATACGTTAAACTTAAGAAGCTCAGTAAGCTTCACTTAGAACACTTCTCAAGCTGTTCCTAAGACCAGGGAAAGAGTCATAAAAATTTAAGATATCCTTTACCTAAATCTAGATAATAACAACCTTAAGTCATTAGAAAATAAGGCTTTATATCTTATAATCAAGCAGCATAAGCCAACTATTATCTTCTCAAATAGAGATCTATAATCTTGTGGCTTAAGGAAGGTGAAAGATGCTCTAGCTTCTTTAAATCATTCATTATAAGAAAAATATCAAAAAAATAGTCTCCCTCACCTTTAATAATGGTGCTCTTCTCAATACTTAAGAGGAAATGAAGTTGAAAGCTTATAATTAATTCTCTTCTGCTTATGGTTCTTTTAATTCTGTCTTATATTTAATATCCCCTTACTCTATATCATAAAGGAACAAATTTTCCCTCAAGAGGTAGAATTTATGATGGAACTTTTCAATACTCTTGATATTAAGAAGGCCCTCTTTAAATTCCAACCGAATAAAGCACCAAGGCCAGATGGTCTTAATGCATATTTTTTATTTAAAAAATAAGGGCCTTTGATTAACAATTTGGTGTGGATGTTATGTTGGAGTTCTTCAAATGTGAAAACTCTAAAAGGAGGTTAATACAACATTTTAAAGTTTTATTCCCAAGGTTAATTCCCTTGATAGTTTAAAAGACTTTAGGCTAATTTCATATTGTAACACCATCCATAAAGTCATTGCCAATCTACTCTCTAATGGGCTCAATATTATTTTAACACACTATGTAGATTCTTTTCAACTAGCCTTTGTTAAAGAAAGACAAAAATGAGATAATATCCTTCTAGCATAAGAATATTTAAAGAACTATAATAAAAATAAATGAGAGAAAGATTGTGCCATGAAAATTGACTTCTATAAAGCCTTTGACTCAATATATAGGGATCTCCTTAGGAATCACACTGACAAAGTGAAGTGCACAAGTTGGTTTAGGTCAAACAAACAAACCTAAAAGCCTTCAGAAATAGATTGAGCTTGTAGGACATGTTAAAAAAGTTCCTAGACATTCCTACTATCTGTTTTCTTTGTAATGAGGATCCTGAATCAATAAATCTTATGTTTTTTGAATGTCAATACTAGCCAACAGGGTATAGAAAGTTCAACAGGGCATAGAAAGTTGGTTTTCTTAATAACATAAAAGGTAAAGGGATGGCCAAATTGTGTTGGTTTTCTTAACAACATAAAAGGTAAAGGGATGGCCAAATTGTGAATAAAGTAATAACAAAAAGTACATCACATGCAATTTTTTGTGGAGAAAATAGAATAATATTTTAAAATTCTTCAAAGAAAGGTGATTTATTACTATAAGGTTGTTAAATACTACTAAAATAGAAATTATAGACCATTACTTGTATAGGTTGTTGATATGAGCACTGATCTCTACTTTATAGATCTCATAAGCAAGTGCACAAATCGAACTATAGTATAGTGTCAGTGAATGTCGAATTTCTATCTCGTAGGGACTATAACTACTAATAATAACCTCTTTTCTATTTTCTAGCTAACAAATAGGATGATGATTTAGTTAAACCTAAATGTAAACTAAAATTTAACACAATAATAAACCAGAATACGGGATAACACTAAGATTCATCAATATTGAATAACTAGTACTTAGGTAATGAATCCCCGTAAGATTTCTTAAATATTAACCCTTTATCATGCAATTCAATTATTGATCATTGGACTGTGAAACTTCCTATCTTATGTTAATATCTTCCTAAAGACTATTAACAATTAATCCTTAATTGAATAATTGAAACCTCTTTCTAGTTAAAACCCTTAAGATTACATTATTCGATTCATGAATTTTACTATTAGGTTTGACCCTAATCTAAAGGATTTATGTCTACCTATCTTTAGGTTTACATGTAACTCCTTTTAATTACGATAAATCTATTCATACAAAAATATTTCTTAATCTTAATCATATGAAATCATACATTAAACTAATATCCCAAATATATTAATTCAAGAATAAAAATGCATAATTAAATTGCAATGAATTAATAAACCAAATTGAACTAAATAGAAGATTAAATCACAATATCCATCCTAAATTATGGTTCATCCTACTTAGGAACAAAAAGTTTTGGAAGAATAATTGAAAAGAAAAGAATCCATATAAAACCCCCTTATCTTTAATGTAATCCCTTTGAAACTTAGATGAAAAACTGTTCTCTGTCGATTCTCTAAAGTAATCTTTATGTTTTCCTCTATTCTAGGTTATAATTTTGCTCAAACTCGAACTTTGCCTTTAACTCTTACTCTTATGTCTACCCTTACATATTTTCTTCATAATTGGTTTTATAGTGAAAAATTGGAGTTTTTTGGTATATATATGGTTAGTCACACGGTATTGTAAGTGATTGTCTATCTTAAAAACACTTTAGAGTCGTAGATTTATGTATACCTAAAAGATTAAATGGGCATGTGACACAACCATGTATGTGATTTACTGGAAAAACAACATCTTCAAATCTTTACAAGTTCATAGTGACTTACAGAGTTCCTTACAAAATTAACCTCCACTTATTCCATTTTTGTCATAATTTCTTTAACTTTCCCTCCTTTTGATCCGTTGAGGCAATTGAGACCTGAAAACATACTATAAAAAAATAAGTATTAAAGACAATGTAAAGCTCTCAATAATAAGCAAAACATACTAAAAATGGGCATAAAAACATAGTCTATTAAACATTTTGTAAACATCTCCACGCTTAAGATTTTGCTTGTCCTCAAGAAAATCATAATCCAAATAGTTAAAATTAAAAACACCTATCGCTTATTAACCTCAAACTGTCCATCCACACACTAAATTATCATATCAATCAAATCAACTTATAATTAAATGTTAGTTATCCTAGAACCAACTTTTATAAGTTAATATCAATAGAAATCATATTGATAATCTATTTAAAATAAAAGAACAAATTCAACACCCTTGCAAAGGGTTCACTCAATGCACTTAAAATGTTTAGAGTAAAAAATATAAAAAACTCTCAACTTATTACTTAGGAGGATTCTTAACCATAAACTTGTAATAAAATCACGTCTCCACCACTAATAAGTAAACTAGAAATAAAAACCAAAAGGTCTTTTAATAAGGTTTAATGAGGCTTAGGTAAAGGTATGGTAGGGATAATTATAAAGGGTAATAATATTATAGTAAATTCACATAAATAATATTACATAAAACTTTGTTCTTTATAGAATATGCCCTTCAAATAATAATTTCATTAGTACAACAATGATTTTTCTCTCTCTCCAACAAATATCATAACTTTTATTTTTATTTTTTTATTTTTTTAAAATGCTCACAATAAATAAATTTTAACGTTTGAACTTCTTCGAGCAACTTTGGAGAGAGTATAAAATTATAACAATGGAGCATTTGAGAAGAAACAAATTTAACACTCACCATGTACCAACATTCATAGTAATATTAGACCTTTTCTTTAAAATTCTTCAGTATAACCTAATTTTCAAGCAATCAATTGAATGCAAATCGTTCAGGGTTCAAAAATAATGAAAGATTTTTAAGAAAAATAAGGTAAAGTATATGAATGTGGCTATAATCAACTAAAAGGCTAAGTCTTAAAAGTGGTTACTCCTAAGGGATAAAAATAGGTTAGATAATAACCAAAGATAATAGGCTAAAACAAAGGGTTAAACCTAAGTGCCTTTATTATTTTAATGCCTACATGAATAATAAAAGCAAGTTCTAGAACCATCTAATTGTTTATGATAACATATACATAAAGAACAATAGAGCATAAAATAATGATATATTTGCTCTTAAGATCAAAAGCTCACAAACAAGTCTCATGGGTGTGACTAATATGCAACTTTCATTCAAATTAACTATCTAAATGATTACTAAAAATATGACTTATAAAAGTAAATTTATTATAACTTTCATCCTTTTACATACTAATTTAATTAATAATCAACAATAACCAAAAATGTTTTAGATAAATTTTAACTAAATAGAGACGTCAATTAATATCAATTAATATTAAATATTAAAATAAGCTTATAAAAATTTCTTCAAAATCTTCATTAACCCATTCGTCATACTTAAAATTATACATTATTTCCAATGTACACAATAGAATAACAAAAAAAGAAAATCAAAGAAAAGACAAAAAGTAAGAAAGGAATAGTTTGGTACTTTCTTGAATAATAGAAATTAAAAAATTTGAATTTGGTGAAGATTTCTTCTGATATTATGTACAGTCATCCTTGAAAAATATAAACAAAAGAGGATAAAAGGATATAAAATAAAAAATAAATATCAGTAAAATTAAAATAAAATTAACATTGTAATAATAAAGTTTAATAAGGTTGGCCCTTGCTAGTTGTAAGAAAAAAAGAATAAAATAAAAATAGAAATAAGCAATATACATAATGATAAAGAAATAAAAGAAAACCCTAATAAAGTATCTTAGACTACCTCTATAGTTATCAGTCCATCAAGGAGTCTAATATGCTGATTGCTAGAGGATCATCAAGTATGTGAGCATCATGTGAATATGGAGCCAAAGATGACACGGTCACTCTAGATGGTGGAGGTGGTATGAAAATCACAAAATGTCTTGTCATTTACATCATGAGCTCTTTTATCCATTTGTTATAAGCCTCTAGTCTAGCTCTGATTCCGTTAGCTCTTGCTTGTTCACCTGGATTGTAAGTTGGACTCCTAAGATTTGCCCCATATACTTTTCAAACTGAGTAATCTTCAGTTGGTTCTGGTGTCTAGGTGGTGTGGGTCATCCAACACTATCTAACAAATTGTAATCTTTTTAATGCTTTGCTCCACCTATCTTTAGCAATGGAAAGTCTTGTCTTTGTGGCTACTCTAGTATGTTAGGGTGATCCCCATCTACTCCTATAGCTACCTAGATGCCTAAATCTCCTACTGGTTGATAGACATCTCCCATTGATCCTTACCTCCTTATAATTATGTGCATATTCTTTATCACATTTAGGTTGAGGGAGACTATGTTATTAAGCAGTTTCATCAGTGGTAGTTGCTAAAGACTCCCATCCTCCTTATTGATCATGCCATATTAGGCTTGATCCATATCATCCTACCTTCTTGTCCTCAATCGAAAATTGGAATTACAAGGCTAAGGCGTTCCCAAGGTGCATTAGTGTCCTCTAACTTGTACTCTATAAGTAAAACACATCCAAAATTTTGACTACGCTGAAGTTGTCACCTTCCCACTTAGTTTATTACTCAAGATTATGTTAATGTACTTGAGTGCGAGATGTCATAGATAAATGCTATGGATTTGCTTGATTCATAATCTAGCTCCTCACTGATGTTATACTAGAAGTGTCAAACATCCATCCAATACTAGAAATCTATCTGGAAGATTGAATACTTCTGCATCTCTACAAATTCTTGATTGCAGAGCCTCATCATTATAGAGAAGTTAGAGTAGCTAATCCTCTTCATATCTCTGAACATATGAAATTGCATCATGCTTAGCGGATCCCAATAGTATCAACCTTTTTTCATGAAGAATGTGGAGCACACCTTAGTGTAAGTTCCTAATATGTGGGCTCCATGATCTTAAACAATTAGGACTATGCTTAGCACTAGTGGATGTGTTGTAGTCTCTTATACTGGTGGTGGGTGAGCTCCACTCGGGTCTTTAGATGACCCTTCACCTCTTTGTCCTTTTTTGGATATCTCCTTTTCTCCTTATTATTGCATTGCTTGCGTTCTTCTTATTATTATACTTAAAACAAAATAAAATGTGAAGAAATAACAAATATTAATACAAAAAAGCAAATTCCCGATACTTAATTTGTATACACACTATGTTATACAATTGTGAAAAAGCACATAATTAAAAATT
>JANIIA010000002.1:38359569-38392882 GCA_027478495.1 Erythroxylum alaternifolium | reverse complement strand
AGTTTCATCAGTGGTAGTTGCTGAAGACTCCCATCCTCCTTATTGATCATGCCATATTAGGCCCAATCCATATCATCCTACCTTCTTGTCCTCAATTGAAAATTGGAATTACAAGGCTAAGGCGTGCTCTAGGTGCATTAGTGTCCTCTAACTTATACTCTATAAGTAAAACACATCCAAATTTTTGACTACGCTGAAGTTGTCACCCTTCCCACTTAGTTTATTACTCAAGATTATATTAATGTACTTGAGTCTGAGATGTCATAGATAAATGCTATGGATTTGCTCGATTCATAATCTAGCTCCTCACTGATGTTATACTAAAAGTGTCAAACATCCATCCATTACTAGAAATCTATCTGGAAGATTGTATACTTCTGCATCTCTACAAATTCTTGATTGCAGCGCCTCATCATTATAGAGAAGTTAAAGTAGCTAATCCTCTTCATATCCCTGAACATATGAAATTGCATCATGCTTAGCGGATCCTAATGGTATCAACCTTTTTTCATGAAGAATGTGGAGCACACCTTAGCGTAAGTTCCTAATATATGGGCTCCATGATCTTAAACAATTAGGACTAGGCTTAGCACTAGTGGATGTGTTGTAGTCTCTTATACTGGTGGTGGGTGAGCTCCACTCGGGTCTTTAGATGACCTTTCACCTCTTTGTCCTTTTTTGGATATCTCCTTTTCTCCTTGTTATTGCATTGCTTTCGTTCTTCTTATTATTATAATTAAAACAAAATAAAATGTGAAGAAATAACAAATATTAATACAAAAAAGCAATTTCTCGATACTTAATTTGTATACACACTATGTTATACAATTGTGAAAAAACACATAATTAAAAATTAAATTAAACTAAATCAATGAAATTAAAAATTAATTAAAAACTAAAATAATGACAAATTAATAATACAATTAAAATGCAATTAATAAAAATTAAAATAGTCATTCAATTCCTAAAATTTAAAATTAAATTAAATTAATAAAACAATAAAACCTATACTACGTATGTAATTAAAACTTAAATCATAAACAATACAAAATAAATGTAGAATTAAACAAACAAACAATAACTAATTACTAGAAAAAACACCAATTTATGCCTAATCTAACAAAACCCATCATAATTCATAATATAGTGAGCAAAATTAGCAATTCCAAATTCAAATATCATCAAATCCATGAATTAATTCATCAAATTAATCCAATAATTCATAGAAAAATGAATAAAATTCAATTTATAATTGCAAAATAAGAAGAAAATTAGGGAAAAATACCTCGGATTGGAGCAAATGTGAAACCTAGCATGTTAAGTGAAGAACAATCCCTAAATCACAAAAATACCTAAAACTTTGATTGCAATATATTTAAAATTCCATAGAATTAGTTTAGGTGTCGCAATATTGTTTGAAATCGCCAGGCTAGGTTGTAAAAGGGAAGTGCAACAAAGGGGAAAATGGGAAGGAAGAAGAGTTAGCGTTTTTAAAATACTCATATGATTAGTTACAAGCTCTAAAGATGTGACTTTAGGCATGGGTGTGTAAGTTGACATGTTCTAGAGAATTGAGCTACACGAGCATGTACTACACCCATATAACTTTTTGTGAGTATGTGTATAAATTTTTAAAAATTCTAAGGAAATACACGACCATGTCCAGTGATAGTTTAGGTTATTAGAACCATGTAAAATATGTAAGAATGTGAGTGTTGTGTATACAAGTGTGTATATGATTGTTCACACCTAAAAATTCCTAAAAACTTTAAAAATTTTCACTCAAAATTAAAAGAATCAAATAACACATACCACAAATACCAAAATTACGCATAATCAAATAAGGATGCTCAACAACTTAATATCAAAAAAATCATTGAAATCCTAAAATAAAACTAAAAAATAATTGAAATAAAATATTCAAATCAATGAATACTATTATAATTTTTGGGTTACCTCCTAAGTAGCTCTTATTTAACATTATTATCTAGATGAACCTATATAAAATCAATGAAAATTATAAAGATTAAGTTTTTGCTTTCTTACCATGGGCTCCTTAATCTCTAAGTAAGCTACTCGTCTTTTCCCTAAAGGGTGTTCTCATCTTTCTTTTTACCTTGAACTAGAAACGACTCTTATTGACTTTTAGAAAAAGAGTTATACAAAACATCCAAAATTCAATCATCAAATATATCACTAAGAAAATAAGCTTCAATATGTTTAAGGGAACAATTTATAATACCAGATATTTTATACATAACCTCTTCATATCTAACCATAAGCACAAGCTTTCCCTCACTAATGCCAATAATAGACCTAGTTGTAACTAAAAAGAGTCGACCTAAAACTAGAGGTACTTCTCCTCTATGTCAAGGATCACAAAGTCAAATGGGAAAAATAAACTTATCAACCTTAACAAGTATATCCTTAATAATACCTCTAAGATACTCTATCAATTTGTCTACTAATTATAAACTTATCCTAGTAGGTTTTGGTTCACCTAATCCTAGCTTCTTAAATAAAGAATGAGACATTATATTAATATTGGCCCCTTAGGTTGGCTAAATCCTTTTCTGTTTTTAAGCGACCAATTTGAAAAGGGATAGTAAAACTCCCTAGATCTTTAAACTTCTTTAGTAGCTTACTTTAAAGAATCACTGAGCATCTTCCATTGAGCATCATGGTCGCTAACTCCTCCAACTTCATCTTATTTTCTAGTAACTCCTTTAAGAATTTTGAATACTTCAGCATCTGTGTAAGAGCCTCAGTAAAGAGTAAGTTAATATGAAGTTTTAAATTGTTTAAGGAATTTACCAACTACTCATCCATATGATCTTTGATCATTTTGGTAAGATAAAGGACGCTAGGCTGAAATTACTTGACTTTTGGAAGGCACACTTCACCTTCAAATTTTCTTTGATTCATGGTGTCACTAATTTTCTCATCTTAGGTCATGTTCCCCTCTTGCAACTCTTTTCCACTCTTAAAGGTGATTGTTATCACATGTTCTCTAGGATCTATCGTAGTGGTACTAGGAAAACTCTCTCACTGTCTTGTAAAAACTATCTTTACAAGTTGACCGATTTGATTTTCCAACTTATGTATAAAAATATCTTAATTTCTTAATACATTTTTGGTAGATAAAATCTTGCCTTTAAAGTTTGAAGAAATTTGGTTATGAGGTCTTTCAAGTTTGGTTTCTTTTCTTGAGGTTGGTGTTGATGAAATCTTAGGGGAGGTTGGTTTTTTGGCTACCCTTAATGCCCCCTAGAGAAATTTAAATGACTCTTCCATCCTAGATTATATGTATTGTTGTAGGGATTATTCTGGGGTCTATGAGAATTTCTCATATAATCCACATGTTTAGGCTTTTGTGCTTGACATTCTTGACTTGGATGTCTTAGCCCACACACCTTATGTTGTATTACTTGGAATAGCTGAGGATTTATCGTCAGTCATCTTTTTAACCTGGTTTGTTAATGTCGTAACTGCATCTACATCATATGCTCTCATTGGCTTACTAATTTTTTCTTGAAAAGAGCACCATTGATAGTTATTCATCGCTATATCTTCAATGAGGTCTTGAATTGCTTTTGGTGTTTTTTTTGTTCGAAGTACCCCAGCTATTGTAACTATCATTTGCCTCATTGTTTGATCTAACCTATTATAAAAGGTCTAAATTTGCATCCATAATGGTAAACCATAATGTAAGAACTTCCTTAGCATCTCTTTGAATCTCTCATAAATGTCATATAGAGTCTCTAAATTGATCTGAGCATTATAAGAGATTTCATTCCTTATTTTAGTAGTCTTCGCTAATAGGAAGTACTTCAAAAGAAATTTGTCTACCATTTGGTCCTAAATTGTAAAGGATGACTGAGGTAGAGAATTTAATCATTTATTACCCTGTCCCTTATTAAGAATGGAAATAATATCAATCTAACTGTATCATCATTATCACTATTGACCTTAAAGGTAAGATAAATTTCTAAAATTTTTTCTATATGCATATTGAAGTCCTCATCTTGTAGCCTATCAAATTGGAGAGACTATTGCACCATCTGAATGATACTTGATTTAATCTCAAAATTATTGGCAATAATAGTGGGTCTCATAATATTAGACTCTATCCCTGTCAACTCTAACCTAGTGTAATCGAACTTGGTCTTTGATTTATCTGTCATGGTTTATGATCCTTCGATATCAATTTGATCTTTCAAGTCATTCATTTGTAAATCTAACTTTAACTCTCTAAATAAAGTTCTTTGGATGTTTCTATAAGTTGTCCTCTCAAATTCTGGATGTTCATCAACCAACTATAACGGATTGCCTTAGGTCATAAACTAACCCAATAACTTGTAGAAGTGACAAAACTAAAAAGTCAACAAAATAATTTAACAAATTAAAAATAAAAAGTAAAAAGAAATAAGCAAGTAATAATGTCTAGATTAGTAAAAATTAGGTGTTTCTAATATTTTAGTCCCCTATAATAATATTAAAAACTTGATATGAGCATTGATCTCTACTCTATAGATCTTACAAGTACTAGTCATAAACTATTTTCTATTATCCAACAAATATGATAATGATTTAATTAAAACTAAAACTAAACTAAAATTCAACACAAAAATAAGCCGGAATACAAATAACACTAAGATTAATCAATATCGAATAACTAGTACATCAGAGAATCCTCCTAATATTTTTTAAGTATTAACCCTTTATCATGCAATTCAGTTATTAATCATTGGATCATAGAAATTCCTATCTTATGTTAATATCTTTCACAAGAATATTAAAAGTTAATACTCTATTAATTAACTGAAACCTCTTTCTAATTTAAACCCCCAAGATTACATTATATGATTTATGAATTTCACTAATATTTTTGACCCTAATTCAGAAGATTAATGTCGACTTATCTCTAGGATTGCATGCAATTCCTTTCAATTATGATAGATCTATTCATACAAAAAGATTTCTCAATCTTAATTATATGAAATCATATATTGAACTAATATTCTGAATATATTAATTGAAGAATAAAAATGCGTAATTAAAACGTAATGAAACAATATATCAAATTGCATTAAATAAAAGATGAAATCACAATATCCATCCCAACTTAGGGTTCATCCTACGTGGGCACTAAACAAACTTAATCCATAAACATAGAAAAGAAAACAACATCAAAAGTTTTAGAAGGATAATTAAAAAGAATAGAATTTATAAGATATGTATCTCCCTTTTCTCTAATGTAATCCCTTGAAACTTTGACAGAAGTTATTCTCTATAGGATCTTTGACGTAATCTTCATGTTTTCCTCCATCCTAGGATCAAAATTTTGTCACAAACCCTAATTTTTCCTTTAACTCCAACTCTAATATCTACCCTTTTGTTATCCATAAATGTCTTTTATATTGCAAAGTTACAATTTCTAACATATACACAGTTAGTCACTCGATAATATGAGTGGTCGTATATCTAAAAAATGCTTCAGAACAAAAAAATTTAGATGTTCTTAGAAGCTTCCACCAGTATGAGACATGGTAGGGCATGTAACTTACATGGGTGTGTATCTTCAAATGGGCAAAACAACTTCTTCAAAGTTTTACACATTCATAGTGACTTATACAGCCCTTATATGACCTTGTACCTTTAAAATAACTCAAATTCTTTCATTTTCTATCCAATTTCTTCCGATTTTCTCGCTTTTTGATCTATGAAGGTAATTGAGACTTGAAAACATACTATAAACGAAATAAGTATAAAAAAAACCTAAAGCTCTCAAATAATAAGCAAAACACACTAAATATGAGTATAAAAAATATAGTTTATTAAATGTTTATCAACAAAACTATAGTCTCCCGATGATCTCTCTAATAAATTCACTAAACTTATACTAGATGCTTTCAAGGGCCACTAATTAAGTTACTATTTCTCAATTCTTAATAGCAACTAGTTCGAAATAGGCTTAGGTGAAAGACATTGCAATCCTAAAGTTAGACAAAATGCCTATCTCATGAATTAAGATCATATATGTGTAGATGCTCAAGGAAGGAAGATAAAGTTAACACTTATAGGACAAGATCTCCAGGGGGATTAAAGGACAACTTGTCTGCAAAAAGAAGAGGAAGCTTTGAGGCAGATAGATACTAGGAAACAACTTTCATATTTTCCAACCATGAGTTAGATATATAAAACACGACTTGGAGATCAGTTAAAGCATATGTAGAGGTCCTTACTAAAAATTTGATTACAAAACTTGTAACATGAACAGGGAAACCATACAATATTGTGGAAGTAGATCGGTCCATTATTAAACTAAAAGGAATGGTCTTCAAAAGTCAAAAAATATTAAATGTACCACATAAGGAGGTTGCAATACTTATATCATGCTTTCTTAGAATCCCCATTTTTTAGATAATTATATTCTTTTTACTTTTTTAAAAATTAATTACCCCTTTTTTTAATCTTAATCAAATTTTCTTTTAAAAGGAAATATAATTTATCCACATTTTAAAGTCAAAAACTACAAGATAATAACTTTAAATTCAAGTAGATAAATTTAGATTTTAAATGTTTAAAATTAATTAACTTAAAATTATAAAATATTAAAATAAATAATAGAATAACATAAATTTAATTCTCTCGATTTAATTTAAAATATTTGGAAATATACTAAATTAAAGTCAACCACAATACAACGTGCTGGGATTTGGTCAAAAAGTTAATGCAAGTTTGTTTGAAATCTGTTTCATAAGATCTTTAAGTTGGATTCAGAATACTCAGAATTCTTGTACAACCCTAAGTTGAATCTTAGAAGTGATGCTCATCAAATGAATTCTTTGAAAAGGGAATCATCTTCCTTTTTTTAAAAAAAATTGATTTTCATGCTCTCGTGTTATTATACATAACATAAAAAAGAATGCAAAAATAGAGTCTTCATCATTTACCAATTTTTAGATAGTGAATTTCATTATGAATTGTAATTGTTATTTTACATATTGTTTAATTTTATTTTTGTTTTTTTATAAATTTTAAATTTTTATTTTTTTGATTTTAGTTTGTTTTACAAATAGAAAAGTTTGTCTTATTATTAATATAAAGTGTAGTTATACTTTATATTATTAATAATAGAATTAAATTTATCAATTATTTAAATAATTTAACTAATTTTATTTTAATTTCTTACATAATATTCATTAAAAAATATTAATAAAGAATTCATTACATTTTGTTTAAAAATTATTAATTTAAAATTTAAATTACTCATAATAATTAAAATAAATTGAATTATTAAATTATAATATTCGTAATTTTGTAACATGATAATATTCGATTTAAGTTTTACGCTTCGCTTCAGTGAGAAAGAAGAGAAAAGTTTCATCCAGTCACATTAATATGTCTTGTAAATGTTGATATTAATCATTAAGAGGACTCCATCTTGTTATCTACCTGGAGGCCCAATTTTGCTAACGAGCGGCCCATCGTTTCATACGAGTTGGTCCTGCCATGGTGCCTTGAGTAGAATAAATAATCCATATAGGTTGAAAGTTTCTTCCTTCAAAATAGGGTTAATTATAAAATGAATCCCAAACTTTACTCAATTTCGCAATACTAACCTGATCTTTCAAAATTGATGTTAAAATGTCCCAATTTTCAATTTGTTGCGAAAATATCCAAACATCAATTGTTTCACTGACAATGTTGACATGACAAATCACGTCTGATTTTTTACATAACAGGTGCCCTAATTTTTTTCCAGCTCATTCATTTCAAAATTAATTAAAGTAAAAGTAAATTAAAATAAAGATTAATTAATTAAAACAAAAACTAAATGATATTCAACTACGAACTGTTTTCTTTGTTCTTCATTTTTCAGATACAAATCTCCTCTCTTAGGATTGTATGTGAATTTAAGATATAACTCTTCTCTCCTGTGGTTAAAGATTCCCATTTCTAGAGGGTTACTCCTAAGGGTCCTAACGTAATTAAATTTTGACATTTGTCCAGTGTTTTCATTTTAAAGAAGTTTTGTTTTTAGGTCTCTTTTTGCCCTATTTTTTGTTTGTGTTTTAATGAATATAATCAAGGTTGTAAATGGATTTACAATGGTAACGATTGAAAATTTATGTAATTCTCTCTTGGTTTGTTTCAAGATTTTGGGTTACTTGTTCTTTTCTTTTTAAAGTTGAACATTTTCGAAAGTTGACTTTTTTTTCTCTTTTATGTAATTATGAGGTTGATTGGAGGGGGTTGGTTTGGTTAAATGACTCTATTGTGTTGGTTCCTCCGATTCATGAATTTGTTAATGTTATGCAATAACTGCTGCTCAAGTTGATCTTTTGAACTTTTCAACTGTTTTCTACCCAATGGTGGACTATTTTTCTTTAATAGATCTTTTTAAATTATCTTTTCTGACTAATGGACATATAACTTATCAAAATGTTGATTGTTGGAATAGAGTGTTTGTTCCAAAGAGTGTTTGATCTTTAGAACATAGTGTTTCCACTATCACTCTCATGCTTGTTAGAAGGTTCACCATCACTTTTATACTCCTTTTGCCTACTACAGTGCTTATGATTATACTATTTTCCACTGTATATTATTGTCATAGTCCTTTACTTTGCTCTTAATTTTTTCAATCACGTTTGTTTTGGCTAGCTTAGCTAACTTCTTTAGTTGGATCCCTTGGTTCATTCAACCACTAAATCTTTGCTCCTTAGTATGCTTCTAGCTCTCTTGCTTTCTCTCATAGCCTCCTTGGCCTCCTTTCTAGCTTTTCACAGTCTCTCAAACTTCAAACATTTTGCTTGTCCCCACCCTTATCTTCTCGCCTAACCTTCTTTCCTCTATTTTGAACTTAAAACTTTTTTTCTTACCATTTTTGGAAATGTCTATCTCTACTTTACTTTCTGCTAACAACTTTCCTCTTTTAGCTTATAAGGTCACCATCCCTTGTAAGCCTTCTAAAGGTCCTAAAGTGCCTCAGGAGACCAATCCACATTCTCTTAACTAAGTCCTTGACCCAATTAAGAAGATATAGAGTCAAGTTATAGACCATAGCTAACTTGTGGGATTACATTCAGTTCTTAATTGAATTTCTCAGTACACCTGTTTTCCATTGTATAGTACTCTATAGTTTACCCTTTTTAAAGGATGATTTATTATTTTTTTTCAATGATGGTTATTGATTCCTTTCAAAAAAACATAATGCTTCTATTGTTCTTACTACTCCAGCTAGGCTCTCAAATTTTCTTATTTATGCTTCTACTTGAGTTTCTATAAGTAGTTTAGTTGCAAACTGTAGTAGGTAAACTAAAGAGTTAAGATGACATGTATTTCAACTACTTATCTATTAAAGTGTATATTTTGTTATATCCCTATTAAATTTCAATATTTCAAAATTTGGCATTTTGTTATTTTCTACATCAAATTCTATAACCTATTTCGGTTTAATTTTCTTTTTGGTTTAATGAGGTGCTTGCAATTTTTATTTTTTAGAAACTAATATTAAAATTTTTTGTAATGCAAATGTTGGTGGACTTTAAGTTTCTGTATGGTGGGGTATTGCAAATAAATGAAAACAAAAAATATGATGGAGGCAAGATCAAATTGAAGAAGGTTATTAGTGTTGATGAACTTAGTATAATAGTACTAAAATGAGTATCGGAAGATAGAGACCATATAGTTCTTTTACAAATTGCCAGAAGAGTCGATGAGATGCTTGAAAGAGTTGAGTTTACACCATGATAAGGACATGTTGTCAATGCTTCAGTGCATAGAAGAATTGAAGAACTACAAAGTTAAAATCTATTATAAGCATGGTTATAATAGTCCTACAAGTGATGGTGAAGAAATTGATTATGATATTAGTAATAAAGATAGGTTATTCTAAGTTCAGGTGGAACAAAATGATGAAGATTTTGTTGTTATGGAGATGACTGAATCTGAAAATGATATAGGTGATGATGAAATTTATGCAATTGATGATGAAGAACATGTTACTGCAAAATCTAATAAGAAAAAATATAGGAAGAAGTTTGGTAGTGGGTTTGAATGTGATGTTGTTGTAGATTGGGTTGGAAGCAGTGGAAAACACAGTAATAAAGATTGAAATTATTCAAACAATTATGTATGTGATAAATATTCTTTAAATATCTCATCATTCACTTCAAGTTCTATATGTATAATGTAAAGAAAATGAGGAAGAACACAAAAAATATGACATTACATCCAAAATTGATAGTGGTGTAAGAAGAAGAGGTAGACAATCAATATCTGTAGGATACAACATTGCAACATTTATTGTACGAAGAGAGAAGAGGGTGGTAAGTGATCATTCATTTTTAATTTTAGTTTTCTGTAAACTTTTTAATAAATCATAAACATTTATGTGTTTACAGGCTACCTAAGGATATGTAGTAATATTTAGAGAAGTTAGCAGGAGCACTTATTTTACAGTATATTACCATTTCGAGATGTTAGTGGTACATTATTTTTTATGGTTTCCTAATTAGTTATATTATACTTTTTGTTTATAAATGTTTTATATATGATTGGAAGTCAATGTCAAGTGTTGGAACCAACTTAAGTTTCACAAAATACAAATGCTTAAAAAACAACTACAACTAAGAGGAGATACAAAGCCAAAAAAATTAACTCCAGCAAAATCTTAAATTGATGATAGTTAATCAACAACAAAATGAGCCATGCTTGAAAAATATGTTGTGATTTCGATATGTATTTCAACTGTGTGTGTTATGATATAGATATGAATATGTATTTGAAACTTTTTTGTGACTTGGATATAGATAGGGATGTTTCATTGTATTGGATTATTTTCTTGAATATGGATAGAAATGATAGACTATCACGAATAATTGATTTGGCTATACATATTTGGCCATTATCAATTGCCACACATTACATGTGCCAAAAAATATAGTTACTATAATCATATCCTATTTAAATATTAACAATATCAACTTAATGTACAAAAGTAGCATGCTTTAACTATTATAGATTTCTTATGTTCGTAGTGAGTGATGTGCCAAACTATGTTCTAAAAACCTAGGCTATATTACTCGTAAGTATATGAGATAATTGTAGTCGAATACCCATGGTCGTCTTCTTAAGGAGGTAAAATTGGTTCACCCAAATTAACTTTGAATAAAAATAAAAACTAATTCAATCATAAACACTTTATCCCAATTTATTAAGTAAAAGGTTTTAAAGAAAATTAAGCAATTATACTAAAACGTAAACTAATTTAACTGGAAGCAAGAATGATTTGATCAATCGGTGTGGGAAGCTCTTAAGAAATTAACTTCACTAATTTAATCTCCTATGCATGACTAAAGGAAATTAATTGGACAATTGTCTTATTAAAATTACCAATTAAGTTTTAAAATCAATTTAACAATAAACTAAATCTAACTTTCGTATTTGACAAATTTATCATCCAATTCAATTATGTAAACCTAACTAATGACTACCCACTTATATTTCTAATTCATAACTTAAGCGTCTATCATCTCTTGTTCTAATTTTAAACTTCTTCTTTTGATTCTTCATCTAACATAGAAAATATGCAAAGTTTGGCCAAACTAATATATCCAATAAGCTCAGAAACTATCAAATAGTAAGACTATGAAATAGTCCCTTCATCATACATAATTGACTAAATTAGCTACATTAGTTATCAAGATTAAATTATCAGCCCATCATGGAATAAACAAAGTTCATCATCTTCTTATACTTCAATCTCATAGTTTACAGTAACAGAGAAGTATCAAAGAAATAAAAAGAGTAAATAACTAAAATGGACTATCAAAACAATAGAGGAAATAAGTCCAGTGAAACAAGTTTAATATTGCAACGAAAAGATAAAATAAGAATGAGCAAACAAAAGGACTGTCGAATGGATGCCGGTGGTGGATCTCTTATTAAGCTCAACCTCTTTGATGTTGCTTTCACCTTCTCCCTCTGCTTGATTCTCACCCAAAATTCTAGCTTCAACTCTTGCTTTCTATCTCTGCTTCAAACTCCACCTCTTTATTATTTTTCTCTCTTGCCAAACCCAACTGTGTTCTCTGTTCTTTGTTCTTTTCTCCGCCTCCACCTCTCTTTCAATTTCATTTTCTCTAACCCTTTTTAGCCTCCTTTTCTTCTATTTATCAACCCCCTTTAGGTTTAGGTTTATCAGCTGTCAAAACCTGCATTCGTTGACACAAGGAATGTGGGAGTCACGGGTGTGACCACCTTGTCACACCCTTAACGTGCATGCATAATTCACGTCCAACATTCCTTCTTTCATGCATAATTTTTCTTGTGTTCATGCAACATTCACAAGACACTCTACATAACGTTCATGCAACATCCACGTCATTTTCACTCAATTCATTTAAAACTTGAAATAAAACACAAGAATTTGTAACCAAAATCAAGATAGGAATGCAAGTAAAATAAAGAATACTATACTATACAAGAACAAACAATGAAAAAAAATACTATACTATACAAGAACAAATAATGAAAAAAATGATTTTCCAAATAATAGTCAAAGATATCAACGATCATTTCAATAAACACATCCTAAGAACTTGAAACTTATAATACTCCATGAATAGATTATTCTCCGCAGGCTTAGCCAAAATTAACAAGTAATTCAACTCAAAGACCATTAACAAGTGTGATAGACACTTACTCCACTCTCCATTCTCTCATGTATTCAAAGGTAGGATATATTCACTCATCATTCATTTCATGTAAGGCATCCACTATAGGCTTGCTTACTAATCCAAACTCTACCACTCATATCAAACACAAACATCAATTTGAATGTCTTTATTTTGGTTGTAATAGAGCCGGGCTAAGGTAGGAAAAAGGAAAATTATAGTTTAAAATCATAAAATAAATTGAGCATTTAAAATAATACAGAACAATGAAGCATAAAACACTCAATTCTTTCTTTTCATTTAACAAAGTTAGCACTCCCCTTTTTATGTCTCTCATTTTTCTTTTCATTTTTTGGTTATCTTTTCTTCCCTCTATTTCTTTTCTATTTTTCTTTTCTTTTATTCTCTTTTCTTTTTATTTATTTATTTATTTAAAACTAGGAAATCAGGAGAAGAAAAATATAGAGAAGAGATAAAAGTTGTTATAACTTTACCCATTGCCCAACACTTATTCAAGCAATTACTTCCTAAACCTAAGAATACTATTTCAAATGCTCAACTTGCCTTATGGTAGTTATAACAAAGGGGATAAATAATTAAGGTAAAGGCTCATATTTTTGGTTTAAAGAAAGAAAAGGTTTCATGTTAAGCTCAAAGGGGCTCACTAAGAGTAACATTATGGTGGCTTTTTAAGCAAAAGGGGTAAATCCTAATTGCCTTCATCATTTCAATGTTTGCATACGATTGTGTGATCTCAACTAGTATTTGCAAGCAAGTTCTAGAGTTCATTAATCATGAAAGAACACTCTCAGCAAGAATGCTTGAATTTGGTGTTAAATATTTCAAATGGGTCAAATTCTTACGAAAGAAAAGTGACATTCATCTATCACAAGTAATGTTCTTTTAATCAAAATCCAAGTTAATTGGTCTAAGCATGCAAGTATACTCATTCACTTATATTATGCATTTCTAATCTCGATTAAGTTTATTTCATGACCATGCATCTCTAACTATTAAATGGGAAAAACACTCAACATAATTTTTTAATTAAATACTATTTTTTAATTAAATACTACTCCCCCTACTTAAATATCATGATATTCCTAATGTGATAAGAAAATAAAAGAGGATCGAAGACATAAAATAACACAAACAAGGACAAACATTAAAACTAAAAGAAATTAAACTAACAAGTAATACAAATAATAGAAAGGAAAAGGATAGAAATAAGATATAAAGGTGGGGGTGGTTTCTGTGTTGATGTGGAGTGGAGTGTGGAGTGTGGCATACTGCATTGAGAAGTGGAGAATAGCTACAATGAGAACAAATATAAGAGGTTGAAAATTAGGCCTGCACATACAAAATAAACAAACTAAGTTGAGATTCACTAAATAAGAATAACAAATAAATAATTGAAAAACAAAAAAAATTGTATAGTGCCTCCCATTCAGTGCTTCTTTAATGTCTTATAGATGGATGACTTAATAGTCATGCTTAAGGTGGATCGCTCAAAGTGAGTCATTCCACTGTCTTCTTCTCTTCATTAGGATATATCTTTAAGAATTTGCCAAACTCTCCCTCAGTTACATCATCTAGCAATTGGCAATACTCATCAATCTCTTTAACCAAGTCTAATTCCCTCTCTTCTTCCTGCAAGGAAAAATCAAAATCTATAGTATTAATTTGATCAACAAGAGAACATTCTTCATAAACAGTAGTAGTAATAGTAGGAATAGGTTCAATATTAAAGATTGAAAATACTATTGTTTCTCCCTAAACAATCATGGTTAGTTTTAAGTTCTTCACATCAATCAAGGGATTGGTAGTGGCCATAAAAATCCTCTTTAGGTGTATGGTGTGCCCCTTTTCTTATTCTTTTACTTCCCCTATGTCTAAAACAACAAATTCTATAGGGACAATCAATCCTCATACCTTTATTAACACATCTTCTATTATTCCTTTTGGATAACGAATTGACCTATTAGCTAATTGTAAACACATGTTTGTAGGTCTCAATTGTCCTAGATCTAATTTCACATAAATATAGTAAGGCATAAGGTTTATGCTTGCTCTAAGGTCAATCATACCTTTAACCTCATGACCATTACCCATTGATAGTCTTACAGTAAATATCCTTGGATCTTTTAATTTGGGGCTGCTGAAGAACCGCACTTACTACTTCTGAAACTATCACCTTCTTGTTTGGCTCAAACTTCTATTTTTTGGTGCTTAATTCCTTGAAGAACTACACATAAGCTGGAATGTTCTTGATTGTATCCAACAAAGGTAGATTAATATTAACCTTAAAAAACATGTTATATAAATAAGAAAATTGCTCATCTTGTTTCGAATCCTTAAGGCAGCTTCGATATAGAATTGGTGGTCTATAAGGATGAATCGTCCTATGTGGTCATGGTCCTCTATTGCCTTTGGTTACATGCTTAAGTTTTTTACCTTTCCAAATGTGACTTGAAGAGTTATGCCCATTGCTAACCTCATACTCCTTGTATTTTTCCTTGATGAGTCTCTCCTCTTTTTGGTTACCTACATCAGATAGATTAGAAAGAATCTCAACATGATTATCAATCACCTTACCACTTCTTATAATAGTAACTGCTTAGGCTTGATTGGGTTGACTAGGTAACTTTGCCTTTTGATTGTTTTGCATTTGAGCAACGAGTTGCCCTACTTTAGCCTCAATCCTCTTTACAAAAGCTTCCAAGGAGTTGAATCTCTTGTTGTTCATTTCTTGACTCTCAGTGGTTATTTGAATAAACTGGTCCAAACATTCCTCCAAAGAAGGCTTTCTTGGTAAATTCTAATTTGAGAATTTCCCTTGGAATTGATTCTGCCTCTCAAAAATTTTGATATTGTGGTTAGTGTTACCCAAGTGGATTGTTGATCTTCCAAGAGAAATTGGGGTGGTTTCTCCAACCGGGGTTATAGGTATTCGAATACATATCATTTTGCACTTTAAGTTGAAAACCATTAAGTGAGTTCGCATGTTCTTCCTCACCTGTAAAGGATTCAAAAGAATATGAGCAAACATTAGCTTTATGTCTATAAGTTCCATAAATACCACATAACTCTTGATTTGGAACGTTCTTGGGTAGTCTCATAGTTAGCATTTTCACATGCTTTGTTAGCTCAGCCAATTGCATAGTCATTTATTGGTTTGAGTTCACTTCATGAACTCCAGTTCTTCTCCCCCTCACGCTCTTTTTTTTGAGAATTAGGCCCCAACATTTCAAAGATTTCATATGTCTCTTAGGTAGTTTCTCTCCCACGGCTTCTCCTGTTGCATTGTCCATTGTATACTGACACTGTTGTGTTAATTCATTATAGAACAATTGGTTATGCATGTGAAGTGGAAAATGATGGTGTGGACACTATATTAGCAAAAGTTTGAAGAATTCCCATGCCTCATGGAATGGCTCTCCCTCCATCGAAGTGAAGGTAGCTATCTTCATCCACAACTCAAAGATCTTTTGATGGGAATAAAAATTTCCCATAAATTTGTTGTATACCTCCTCCCATGTAGTCAATGAATCGGACGGAAGTGTCACCACCATGCCTTGGCTTGATCATTTAATGTGTACAGGAAGCATCTCAATCTGAGTTGATCTTTACTTAAGCCATCCAATGGAAATGTCTAGAGAGTGATATAGAATTCCTGAATAAAGTTTAAAGGGTCTTCATTGTGAAACCTATAGAAAGATGGAAGTATATTGTAGTAGATACTCTTCAATTCATAATTTCTGGCTTTCTCTCCAAATGTATGCTCGAAGTGGCCGTACCAATTATTGGACTGACATACTCCTTCATTATCGGCTACCTTTCACCCATCTTTTGATCTTTTTGGTTTGGGTTTCTCGAGATTATCTTTAAAGTCTCTTTGAGGTCCTCTTATCCGATGCACGTTATTAATAAAAGGAATTAGTTCACGTTCTCGTGACCTCCTTCCTCACATAAACAAAATATTGACTACACTAAATTAGTAAAAAAAATTGCTAAAACAATTTAATGAAATAACACGACAAAAATGTATGCATGAAAAAATAAAACGATCAAAATTAATTTAAGTCTAAACGTTAAACACCTCCCTAGCAACGACGCTAAAAATTTAATGTGACAAACTAAATTCTAAAAAACCTAGGCTATCATACTCACAAGTATACGAGGTAATTGTAGTCAAATACCCAGGGTCTTCTTAAGGAGGTGAAATTGATTCACTCAAATTCACTCTATCCCGATTTATTGAGTAAAAGGTTTTAAAGAAAATTAAGCAATTAAACTGAAACGTAAACTAATTTAATTGGAATCGAGAACGATTTGATCAATTAGTGTGGCAAACTCGTGAGAAATTAACTTTATTAATTTAATCTCCTATGCGTAACTAAGGGGAATTAATTGGACAATTATCTTATTAAAATTACCAATTAGGTTCTAAAATTAATTCAATAATAAACTGAATCTAACATTCGTATTCAACAAGTTTATCTTCCAAATCAATTATGTAAACCCAACTAATGATTACCCACTTAAGTTAATATATTTCTAATTCTTAACTTAAGCGTCTATAATCTCTTGTTTTAATGTTAAACTTCTTCTCTCAATTCTTCATCTAACATTAAAAAGATGCAAAGTGTGGGCACACTAATACATCCAATAAGCATATAAAGTATAGGAAATAATAAGAAAATAAAATAAAACAGTCCCTTCATTATGTATAATCGACTAAATTAGCTACATTAATTATTAAGATTAAATTATCAGCCCATCATGGAATAAACAAAGTTCATCATCTTCTTATACTTCAATCCCATAGTTTACAGTAACAGAGATGTATCAAAGAAATAAAAAGAGTAAATAACTAAAATAGACTATCAAAGCAACAGAGGAAATAAGTCCAGTCCAGTGAAACAAGTTTAATAATATAGCAGAAGATAAAATAAGAATGAGCAAATAAATGGACTGTTAGATGGAAGCTGGTGGTTGATCTCTTGCCAAGCTCAGCCTCTCTGACGTTGCTTTCGCCTTCTCCCTCTACTTGATTCTCACCAAGAAGATTAGCTTCATCTCTCGCTTTATGCCTCTACTTCAAATTCCACCTCTTCGCTGTTTTTCTCTCTTTCCAAACCTAACCATGTTCTCTATTCTTCATTCTTTTCTCCGCCTCCACCTCTCTTTCAGTTTCATTTTCTCCATCCCCTTTCTAGCCTTCTTTTCTTTCTATTTATCGGGCCTCTTTAGGTTTAGGTTTATCAGCCATCAAAACTTGCTTTTGTTGATATGTAATATTAAACCAATTACAGAAAACATTTGTCACACCCGTGAATGTTGAATGCAGTGTCTTGTGAATGTTACATGCAAAACAAGAAAAAATATGCCTGAAAGAAGGAATGTTCGACGTGAATCATACATGCATGTTAAGGGTGTGACAACGTAGTCACACCATGCAGCATCCATGCCATTTTCACTTAATTCATTTTAAACTTGAGTTAAAATGCAAAAATTTGTAATCGAAATCAATATATGAATGCAAGAAAAATTAATAGAAATTAGACACACAGTGAGCAAATGCAATATACTAAGAAAACTAGGACCATTAGATGGTTAAGTAACAACAAATGATCTCTCATAGTCAGATACAATGAGTATAAAGCATGTACATAATGTGGGTCCATCAAATGCAACTCCTTCCCATTCTGTTTTACTCTTTCACATATTGCTATCTGCAGGTTCATATTGAAAATCATTAGACATCCAGATTTGTAGTCACATCGAATCTACAAAATAAAAATTAAAAATAATATCTGAATTAAAAAATAAGCTCACCTCTTGGGCACTATATTGTATCTTGCGAATAAAAGTCTTATCCCAATGTATAGAAGACGTCTGGCAAATTTTTTTACAATAACAAAGCCATCAACTCTTTTACCAATACTACATACCTACAAGACACCTAGAATTTAAATGATAACATTAATATCATATAATCTATAATTGAAATATTCAGAATGTGTTAATTAAAACATAAGGGCGATACTCACATTTGTATTCTTAAATTGATAAAAAGTTTGACCAATTTTAGTATTAGCATTTAATATATGTAGATTTTTCTTGTTATTACGATTGGGACAATCAATATAGGGAATCTGAAAAATTACTTAGGTTTAAGATATTCATAGTATATATAAATATAATAACAAAAAAATTACAAAACTTATTTTAACAACAATAAATCATATTCATGAATCCATTAATAATGGATTCACATTCTTCCCATTGTTGATAAGTTTTATATAATGAAAAGAAAATAATTGAATAATTAAGCTGCCAATAAAAATGAATATGATCAAACTGGAATTACAAAACCCTAATTGAATTCGATAATCATAGAATTATAATATCTCAATTCGTAAAACAACTCCTAACTATTCAATTAGATTGGAAGCAATCCTAAGGATAATTAATTTCACAATTAAGAACCCTCTTCAATTGTTAATTAATCTAATAATTGCAATTCTATTAAGTTACCTACCCTCGTTGCGCACCTTAACACAAATAACTTGATTCACTCTCTCGATTTGTTGCCAAGTATAAGCATAACAATTATCACAAACATTCATAGATTTATTGAATTCAACAAGAGTAAAGTTTTAAAAAACAATTCAAGAATAATCCCTAATATGGATTTAGAAACTCATAATCATGTTAAACATCATAACAATCCAAATAAACATTCAAGACAACGAAAGAAATAAAGGGAAAAGAAATAAAAACTAGTTGGAGTCTTGATTTGGAAATTTAGAATTCTCTAAAGCTCTCTTAATGTCTCCTTTTGATCTTCTTTCGATCTGGTGGCCGCTCCTTTCATGTTTTTCTTGGTCTTTTATAGTGTATGACGGTTCTAGGGTTGTTTCTAGGAATTTTTCCACTTAAATTGGTTTTAACAATAGCCTCGAAATATAAAAAGTTGAAAAATCTCCCAAGTTGGAAAGATAACTTTTGGTCATGATCATGCATGGTGTATGATCGTGACCTAAATGGTTTGTTTATCTTATGTTATGATCGTGACAGAGACCTATGCAACATTTATCATCTTCTCTTGTCACAATTGTGTATGGAGCACAATCATGCCATGCCTATTTGCATATAAAATCTCCTATTTTCTTTACATTTTTGTCCATACACTCATAAACACATTAAACACCTCTTAAACCATAAAATTAAGAACAAATTATTTCTCTAAACTAATTAAACACTTAGAAAACATACAAACAATAACAATAACACAATTCTAAGCCTATACACATAATAATCATCCAAGAAACACTTAAAACCACACTTAAATACCTAGAAAAACATATGATAATCTACACCTATCAACATCCCCACACATAAACCTTTTCTTGTCCTTGAGAAAAACTTAAAATACAAACAAAAAAAATACATAAACACACAATCATACACAATACAATCATGGTACAAAGGTATAAATAGTTGTTGTAGTATATGGCAAAATGTACGTCAAATAGACATGTATCATGGCAAAGCAAATTTTATAGCAAGTAGAAAAAATGAAACTGAATCCAAGCACATGCATAAATTAGAGCACTAACATACAAATAGTAAAACCAGAAGCAATATTCATTATAAATCTAAATATTGCTTTCGATGAAAAAAAGTATAATGTTGCAGTAATAAAGACCATAAAATTGATAAAAAAAGAGATCTTACAAGAAGATCAAGACACTCCACAACATATCTCATTAGACACAACATATTTATTTACTTAAATGGGAACCTAATAAGAGATCCTCTAGGAATCAACTTTTGATTACAATCCAAGCTTCTTTCTCTTCCATAAATGATTATAGTGACTTAAAAAACCTCTACAATAAACTACAAATAAATTTTAACCGCCTTCCATCCAACTTAGGTAGCTTTTACAACTGATCAATACATAACTTGATTTGCATATGCAAGGCCAAATAAGAAAATTATTCACAACTTTGAACCATTCAAAATCATAGACCGTAAAGAAATTTCCTAACAAAAGCACAAAGGGTTTACAACTCATTTTTCACTGTATGCTATGCATTCTTTTCTTAAGCATTCTCCAATAAAATTGAATAGAATAGGGATGAGTCTCAACAAATTCATAAAATATCAACAACACTAAATTCAGGAAACATATGTTGCTTTAAACAAATTACAGTAAAAGGTGACCAAGTGAATTTAAATTTCTTAATGTTTTGCCATCTAGTTTCGGTAATAGTACATATGAAGTTAAAAAAAATGTTAAACAATACCACCTATTGTAATCACTTTAACCATAAATACTATAAGAAGCATAACACTATCATATTAAGATTGCAATAACTTTCAATCATAAAAAGCAACCACAGGACAATCTTAGGTTTAAGAAATGAATTCATCAACTACATGGACGTATCAGGACAAATTCACCCTCATAACCACCCATTCCTCCTGAGCTTAAGCGACAAACCTCCACCAAGTAAATGTAAACAAATCTAACTTAGGGTTAGATGAACTCACCACCTAGTCACAGAAGACACTCTCAATCGCACCCAACCACAACATAATAGTGACATCTAGTGAGAGCGACAATCGACATACAATTGCAAGAGAGTGACAGTTCACATACAATCGCACACAATAGCAAGAGTTGTATTGTGAATACTGAAGAATGAAGAAAATAGGAAGTTATTTACATTTCAAGCACAATTGTAAGAGAGAGGAGAGTTGTATCTCGAATTCACACATAATCGCAAGAGAGGAGAGTTGAATCTGCAAAATAAAGAACAATGGAAATAGTCCGTAGTTAAATATCATTTAGTTTTTGTTTTAATTAATTAATCTTTAATTTAATTTAAATTGATTTTTAAATAAATGAGTTAGAAAAACTTAAGCCACGTGCATGTAAAAAAATCATATGTGGTTTGCTACGTCAATGACATTAACAACAAACTTAACGTTTGGATATTTTCGTAACAAATTGAAAGTTGAGACATTTTAACGTCACTTTGAAAGATCAGGTTAGTATTGCGAAATTGAATAAAGTTTGATATTTATTTATAATTAACCCTTGAAAACATACTATACCTATTCACCTATTCCCTGCAGACCTACTAACTTCTTAAAATTCCCTACAGACTACAAGCATTAGTCTTGAATCTTCAGTCTAAGTACATAGGAGATTGAGGTGAAAGAGCACGTCTTGTTTCCTGGAAGTGATGCAGCAATATCAGAAGTCGTTGACTCCTAATATATCTTACTTAGTATCTTTGAATTGCAGGTCAGTCTTACAGTCGACACCCACAAATTTCTTCTGACGTTATAAATGATGACCCTTGGAGAGTACTCCTTGACTTTGACGATGACGATTGAATTTTCACCTTTATTTCCAGGTTTCATAGAATGTATTTTTTCTTTCTCATGGTTACCATTGTGCCCTCATTTCAAACTCGATATTTCCAGATTGAGTTTTTATTATATGAACAATTATTATAAAAGACAGGAATAGGATATAAACTAACATAATTAATGTAACTATAGCTTACTTTTAAATATTTCTTGTAGAAGTATTATCACATCGTTGCATTTGCTTCTTACTAATAAAAAATATAGATTAAATTTCCCTCTACTCGTGCAAAATAATTAAAAAAACAGCATGCAAATGAATTGTCGTTCCATTTGATATTACTTTTGCATCTTTTACTTTTACAAAACTGAAAGCTTTTCCACATCATCATTATCAAGATTTTACCTAGATGTACGTTTATCTATAGAATAGTACCTAAACATGGCATCTTTCTTTTATTTAATGTGATTTGAACTCATATATGAAACTATTTTCGGGTTGTTTAGAAACTTTCGAATTAAATTTATTGACAAATTGGATTCAATTATATTTGTGAGATTGAATTAAATTCGGTTTATACTATTTGAAATAAATCTATAAAAATTAGAACTGAATTCAATTACATTGTTTCGAACATGATAAAAATAAATTCAACTACTTCATATGAATTTTTTATCCTTAACTAAAAATAATATGTAATCAATATGTATATGTTTTGTAGTAATTTGTATATTTATGATGTGTATATTTGAAATTTTTTTTAATGTTTTGAAAAGAATTGGCTCTTTAATTCACACACAAATCGAAGCATTTAAGATGTGAATAAATTCATAAAAAAAATAATATTTAATTACGTGGTTAAATTCAAGTCATATCTTTTTTAACATTCTCAATGCATGAATTGAATTCAATTACATAAAATTAATGAATTAAATCTAGTTCATTAGATTCAAAACGGCTTTGTTTATCATCACATCTATACATAAAATAAAATAGGCCCACCAACGGACTATAAATGGAGGCGTCATATTTGACTTTTAACTTGTTCCAACTCTATGTCCTCAATTTCACCTCCAACTCTGTTCGTGTCCTAAAACAACTTTGTTTTTATATATATATGTTTATTTATAAAATGATATTGTTTTGGTACAAAAACAGAAACATAGTTGGATTGGTACTGAAAATCTAAACTGAGGATCTTGGCTTACAGATTTCTGAATGGAGTTGCAGCTCGACCCTAATCTACACTGAAGTATTAGCTTATAGAAATAGAAGCTTAACGCATAAGCTTCCAGTTGCGTAGCTTCTTCGAGAAGGTCGAGAAGACACGACCAATATGTATCCACTTAACCGTGTCGGCTCATGACAACTGTAACATTTACGCGAGCTCTGTTCCTCTAGGGTGAGTCCTTTTTTGGCTACGCTGCAACGGCCAGCGTGTAGCCAATTACATTAATCTTTTGCGCTTATCTAGCTCTCCTTATGAGGTGCTGACCGTGAATTTGCTTGTCACCAAAGCAAACACCCATTTCAAGGAAAATATATGAAAGTCATTAATTATTGGTCAATATCATGGGTTTAATGAACTGAAAAGGATTAGAATTGAACAAATGAATGAATCGTAACGTAATGAGTAATTAAATGATACTTTGCGTTTGATACTAAAAGTCATGTGAAATCCAGGGAATGGTCTGGAAAATCATTGTTAAAATGAGGTAATCAATTACTAGATGTGTCAAATTAAGAAGGATGGATGGATTCTGGAACAAATGCATGCAATATTTGGGGGCATTCATTAACCAGTCCATATCATGAATAGGAGTGTAAATGAGAGGGATACCTTGCTTCGCATGAGAAGTCTACGTGAAGAAATGGATTAGTAGCTAGCAAATACCGAATACCAAATGTGATATAGATGGGAGTTTGGTGTAACATTTAGTCCTATACATACCTCATACCCCTTTTGTTGTTATCAACTTAGTTGGTTCATGTTACATAGCTTTAGACACACTCTAGGTTGACATTAGAGCTAAAACATTTCTTCAGACATTTCTCTCTCTCTCACTCAAGTGGTGAAATGTCGAAGAAGAGAATAAACTAGTTGCCCCATCCCCACTCTACATCAACTTTCTTCTTTTTCTCAAAACGTTAATCTTTAGATACTCTTGTTTTTTTTTTCTCAATTAACTTTCCTAAATTAAGCTTCTCTAGTCCTAAATTAAACTGTATGTTTAAAGTTTAGAGACACCCAGAAGGCAAAACCATAGAATTAAGCAGACTGCATTTTCTTTCTCTTCTCTATCTATGTTTCTCTCTCTGTGTGTCTCTGAAGGAAAAGGGAACAATAGGTAGTAAACTACATATCGCTTTCTTTTCATTCATTTTTGGTTTCTGGGCTTGATCTTGTTAGAGCCTTAAGCCAGCAAGCAGAGAAACCAAGTGTACTTGTTATGGGCATAAGAGCTAAGGCAGAGAGATGACATGGTGCAGTAATAATTCAGTAGTAGACGAAAGAGCCATTCAGTTGGTCGCAGCTTCCCAAGAAACTACTGTTCTTGAATCCAAAAGCGATGAAACCAGGAGCATTACATGCCCTTCTTGTGGCCATAATATCGCATTTCAGGATCAGGTATGCATTCGTATTTTGACGTACTATATATAATATCGAATTCTGGTTCTTATCTCCTATTACTTTGTTCTTAAACCTTTTTCTTTTGGTTATTGGACGAATCATATTCATAATACAGGCTGGTATTCACGACCTACCTGGATTACCAGCAGGAGTGAAGTTCGATCCTAGCGATCAGGAAATACTTGAACATTTAGAGGCGAAGGTAATTTCGGATTTGCGTAAAATTCATCCGCTGATTGATGAATTCATTCCCACAATAGAGGGTGAGAACGGAATTTGCTATACGCATCCGGAGAAGCTACCAGGTTCGAATTCTCTGGTTTTCTTACACATGACCAAAATTGCAATTAGTTATGGGCCAATTCTGGTTAATTAGATTCTACTTCTGATGTTAGATATACATTCTTCTTTATTGTTTTCAGACTCTTGAGATATATTTTTAAGCACACGCGGGTGTTATATGTCTTTCTTAACCAACAAGCTATAATTAATTCAGATGATGTTACAAGTAAACCTCGATAATTTCGTCAATTGCTACAATATTAACGTGACAAAGTTATAGCATTTTGTGATTCCTTTCTACTTGGCATTGGCAATCAAATCCTTAATTGGCACAAACATCTATTGCATGGTATAACATCAATCGCCTTCTTTTTTTTTTGGGAAAAATTCATTGATTGCAATTTGGTAGCTCTTTCCCTTCACTTGTATTATTTCACTTATTTCTGGAACTGAAGCCAAGTGTAAGATCGAGCGGCGATCAAACTTTGGCTCCTATGATCCCTTTCCAACGAAGAATTATCAAGCTTGAGATTGCAAGGGCATTCGGGGTTGCTAGTGTTGCATGCACATGGACAATACAAAAAATAATTAACATAATTATCAACAACTATTTGATAAGTTGGATAAGACACAGTGCACTGAGCATGTTAATGCCAATTTATCTGTACCATTCAGGATTATAATTAATAAATAACGACCTGTGACTACAACTACAATAATATAATAAGATTAAATTATTGTCTCTTGTGGTTTATTGGTCGAGGATGCGGAGGATATCCAACATACATCCTTTATTAGGATTTAGAATTTGCGTATACCCTTTTACACTTTCCCAAGAACATACTTAAGAGTGAAGTATTGCGTTGGTTGTATAATTTATTTTTGACCTGTAATAATTCTAGTCTCACTGATCATTTTAATTAACATGGTCTAAATCTCTGCTAGCGTAAACAAGTCCATGCATGTTTACTTATGCATTTGTACATTTTATGTTGACTTAATCGACTACAAGTTCAAAAATTTTATAGGATTGAAAACTTTAATGTAGGAGTGAGCACCGACGGCCAAATCCGGCACTTCTTTCATCGACCATCAAAGGCATACACAACTGGAACTCGAAAGCGCAGAAAGGTGCACACAGAGGATGATGGAAGTGAAACTCGATGGCACAAGACAGGCAAGACGAGGCCAGTATTTGTTGGTGGGACAGTGAAAGGATTCAAAAAGATTTTGGTTCTATACACCAACTATGGCAGGCAAAGGAAGCCTGAAAAGACGAACTGGGTGATGCATCAATACCATCGTGGAAACAATGAAGAAGAAAAAGATGGCGAGTTGGTAGTTTCAAAGGTCTTCTACCAAACTCAGCCTAGACAATGTGGTTCAAACATCAAGGATTCATTTGACACAAAATTAAATGGAATAAGAAGTGGGCAAGGCAGTAACATACCTAAGCACACAACTCTTGTTCATGATTATTATACTACGCCTTCATTCATCTCTTACAGTCAAGGGTCTAATCATAGAGAAAGCACTCCTCAGTTAATTCCAAATTTGGTTGCCCAAGGTGACGGGTCTTCCTTATTTCGATTAGCTGCGGATACCAAAGGAAAGCTTCAGAGGAAATAACAAAAGGCCAAGAACTTTTGGTAGAGCAGCAATATTTAATGACAAGGATTCAAGGACTCATTCGGTTTGGTTGCTATTGTTGTTGTTATGGTGTTATAGTCGATATAATTTATTAGAGGAATATTCAGATTTTGGAAAAAGAAAAGAGGAATACTGGAAGGAATAAGGTGGAGTGGCTTCTTTAAGGACAGAGAACCAGGTTCTTTGGAAAACTTTGGTCATTACACTCTTTTTAGTAGTTCTTAAGCAGCATCATGACTATAAAACTGGAGATTAATTACAAACATTCCATTAATAATAAACATAAGTGATTCGCACACTTATTTGCTCATTGTAGAATTAAGGTGTAGTGTAAAAGAATAAAAAATAAAAAAGAAACCCATTGGATTAGTAGTTTTGATGTTAGGTTTTAAATTAGCTTTCTTATTGTTTCCATCTTTATCTAATTTGTTGTTCAAGAGATTTATATCTATACGTGCAATAACTCATTTTTCTTCTTTTTTTTTTCCCTTACTGTCAGAGATATCTGAAAATCATATGGAACACATTGTTATAAGTATATATGACTTTTGTTTTTGGCCATATGACTTTAATTTGTTATTTATTGTTTAAAGACAATTAAAATTCCTATCAATATTTGCAATGAATTGGGGTTTGTTTTAATTTAGATTTTGCTGTCTTTTTTTATCATTCATTTTTGTATCTTTTGGTTTAGAAATCCAAGTCTAAGAGGGTATTAAATTATAGTGACAAACATGTAAATCGTCGCTAAAAGGTTATTTTCGTCGACGATTTCAAAATCGTCTCCAATTAAAACGTAGCCAATAGCTAGAATTGATGCAGTACTAATTGGTAGAACATGAGTGATATGCAGTGCTAATGCTCTAGAAGACTATCAAGGTCTTAGTATTTGACATTCGAACCTGATCGAAGATAAACATGCTCGATAAGAAGATAGCTAAAGAGAATATCCATATGTCGAATGTCACCTGTCAAAGAATAGCGATATTGTTTGCCATAAAGTGAACAAACCGACAAATAATAATTACAAAAGATGACATAATTAAAAAATATAGTTCTCCAAGAAATAAGTTGTGGTAAATAATAAAAATTTATTATCTAATCATATGCATCTCTTCCTACCTGTTCAACAGTAAAAGACTATTCAGTTTAATTGACCACCAAACATTTCCTGTATTACAAGTTTCCAAATAAGCATCAAATGACAGTCTTAAACAGTAATCTTAAAAGAATATAACTGTAATAGTATCACTGTTTAAAACCAAAGTTCAAGGACATTAAAAACTTAAAAGACTAAAAAGGGCCACAATGGATGGCAATAATGATTTAATTTCTCTTTACGATGCCACCAAAAGTAATTTCCATATTTTTCCTTAAAATTCAGATAGTAAGACTTCATTAAGTTTAAGGTTAGTACTTGACTAAAGCAATTATCATGGTTCAGGATGCTGAAAATTTGACAAGAAACCGTAGAAGCAGCACTGATTTGCAACAAACGTGAATCTCTCAGTACCAGTTACTCTAGTTAGCTTTTCCACTTCCACCTTCTGATTAAATATCCATGTACATATTGCATGAGAAGACCGTTTTCTCTCTAAAAACCAAATTATTCCCTTTAATCTCTTCCATGCGAATGCTTCTTAATGTCTTCCAAACCTACATTATGTTCCTTACTGTCGATCTCCTTCCTCGCAACTTGTAATTCTTAGACATTTAATATCTTTCCCTCTTAAGAATTGCAAGAAATAAAAGATCTCCTTCTAGGTAGTAGCAGCCTCTAACAAGGATAACTAATTGCTAACTCCTTGCTGCTTGGACACAGTACAATTCAGACAATCTAATCACTTTCTAACCAACGAATTAAAGAGAGGTATACAGGAACCAAAGTCTCAAAACTTTTCCAATAAGTCTCATCCGTACAGAAATTTTGTTTTCAAAGAAATTCCTATACTCAGTTTCCTATACTTTTTCTTCATTTTGTATGATTAAAATGGACACTAAAAAATAATATGAAAATAAGTAAGAGAAGAAAAGGAGAACATCAGAATTTTAGTAGAAAAACTTTTAAATATGAAGGGAAAAATAACGAGATTGGATCTTCTACAATAATATGGTATGATTTCAATAATTTCTCTTCTAGTTTAAACTAGAAGTTAACTCAACTTCTAACCTTATTTAAGATAAATTACAACATTCAAATATCTCACCAATTTATGGTGGATCATTCACTTACTCGAGCTTAAAAAATTAGAGATGTTTTCATGTTCTTCCCTTTTTAAAGTGGCTCTCACTTGTGTTGTGTATAAATTAATGAAATACTTTTCTTCTCTTCTATTTATATATTTTTCCTATATATGACTAAACGTTTTCCCACGCAGTCTTTTGAATTCCCAATGAAGACTTAAATTCTCAAGCATGGCCAACCTTTGGAATTTTCAACGAAGGAATTTCAAGACAAATAAATATTTGTTTACCCATAACTATGGAAGGATCTAATAAATCTCTCATTTTCTGACCTAATTGAGGGTACCATCATACCAATTCCTTTGAAAACAATCTTCAAACTACCCTTTTAATCATCAGGTCGAACTAATTATTGTCTATGTGAATTTTATCAAGCTGTATATACTTTTTTTTAATACACTTAATATAAAATGATAACAAACATCGATACGTTTCGATCAAGAGTGAAAGTTTGAATTATTAGCTAAAATACAACATATATTTCTTTAGTTCATAACCAAATTCACAGAGAGAATTTGTCATCCACAACATCCGTTTACATGCTTATCTTCATGATCCTTTGTCTATCATATTGGTTATGCTCTTCTCTTCCTTCTTCTTTGGATCGATTTGGTCTAGCTATGATTAAATTTTCATAATAGTAGCTAGATATGACATCTTAGTCTGTGCTTAGTCCAAAGTTAATGAGTTTGACCTAACTTGACTATACTTTGTATTAAGTTCGAATTTTTTTTGCTAAAAATTTTAGGCTTTAGATTAGGCTTGGGCTTAGGCTGTTTGGCTCGAAGCCAAAAATTTTCAAGTGAAAACAACATCATTTTAAATAAAACGATGTGATATTCAAATTTTATATTAAAAAAGAACTTGCCTAAGCTTGATCAAATAGGCCATGCTTAGGCCCAGTGTAATACCAAGCTTAACAGTATTAATTAATTATTAGAGATATCAATGGGCCAGCCGGGCCAGGGACCCAGGACCATGGTGGTCCGTTGCCCGGCCTATGGCCCGACGAGCTGGGATAGACCAGCTTGTGGCCCTACCTGGCCAACCCAGCCCACCATGTTTTTTAAAGAAAGTCGTAAAAAACGAAATCATTTTTGAAGTAATGGTCGGGCCAGCTTGTGACCCGCCCATGGTCTGGTTAACCCAGGCCAAAATTAGGTCAGATCAGACTCTTTTTGACATCCCTATTAACTATTATGCGTGATTTAGAACACCATCTTTACTTGTCATAACCTTTGGTTCTACTCTTTTTATAAGTCTGATGTCTTCCCTTATTCTCGGCAATATTGGCCTTAGATTATGTTAATATGCCACATTCCTTTCTGTTGCCTTTTTCATATAATAGACTGTCAATAGTAGTATCCCTAGTGAGTTTTCTTTCTAAGGCCAAGTTGTTAAGTGTGATAGAATTTCCTAACTCTCAAGTGGTTGAGCTAAGAAGTAGCAATGCTTGCAACTTATCATCAATCTTTATCTCATTCATTTTTAGTTGATTTATGAGCCCTTAAAGTTATTTAAGTGCTCAATCATACCATAACCTTCCTCATAATCAAATTTGAGCAATTGTCTTACAAGGTGGACTTTTTACTTAGGCGTCTTCATATATAATTTGTATTGTATGTTGACACATGCTTGAATAAGCTTCAATTAATGAAGTTGTGGATCATAGCCACCATCTTTCAATTCAAGAGCTTATAGTCTTTGTTACTTTTCCCTCTGACTTATTCATATTCATTATTGAATGATGCAAATGTTTTCATTATAAATGCCCCTCCATCATCAAGTTCCAATCAAAATAATTCTATATGATGAGTTTGAACATGGCACTGTCATGAGTGATGGTACCTACTATTTTAAATCACATAAGAAAATGAATCATTGAAACCAATGCTATAATACCACTAATGGAAAAAATATAATATACTTAAAAAATACTTTTCCATCTTTGTATGGCACTAAAAATTAATATGAAAGTAAGACAGGAAAAGGAGAGCAACAAAATTTATGTAAAAATCCCTCCGATATAAAGGAAAAAAATGTGGGACCAATGATCCTAAAGTTCTTCCACTATAATGTAGTAAGATTAAAAGAGTTACTACTCTAACTTAAACTAGAGGCTAACCTAATTCTTCACCATATTTAAGATGGATTAGAATATTTAAATACCTCACTAATTTATGGTGGATTACTCACACACTCAAGCTCTTCACCTCTAAAGTGGCTGTCACTTGCATTGTAAATCAATTGATGGAACACATCTCTTCTCTTTTTTTTGTATAGAGCTTGTGAAAAATTTTAAGTTCTTCAATAAATGTTTAAGATTTCCAATTTTTGAAAAATATTTTCCCATAAATGTCCAAACATTTTCCCATGCATCCATTTAAGTTTCTAATGAAAACTCAAATTCCTATGTTTGACCAAACTTTGAAATTTTCAATGAAGGAATTCCAAGATAGATAAATATTTTCTGATCCATAATTATGAAAGGAACTAACAACATAAAATGAAAACAACAGTAACATTGAGGTCTATAACTCATATAAAGTAGAGAAACATCTAATAATAATAGGTGGAGGTGTATTATCGATACCATTAAGTATGTACAACAACTACTACTACTAATAATAATAAGTACTCAAATTCTCATCTTTTAAACCTATTTTGAAAATTTAAATTCTAAACTAGTAATCTCTATTTCAAATCCACTATTATCATGTTCAATTTTTTAGAAATATTTTTAAAGTTAACCTCATTTTTATCTTCTAACCGAACCTTAACCTTATTTTTATCTTCTAACCAAACTTTTTTTTTGTAATTACAATGGACTCACTATTCTTAAGTACAATTTTATGCATTTTTCATAAGAATTTACTTTTTATTATATCCTTCACTTCCAAAAAAGTTAGAATTTGGGGACAAATATTGTTACACCTTAATTCTAAATTAATTTAATTATACCTATGATAGGTCAATATTAAATTTCAACTACTTATGTCTTATAATTAGACTAAGCTTAAATCAAACTGTATAATTAAACAATTATTTAATATATAAAATATTATTAAAAAATCTTTTATTGATAAAATATTTACCAATATCATAAATAAAGAAATGTAGTTAAAACACTCTAAATTCACAATAAATAATAATGTTTCTCAATCTAAGACTCATTACATTCGACTCTATATGTTTCATGCACACAGTCTATCTAGATTCTTATGTTATTCCTTACTTTCTCACGTGAAATAACGTTTAGCAATGTAGTATATTCCAAATAAATAAATGAAAGAAAAACTCTATCTCACTATCTTTATATGTACAAATCCTTAACACCTATACATAAATGACGTTGTAATCATCTCTAGAGCACTTGTCAACAAAAGTAGCATACCATATGTCTTCTTCACATAATAAACATAATAAAATATGACGTATAAATGGTGTCATAAATCATAAAATGTGTTGTATATACTAAAGATAAGCAAGGGCTAATTTATCTTTGACATTAAACCAATAAATACTCAAATTTAACCCCTATATACTTTGGATAAGAAACTGATGAAAGCTCCAATTTGATATTGGCGAATAGCCTCGATCAACCATCTTTATTAGTTATAGATCAACTAAACAAAATTAATACCCTTATAAGCAAAATTATGAAAACCTCACCAAATTCGATTCCAGATTTAGTACTATAGTATGGTAAGATACTACTACCAGTTAATACTAGGTATCGCTCTAGATAAATTTTTATAAAATATTTTCTGAATTTTATAATATTACCAAAATTTTCTTTAACATATTGTTATAGAATTTTTAATTTTACATTAACTTTGTCTAAAAAATTATAATAATATAAAATTGAAGTAAAAACCATCTCTTTATTTCTATTAATATTACTTTTCACATATTTCATATATAAACAATAACTATAATTAACATAAGAAAAAGATTGTTTAATTATCATACAAGTACAAAACTAAGAAAAATATAAAGTACTTAAAATGTACAATTTATATCATATAGTGTATAATTACATCAAAACTTCATAGAGTACGAACAATATATATAGGTCTATAAGCATTAGTACAATAATTCATACCGAGAAACATATCAAAGTAAAGGTGAAACCTAAAACAAAAACATATATATTTAAAAGATTTATATTTATATTGCATATACAACAAATAGAAGTGAAATTAGAAAAGAGAAAAAAGAAAAACTAAAAACTTCATTAATGACATATTCGCTCAAATTGTACTAGCCTCAATTTTTATTTAGTACAAAATCATCATCGTTGATGATACGACAACAACCTAGAATCAATGTCTAGATTACCTCCGTTTCAATAATTGCTCCCAAACCTAAATTCAATCAATCTAACAAGACCCTTCACCCCCAAAACAGCAAGGAATTGGTAACAAAGAG
>JANIIA010000002.1:38324951-38335245 GCA_027478495.1 Erythroxylum alaternifolium | reverse complement strand
CAGCACAGATTCTGAACGTGATCTAGGATATTGACTTATAATATGTTTGCTATTATTTATTTGCAAGCAGAGTACAACTTACCTGCATTGATGTCTCCAGGCTTTGTGCATGGCATGCATCAGGAAGAAGCCTATACTCATGCATGATCCAGTCAGTTTTAACACTTTTGGAAGGGCGTCCTTTGTAGAAGACCAGAGCCTTCTTCACACCAATACACTGTGAACCAACTGGGTCAAGAATCGGTTTATCGGTTCCGGTAGCTTTCCAGTATCCAAAACCAGCGGCTCTGTTTGCCCGGACACCATTTGGGTATTTTCTGTCTCTTGGAGTGAAGAAGTACCACTCACCTTCACCAAACAAAGCCTTAGCTGACGGGACAAAGAAAAACAAGGCATTATTATAAGTAATATATATCAAACGTATCAAGTCTATATAGTACACACAAAGTGCAGGTAAAAAGACAACGAGCATTCCTTACCTGGAAGCTCCCATGGATTGAACTTATAAAGATCTATATCAGCAATGATAGAGACGAGAGGGTGTGAGGGGAATGAAATTTTGTTCTTCAGATAAGATGCAATAAGCTCTTGATCTGTAGGATGGAATCTGAAGCCTGGTGGGAGCTTTGGACTAAAGACGCTCATCATTTCCATTATTCAGGTAATGTTATTCCAAGCCCCGCATTTGCAGGAAGGTTTCAGAGGAGCTGAAGAATTTCTATGCGGTATCTGATCCACACCGGTTGCAAGCTCTATTACATTTCTGCAGAGACTACCAAGTAATATTGTACACATAACTTGCATGTCAATCATAATACTACAAAAATGAGAATATGAGTACCCAACTTATCCAAACTTTAGCTTTAGATGTCTTATGGTTTTGATTTTGATGTATATTCTTATGACAGCTCACAACACCAAACCCCCTGAAACCACTATTGCCCGTAGATCGACTCGGATAGTAAACTTCGAAATGGATGTCTTTTACGTACACACATTTTTGTGTTGGTAACTTGTCATTTTCTCTGACAACCTGGATGAACAAATCTATACAGGAAATCCAAAGGCTTGCGGAAACTGTTAGTTTACGATGGATTACACTGGAATAATTACCTTACGTTTAATTTACAACTATACATGCGGGCAAAAGAACTTGATGAATACTTGTTCGAAGCTATCAAAGCTATCCATTGATAAACATGGACGCCGACTTGACATTATTGGAGAAAGTGTTGGTTATATCACTACAATAAAGTTCACCTTTGGCTATGAAAAAAATCGCAGTAAAGGTAAGAAAATCGTCCCTAGAAAGGATTGACAACGATTTATTTTCATCAACCAAAATGTCGCTAAATCTCCATCTTTGAAAACTATAGGTGACTTTTTGGACTAATCATCGTAAATGGTTTTTGGCAATACTAATTTGCTTTCGTAGCAAAAGCCTTTTAGCAACGATTTTGATTGATAAAAAAAAAGAATCTACTTTAATTGATATGTCCTTAGACATGGCATTTTCTCATTGAGGTCGAACCTAAATCTCGAATCAAAAATTATGTATTTTTTTGAAAGAGAATGAATTACTTTAATTTTTAGTCACAATTGTATCCAGGTATTTTATTCATTCCCGTAATTATAATATGAACAAGAATTAAGAGAAAAAAGTATAAGAGATATAATTAATATCTTTCACTTTCATCTTCATTGCTTTAATAATCCATGCCAAGTTTTTTTTTTAAGTACTTATCATACTTGACCAACTTTTTTCGATTATGTTGTAATTCAACCTTAAACGACTTGTTTTCCTCTTCAAGATGGTGAACATTTATCGATTTTGATGAGGTTGAAACATTTGGCTTAGGACTAAAGCCAAGGCTTTGATATAACCAAAAAGTGTATCAACCATGGTATTGCAAATTTCTTCTACATTGACCTCATTGCTCTCTTACATTAATTTCTGTAACAACTCCTATATCTTATTCTAAAATTAAAAGAAAAAACCAATATTCAATGCAAATATTATTATTTAGTACTAAGTAAATAAATAAATTTAAAATTTAAACAAAATTTTATACTTACATAACTATTTTTCGCTTATTCTGACATCCACCCTTGACCTTCCATATAGTGAGTGACTTCATACAGTATGATCCTGTCACACTCTTGTCTATGTAGTTCCTTCTTACTCTGTTTTATGAAAGAAAAATACAAGACACAACAAATAATGTAGTGTTAATTGATATAATTATAACTTGTAAACAAAGTTCTTACATATTCATTTCCGATGACTGCAAATGATTTGGACCCTTGATTGTAAGATATTTTCATTTTCCTCTATTTTACCTTTGTCTTCTCATATTTTTCCTAAATAAAGAAAAAATTTAGGTAGTCATTAAATCATCTAACAAGATTAATGGAAGCAAATATAAAGGGAAAGAAAACAAACCTGAACTTTGGGAGAGGCCCAATAATCATACAAATTATTCCAATTTTCTTGAAACATTTGTTTTGAAACATGATCCTTACCTCCGTATTAGAAGGAAATGATTTATAAAACTGATGCACCTATAACGATGATCAGTGGTCCTTTGTTTCAACAATGAAGTCATATAGTTTGAAACATCAAAGTTCTCGATACCGACAACATTTAATTTCATTTGTGAACAATAAGTAAAATTGTAATCAATCTTAACATAAGTGAAACAATATTGCATATAGTTAAAAAAATTGAAAAGTTACTATAACTTTATGCAAATCATTTCCAAGCAAGTTATCTTCCTTTAAGTCCTTAGCATGGTTGAGGTAAGGTAATTCCATTCTTATGATAATCCTCAACTCATTTGATAATTTTGTATACTGGATCTTGTCTATAGGACAACCTTACAAAGTATCAATGTGTATTGACAACCTGTTAGTTATTACAACCTTCATTCATTACACTTCACAACCTCTAGTTATACCTCTACATCTTTTTTTATATTAACATTAGAACTTGACAACAAATCAATAATGATAAGAAAATACGCATTAAACATGTAAATATATATTTGAGCATAAGTCTATTTGTAGGTTTTAAAGATTAACAAACCTGCAGATCTCTCTGTACTAATTGATTCATTGTTGTTTAAGGAAGAATGAGGTTGTTGCTGACTCGCTTCAATGGTGGCTGAGGTCGAATGTTGTTGTTGGCTAAGAACTGATTGATTTGATTCAAGTTGCATATCCCTCTATTCCACAATTTTGATATTTGCCACCTTCTTTCCTTTTACCTGGTGCCATTATATTAGATATCTATAAAAGCGAACATAAATTTTATTAACATTACAATACATCCAATCATCATTACAAACATACATTCAATCATTGACATTAATCTCATTAACATAACTCAATTATCAATAATTTGCATTAACATAACTCAATCATCAACAATTCGCATTAAAATAAGTCAATTATCAAGAATCCGCATTAGCATAAGTCAATCATCAACAATCCGCATTAGCATAACTCAATCATCAACAATCCACATTAACATAACTCAATCACCAACAATCTACATAAATATATCTCAGTCATCAACAATAAGCATCAATATAACGCAATCATCAACAATCTATATTAGCATAACTGAATCATCAACAATCATTAACATAACTCAATCATAAAAAACATGCATTAATACAACTCAATCATCAACAATACGCATTAAACACACCCACCTTATTTTGAGAAATATATATTTTATCCAAATATCAACCATTATGTTTCTTGCTAATGTGCCTCATCATCTTCAAAATCAACAACCCAAATTTTGTAAATTGGGGTTGTTAATTTTCATCAACCTATCAATCAAAGAGAATGTGTACTCTAAGTTATTCATTGACTTTGGGGTATATACCTTTTATGCTCTTTCTAAGTTATTAACAAAATTTTAAGGCTTTAATTTTTTTAGCAATTTAGTTTTTTTATTTAATAATAATATTATTTTTTACCATAGATTGTTAAGCGATCATTTCATCATAATAGCTTAAGCTGTTGTGTGAGACTAACTTAATTAGTTTAATATATTCACTAACACACCCCCTCAAGTAAAATCCCTTTAGGCTTGAAACTTACACAGGCTTACTCTACGTTGTGCTGAACTAATTAGATGAGAAATAAGTGGGTGGTAAGATTTGAACTCATGACCACTTGGTCACAGAAGCTCTGATACCACGTTAAGTGATTGTTTCACCATAATAATAGCATGTCAAATTTTATATGATTGGGCCTAAATAAGTTGAGCACATATAATCCCAAATGAGGTTCCATCCTAAAACCAATTGGTTCTAGGAGGAGTAACTCATTAGGCTCATATGCATGCTCAAGGCTATATATTCTTTCGATGTGAGACAAAGTCTCACTTATATTTCAACATGCCCCCTAACATGTGGTCTAATTTACAGCCCAACACGTGCCACAATTTATCATGACGAGGTGGTGACGTGTAACCCAAGAGCAACTTGCTCTGATACCATATTAAGCGACCATTTCATCACAATAGCTTAAGCTGTTGTGTGAGGCCAACTTAATTAGTTTTATATATTTGCTAACATAGATTACCCGTTGATTTGACATTGAAGAATGATTATGTAGCAATATTAACATATAATTACAATAAATCAAAATTTTGTATATTCGATTGATATAATATTAAATTATAGTTAGTATTGAAATTTTGATAAAACTTTACTTTTAAAATATAATTTATTCTATTTTTCAAATTTTTAATTAATCAGTATAAAGATGATGATATAATACTCAATTTTATATATAGTGATGATGGTTTAGGTTAGTTGGTGCACTTATTGTTGATCCTCCAACATCATTCTTTGATTACTATTTAGTTGGATCCAATTCACATTCATTCCTAGTAAATATATATAATTGCAAAATAAATTTATGTTACGTAATTGAGATACTACACTTTCTTCCTTTTAATTGTTTTCGTCTCTCCCAATCTTGGAATCCAAGATCTAGTCTTCCTTTTAGCATGTGTTCCAATAGCAACAATGAGTAAACATATGTTTTATACTTACTATATAATATTAACACTAGATAGGCAAATAAGAATTGCAATTATTTCATTCAATCAATTAAATAATCCTCTAGTTTATAGCTAAGTTATAGCATAATAATAGTAGCACTGAAGCATAAATTGCCAGACAAATATCAACTTTTACATGATTAATTTTATTCTCAAAATTTGCCCTACACCGCTCTCCTTCATTTTTTAACATCATTTATACTTTATCCATTATATACAACCTCATAGAAAAACCTATCATCCTTGTTAGAAACAATCCAATAAATGTTTTATATTCTCTACTAAATTTTCATAAACAATTCAAACAAAAGTAAATATTCTCTAACAGAACTTCATCGAACACATTATAGGTTATCCTTAAACAAACTTCCTAATCCATCTAAGCCTTAATCATCTTATTCTAGACCAAACAACAATATGCATTCACTATCTTTTAAACAATAATACACAAAATCGAGACAATCCTTGCAAAACACAAAACCCAAATACAAAAACGCAGAAAATGAAAGTAGAACGTAAAAACTAAACATAAGTTAGACAGACAGACAACTAGAGACCAACAGATGAGGAACAATTAAGCTGGACGAGGTTGGAGGCTCTTCAATGGAAAATTTTGTTAGGAAAACGATGATTAACAATGAAGAGGAAGACGAGCTTTGTTTTCGGGTTTAAAGTAACACGTTTTCGTGTTATATCAAAAAAACTATAACCAACAATTTGTGACGTGTTCGGAAAAACGTTACCAAATGTAGACCAATGGCGACATTTTTGCTAAAATGTTGCCAAAACAAGCATTTGATAAAATCGTTGCCAAATCTTTTATATATATATATATATATATTTGTATATAACATAGTATAGAATTTATATATAATAAATAGAGTTTTGTGACACCACATAAAATTTTCAAATCACATCTTTTAAAAGAGATAAATAAAAAGTATAAATATATGTAATATTAATTAATTTTGTGTTTTTAGTTTTATAAATTTTTGAAATGACATTGTTGTTAGCTAATTTTTTTTATACTTACAATCATTGTCAATAATATTCAATTTGATTTTTAAGAATATGATATTAATATTTAATATTGATTTTCATTTTTTTACTATGTTGCAATTATTTTTTAATTATATTGAAATAAATATAATTATATATGCTAATTAATATAATGATATATGAATGTATAGATAATAATTGTAATTAGTATAAAGATTTACGAGCGTATAGATAATATATAAATTTTCTCATATCTTAGTTATTATATTATTTTGTTTAATCATAATGATCTATTTATTGTATATAAATTCTAATAGAATTTATATATCATGTATAATTTTTATAATATATAGAGTGTAATATATAGGAATAAACTTCAGTGACGAGTTATAAAAATCGTCGCAAAAGTTTCACCTTTTTGTGACAATTTTTGTATTCGTCATAAAAAATGGACAAAATCATGTAGTTTTTTGAAATTGAAAACCTAATAACCTAAATGTAGAACAAAATTTGTTTAGATAGAGCCTAAAAACAATTAGGGGCCCAAAACAGGGCCCATTTCTACAAGCAACATACATTTTACTTACAAAGCAACAAAAACAACAATGTAACCCATAGCTGCTAACAAAGTAAAAAAAAATGACAACATTGTTGTAAGCAGTAGATAAGGTAATCTATTTACAATGGCATTTTATAAATAAGGTAAATAAATCCTCCCCAGCCGAAAAAATCTCCAGATGCTTCCTAATTAGGGCTGAACCATCAAAGGTGATCTTCTCCAAGCTGGTTAAGTTGCCAAGTATGGGTTTCTCTGTCTTGTTTCTCACTTTCTGTCTTGCTTCTTACTTTTTCTTCTTCATTTTACTTTTGGTTGTTGTTCTACAATAGCTAGTCATTAGCTTTCTCTTGAAATAGTCACAAATCACTCCCATCCCTAGTGAAAGCTAAGTATGAAATTATTTTATTCTTTTGTACAAACTCAGTGCCTTCTTGCTTAATCCAGATTTCCAACTAGTAGTTAGAGATCATAGGGTCTTATTTTAGAGAGACAACTTCAATCCTTATCTTCATTCAACTCTTTAGGTGAGTCTTCCCTCTTTGTAAATTTGTGTTTAACTGCTCTAAAGTTGATCATTCATCTGCATGGATTTCTTGCATGCATTTTTTTGTGTGATTTCTACATCTTATTGATTACCTAAGGTTGCCCTTCTTGTTTCTGTACTTCCTTCTATTTTGAATTTTATGACAGTCGCCCTCTCTGTATCTAGTGAGGGGCTCAGGGGACCCAACTCTTTTCATCAAAATAGTGGCTTTAGAGGAAAGCACACTTAATTTTGTATCCCCTAAATATAGTACATATATAGTTAACATTCTTAACCTTATAATATAAAGTTGTCTCATTTAATAGATCACAAAATTAATATTGCTAGAATGTTGAAACATTCAAATAAGAAGTCTTCCATTCTTAAAGATGTCAAATCACTTATTAATATGTGGCATGTGCTATGGGTTTTATTTATCTTTAAAGGTGAGTGGCAAACAAAAAATGTGCTTGTGTAGGGAATTTTTTACTGCTTAAAAAATTAAGTTTTGATAATTTTTGCTTCTTCTATAAATATTTTGTTAATTGCATATATCTTTATATAATTTTTCATTTCCTTATTAAATTGCACACTTTGTTTCTGTATTGATTATGTCTATGACTTTTTTTTCTTTTTATCGACTTTTTAGAATAAAATTGTTAACATAAATTCATCGCGAAATATCGATATGACAGATAGTTTCTGATGGCAGAAATGAGTTCCAATGGGAGGTATCTGGCATAATTCTCCTTCTTAAAGAACAAATTGATGCACAACAAATTTTCTCATCAAAGTCTAATCATCGTTTGCCTTCAATGGCTGATCTTTTTCTTCAAGGTTTATAGTATCATCTGAATTAGCTCTCTTTATTTATTATCTATATCTCATTTTTTATTAGGAAGCTATTAGATAAATGTTTGATTGTATATACTATGTATTGTGTAAAGCTTCCTCGAATCTTTAAGAGAACATACATGAAATGGAGGCAGTGGCACTGTCACGATGGTCTGTACAGGATTTAAAAAAATAGTTGTTTTGGAACAGTCTTCAATTGCAAAAACTATATTTTTTCATTATGGCAATGATGGAGTCATTCAATCGAGTATGCATATGTTTAAATTTGTTCCTTATACCGTTTGATTTAGCTTTTTAAGTTTTTGGGATTTAATTTTCAAAGGATTGTGAAAAAATTAACATAATTGTTCTATAATATTTGTTCCTTAAGTGAAACACATGGTATGTGCAGTTCATTTAATTCAATGATCCTTACTGCATCTGGAAAATCTTTCACTGTATCTTCTGCTAGTTTAGTAAAAGTCAAGGAGTTGTTGGAAGAAGTGTCAATAAACCAACTCCTATGGAAGATATTTGTCTATTTTAATTGATGCCTTTGAACATGCAAAGGAGTCTTCATATGAATCCATACATAGGAAACTCATTTACCTTATCTACAGAGTCTCATGTTACTTGAAATCCAAAAAAATAATTATTTCCTTTTCTTTTCAATGGAATATGTGTGAAATTTTATTTATTGTTTTGTCCTTAAGAATTGTTAAATTTCTAATTAAAATCTTATATTACTTACCACCAATCATTATATTCTATTACTACCATACATTATTATTTATTGTTTTTCTGTAAGAGTCATATATCATTATACTACAAGCTTCATATTAAAACTATTTGACAATTTTATGACACCATATAAAATTGTCAAATCATATAATTTAAAAGATAAAAGAAAAAGTATGTCTATATAATATTAATTAATTTTGGGTTTATAGTTCCATAAATTATTCAAATGATTTGACATTTTTGTTAGTTAAATTTATTGTTACACTTAGAATCATTATCAATAATATTAATTTTGATTTTTCTTAATATGATTTTCAATCACAAATTGGTCAAGTCAAAGTTAAAGGATTCATAATTATAAATAAAAGTGTTATTTTATTATTAATCCACTACAACAATTATGGGAATTTGTGATGAAAATAAAATCGTCGCAAAAAATAAACATATTACGATGATTCAAAGAATTCGTCATTAAAACAAACCATTTAGCAACAAAAACAAAAAACGTCGCAAATTGGAAAACCTATAGCGACTCATAGAAGAAATCGTCGCAAAATGATGCAAAATAGGTGACGATGGTTTATATTCATTGCTAAATACACTTGAGGTGGTGTTTTTTTAAAAACGTCACCATAAATTGTTAAACATTTGGTGACGAATCCTAGAAATCGTCACCAAAAGGTCTATATTTAGCGACAAAATTTCGAAGCGTGACGAAAAAGTCAATATTTGGTGACTAACTATTTATTTAGTCACAAAAGGTTAAATATTTAGCAACGAATTTTTCTAATCATCACTAAATGTCAAGCATTTAGTGACGAGTTCTTAAGTGATGATTTCTAGAAATAGTCACTAAATGTATGACATTTTCCAAATTTATTAAACTAACGTTTTTATAATCTATCATAGTTAAGATATGTTTTATTGGACATTTGTTTTGAATGATTACAATGTATTATTAAAAAAACCCAAAACATAATTTCAAGTGTTAAACAGTAGTATTAATTAATCATTAGTATTTACTAACAATGCAAAAATTAGTTATAAAAATTTTAAATAATTTTATCAATATAATAATATGATATATGGAGTAGTACGAAGTTTGAATTAGAAGTTATCCAATTCATACATTCATAGAACCAGAACAATAAAAATCCACATTCAATAGTACACAACTTGACCCCTAAGTAGTAGATATGTTGTTTGACAAATTATTACATATATAACAATAAATCAACTTTAAAGCTGAGTTCATTTGATTGACTCACTAAATGACAATGATATAATTATTTATTTAGATTCCAAGTAACATGAGAGTTGGTAAAAGTAAATGAGTCCCCGATGTCTGGATTCGCAAGAAGGGTTCCTTGCATGTTTGACTACACCAATTGGAACAGTAACAGTTGTTCCCTCAAGTGTAGGTGTAACATCCCGTTTCCAGAGAACGGGTCGGACCAAAGAAACGGGTCCAGATGTGATAAATTACCACATCTCATGCTCATGCAGTTGTGAATAGTGTGCATATAAGGATTTAGTGTACATGCGTTCATGACAA
>JANIIA010000002.1:38297068-38313317 GCA_027478495.1 Erythroxylum alaternifolium | reverse complement strand
TACTACCTTAACACTATAATTCAATTAACCTATGTCATATTATCTTACCCACATTAACATGCTAATTAACTCCAAGGCAAAATAATATAATAAGACCCCAAAATAAAACTAATCGTGCTTATTTATTAAAAAATAAAAAAAATTCGAGGGCTAACATCTAATGTACTCTTCACCATTGTCTGTTCGAATGCATTTCACCTTCTTCCAAGTTTTTCTTTCAACTGAGGCATGAAATTGTTTGAAAACATCTAGCACTTTATTTTTAGTCTTCAAGGTATATACCCACGTCTTCCTAGAATGGTCATCAATGAAAGTCACGAAGTATTGAGCACCACCTAGTGAATTTAGCATTAGCCCACATAGATCTGAGCGAACCGAATCCAACACATTCTTCATTCTAGAAGGAGGGGAACTTTTGAAAGCAACTCTATTTTGTTTTCCTACAAAACAATCAGCACAGTTTTTTAATTGTACCTAGTCAACTCCAAATAATGCATTCTTTTTCACTAACTGAGTCATCCTCTTCTCACTCATATGACTGAGTCTCCTGTGCCACAATTTAATTACATCATCTTTCTCCACTGGATTCATAATATCATTGGAGACCTTTGCTTGCATCATATATAACTTTGAGCACTTCTTACCTTTGGCGATTACCAAGGAGCCTTTAGTAAGTTTCCATTTGCAATCTTTGAAAGTGTTGTAAAAACCTTCATCATCAAGTATGCCAACCGAGTTCAGATTTAGGCGAAGATCAGGAACATGTCTAAAATCTTTTAGAGATAGTCTTATGCCATTGTCTGTTTCTAAGTAAATATCACCTTTTTCGGTGATTTTGGCTAAACCACTATTTCCTATTTTAACAACACCAAAATCTCCTTGTGTATATGATGAGAAGAGTTCTTTATGTAATGTGGCGTGAATAGTGGCACCATTGTCACCTATCTAGTTAAACTCACAGGATGCACTATTCACATCATCATCATATGGGACGATGTGAAAATCATCAATGGTGGTAGCCGTCGATGCGTGTTCATCATCACTACTATCATCTTTCTTAACTTCTTTGCCTTTGTTCTTTTCTTCTTTAAACTTTCGACTGAACCTTTTGATGTGGCCCTTCTTTTTACAGTGATGATACTCAATGTTTGCATATTTATTTGATCTTCCTCTGCTCTTATCTATAAAATTTGGACCTCTAGATTTGCCCCTCCCTCTAAAACCTGTGACCATAACTTTTGATTGTGTTGAAGAAGCCGAACTATATGATCTTCATCTCATCTCTTCATTCATAATTCCAATTTTTACAGATTCCATGTTAACCACACTGTCTACTGCAGAATTGGTGATTGAAATCTTCAAAGTCTCCCAAGACTCTAGTAAGGAGGTAAACATGAAAAGAGCAAGCACTTCATCATCAAACTTTATGCCCATTCCTAACAATTTATCCATGATCTCCTGAAATTCATTCAAGTGATCTGCCACAAAGGTACCTTCTCGATATTTTATCTGTACTAATTTTGTCAATAAAATAATTTATTGTTACCGAGTTTTTAGGCATACAACTCCACGAGCTTCTTCTACAATGTCCATGCGTGAGTCTCGTTGCAGATATGATTATATATATTATCTTCAACAAATTGCTAAATAAAACTACATACCTGCTCATACTCAAACGTCCACTCCTCGTCCAATTTATTTTTGGGTTTTATTGTGGTAAATACTGGTAAATGCATCTTTGTGACGAATAGAAGATCTTTTATCTTGTTCTTCCTTATGTAGTAGTAGAGCCATTTAGGCTAATCATCTTGCTTATTTTTGCCTCCATCTTCGATAAAAAATGCTTTGACATAGAGCTGAACCTGACTCTGATACCATTTGTTGGGAAAATTTATGAATTAAATCTCACAAGTAAAATAAGCAAGGAAATAACACGCAGAAATTTAACATGGTTCACCCTCCAATTTGGGCTACGTCCACGGGCCAAATTATGAATAAATCTTCCACTAATCAAATAGCAGGTACAGAGAGTAAAAATGATACAAAAAAATAGTGACACTCTCATATAAGGTGTTTTCTAAATTTACTATCCCTAGGATAATATCCTCACTATTTTGTCAATCACCTTTTTAGGAAAAATGTTTCCTAAAAAACCCCAAAGTCACTCTCTTCACACAAAAATTTAAACAAACAAGTCTCTCTACCTCACCACATATACATGTATTTAAAAACACACACATATGAAAGAGGGAGGGAGGGTCTTTATATAGACCCTCCATCGCCTTTGCTTATAACCACAGCTTGCAAGTTGTTCTCAACAACTTGCTTTTTTTTTAAATACCTAAATCTAAAATGGTGGTACCATGTATGTCGGTACCACCTTACAATAATTGGATTTGTTTGGGTAATGCTAGTTGGACCATGGATTAAAAAATTGTCATTTTGGTGTGATTAAATGATATTTCTTGTTTGACTTGGATTCTTAAATCAAAAGGCTATCTTAGATAATGTTGGATATGTGATAGAGTTTAATCTTGTGAAGAAGCGTTTTTGGATTGTGTAACCGAGGGTTGAAGGGGAATTGTGTAAAAAATTCTACTTATGCGCGTGTGCTCTCTAGCTGCGTTCTTTGTTTTGGCTGCATGGTTTACAGACTTACAGTTGTGAGCATGATTGTTCATTATTGTCAATTGGATGGAAGAGCTGATGTATTGATTTCACGTTGATGAGTATTCCATCTTGGTGCTGCAATTTCTATTAATTGATTGGTTGTGTTGACATGAAATCTTGTAGTGTGGTTCACAGCTGGGTGATTGTCTTGTATGAATGACTTCTACCAAGGGTTGGTTGTTGGGTGTGCTGTTGATGTGATTACGACTTGTGACTCTTGAGTGATGTTAGCTGTGCATTGAATCCTTGGCGTGTCGTGGTGGATGTGTTTCTAGTGTAGCTGTGGCTTTGTGTTGATATTTGCATGAATCAGCTTGGTATCTTCTTTAATTGTCTAATATCAATTGGAACTTAGGAGTTGATTTATTTTCTGGACTAACTACAATAGCACCACTGGCGAACAAATTTTAGATTTGTCTTTGAAGGAGTTGAAAACATCGAGAAGTTGTTCTTTTCTATCTCAAGTATATTCTATTTTATTCTTAGTTATTTAATTACTTGAGTTACTTGTTTATTGTCTTCCATTAAAAGATTGTTGAGAAAAATCCTCTGTTAAGGTTAACATGAGTCAATCTTGCTATCGGACATGAAATACTTTCACGAGTTGTGAAGATGAGGGATAGTGTCAACAATTGAGTGAGTCAGCTCAGTAAGGCCTTGTATAAAACTATTTTCGTTAGTAAAAGTATTAAACTGGGTGAGGGCCCCGTAAACGTAGGTAAGGTGTATTAAACTGCGTTACCAAATTTCAATGTAGATTTATATTTGTGCTTTTAATTTTTCTAGTTGTTGATTGTGGTAGAGACAACTGAGGTAAAATCGGAGAGTTTACAAAACCATTACAACATACAATTTTTCAATTGGTATCAGAGCGGGTTACTAAATCAAAACTTGGTATAACTAGTTGGTGCAGATCCACATTTCACAAATATGGCTACAAAAGAAGGTGCATCGATTACTAGGCCACCGTTATTGGATGATTCCAATTATCCTATGTGGAAAGCACGTATGAGAGTCTTTATTTAGGTATAGGGAACAAAGGTATGGAACTCGGTGCTATATGGCTGGACACATCCAATGATAACTGATGACAAAGGAGAAGTAGTACTGAAAGACCCATTTGAGTGGACAAGAGCTGAAGAAGAGAGAGCACTTGGAAATTTTCAAGTCATGCTTGCCATCTTTAGTTCTGTTGATGAAGATCGCTTTTTAGTTATATCAGCTTGTGAATCAGCTAAAGAAGCATGGGATATTTTGCAAACTATATATAAAGGATCGAAATCTGTGATAGCCTTAAAACTTCAGATGTTGACTGTAAGGTTTGAAGAGCTGAAGATGGATGATAGTGAAACCATTGGCTACTTCCGTGAGAGATTGCATGATATAGCTAACCAAGCATATCAACTCGAGAAGAAATACTATAACTTGAAACTGAAAAAGAAGACACTAAGATCACTACCTCCAAGGTTAATCCTGAAAATTATAGCAATCGAGGAAGCTCATGACATCAATAATTTGTCATTAGAATTCTTACTAATTTTGAAATGAATCTGTTAAGGGGAAAACAAGAAAGGAGTTAAGGATTGTCACTACAAGCTGAAACTAGAAAAGGTATGAACAATGTAGAAGATGAATCCGATGAGAATGAGGATCTGGTTTTATTAACACGAAATTTCAGTAAGTTGCTGAAGAAAGTGAAAAAAGACGGACTTGAGTTTAGACAAAGCGGTGGAAATTCATCAAACAATAAGCTAAAACTCAAAAGGGTGAAAGAAAAGTGATGAGAATTCAATGTCATGAGTGTCAAAGCTTCAAACATATGCAAGCGGAATGTACTAACACCTTGAAGAAGAGAAAAGGGAAATTCTATACTAACACTTGGAGTGAGAACGAATTCGAAAGTGAATATGACAGTGAAGAATAAGTTATGAATAGTGCTGTGTTAGTTGCTTTATATAGCAAAAGTCCATTTGTTTGCTTAACAGCAACCAAGAAGGAAATAACTGATGCCGAAAACATGAGTAAATTAGAAAATTTGAAAAAGATGTAGACGAATCAGCTCAAATTCTAACCTCAGATTATAATAGTGATGACAGTGGTTCAAATGACAAAAAGGAGAATATTTATAAAGCTTATGAATTAATGTATGCAAAATGGGAGCAAACATGTAAGAAGAATGAAAAACTAAAGGAAGAAAACTTCTCTATGAAGAACATTATTCGAGATTTAGAGAAGAAATTGATATCTACATTAGACAAGCTTGGTGAAGTAAAATTCAAACTGGACAGTACCGAAAAGGGATTGAGGATGTTAAATGGTGGCACATAAAAGTTGGAAAAGTTTATAGAAATTGGTAATATTAAAGGGGATCTTTAAGGCATTGGCTACAAAAGTGTATGCTCTAAGGTGAATGATGAGAAAAATAATGCAACCAGATTTATCCAAGAAGAAACCTCAAGTAAGAATCGGAAGTTTATACTTACATGTCATTTTTGTGGGGTTATCGAGCACAGGAGGCCAAGATGTTACTAGTTACTACAAATGTTGTTTCAAAGGAACAAAAATAAAAAATCCATATATTCCTCATAAAATTTCCAGCAACAACCCATAATGTCGAAGCACGCTTGGGTTAAAAAGCCAATTGCAAGCTCTCGTAGTTCTTAAGTCCATAAAGGAGACTTCACATAATGGTTGGTATTTTGACAGCAGATGCTCACATTATATGATAGGAGAAAAGAGTTACTTATCCGATAATCAAAGTTGTGTGGACGGGCATGTAACTTTTGGAGATGGAAAGAATGCTTTGGTGATTGGTAGAGGGACATTATGCATGGATGGACTACCTCACCTCAAGAATGTGCTTCACGTCGATGGATTAAAAGCCAATTTGGTAAGTATAAGCCAACTTTATGATGATGGTTTATTGGTTAAATTTACAAGTGATTAATACAAGGTGTTAACCGAACAAGGAGTATGTCATATGAGCGCCAAACGATCAACAGACAATTGCTATATGTTGCAGGTCACGACTACTTATAAATCAGTCTTGTATGACAATAATATAGATCTATGGCATCAAAAGGTTGGGCACGTCAACTTCGAGCTTATTAGCAAGTTACAGAAATTGGAAGCTATAAAAGGTTTGCCGATAATGAACAAAGAAGATAAATCGATATGTAGTGCATGTCAAATGGGTAAGCAGATGAGAGTGACACATAAAAAGGTTAGACACATTACTTTCTCATGCATACTTGAATTAATTCACATGGATTTGGTTGGTCTAACACAATATGATAGTATTGGTGGGGTGAGATATTTTTTAACTTGTGATAATGATTATTCTAGATACACTTAGGTATCATTTTTTAAGAAAAATTAGATGCTTTCAAGGATTTTAGAAGCCTATATGTGTAGGTCATGAATATGAAAATATGATAGTGTTGAGAATTTGATCAAATCACACATGAGAATTTGAAAATGCAAGCTATAATGATTTTTGTGATGAGTATGACATCATAAAAGAATTTTCAGTACCTAAAATTCTATAGCAAAATGGAGTTGCCGAGAGGAAGAATCAAACCCTTCAAGAAATGGCCAAATCTATGTTAAATGGAAGAAAGATGACTGTTTTGGGCTGATGCAGTTAACACAGCATGCTACATATGCAATAGAGTCTATCTTATAAGGATTTTGAACAAGACATCGTATGCACTTTAGAAGGGAAAGAAACTAGATGTAAGTTATTTTCACATTTTTGGCAATAAATACTATATTCTTAGAAATCGAGAATAACTTGGAAAATTTAAGAGCAAGAGTGATGAAGGGATTTGCATTGGTTATTCAACCCACAGTAAAGCATACTGAGTGTTCAGTCAAAGAACCAAGAAAATGCTAGAGTCCATAAACGTTGTGATAGATGATGTGTATCTGTTAAATGGTTAAGTGGTAGAAGAAAATTCATAAAACCAACCTTGCTAACCAGCTCAAACAAGCAATGATACAAGAACCAAAAATTTCCTAGATCTGCAGTTAGTTGTTGCTAGTGAAGTAACTGTGCAAATAGAAGAATTGTTAGTTGCTTTGGATGATGAATCCACCAAGACACTTGACGCAAAAATAGTTCCTTTAAATATTCAAAACTCGAGAGAAGCTAATTTGAACTGGGATCCTCCCTCGTGAATTAGAAGAATTCATCCAGTAGAGAACGTTATTGGAGATGTAAGCAAGAGAAGGAAAATAAGAGAAAGAAAAAGAGTGGATTACTGAGAAATCGCAGGATATTTATACTACACCTCTTCATTCGAGCCTAAAAATGTTAAAGAAGCCTTATAAGATGAGTTTAGGACAGCATCTATGCAAGAAGAATTGACTTAATTTGCATGAAATGATGTATAAGCATTGGTTCCAAGACATCAGATGTGAATGTGATTAAAACAAAATGGGTGTTTCGTAATAAAACAAATGAAAAGGACAATGTAACTAGAAATAAAGCAAGGTTAGTGGCTTAAGGCTATTTTCATATTGAAGGAATAGACTTCAACGAAACATTTATACCAGTGGCATGACTTGAGTCTATTAGACTATTGTTGGGTATAAAGTGTGTGAAAGGCTTCAAGCTCTATCAGATGGATGTAAAAAGTGTGTTTTTAAGTAGGTTTATACAGGAAGATGTATATGTTGAGCAACCAAAAGGATTTATTGATTTAGCCCAGGCATATCACATTTTTAAGTTGAAGAAGGCTGCTTACGGTCTCAAACAAGCACCAAGGGCTTGGTACAAAAGACTCACACAATATCTCATTAAGCAAGGCTACGAACAAGGGCTAAAAGCACAAATTGGGGCTTAACCTTTTTGAGTTTGATCATTTTGGAACTTAAACTTGTAACTTACTCATAGACGATCTAAAATTTTATGAGTCTGCTCAATTTAAGACTTTTTTGAACAAAAATTAGGGTATGTTTTACACGCGCCATTACATGTAGGTCAGATAGTCTTTAAATGCCACGTTAAAAACACATAAGTTATTGTCCAGGCCGGGTGGAATTTAAGAAAAAATTTCATTTCATTTAAATTTATACTCTTCAACCCTAAATCATCCATTTTGTTTAGAAGCCTATTTTCACCCTCTTTCTCGTCTATTAGTTGTGCCTTCACTCCAATCCTTGCATGCATCATCACTTCATGCATGTGCCTTCACTCCAATCTCACTTGTGCCTTATACGTAGTGTGAGCTCTCTCTTTTGGCGTTGGAGGTGAATGGATGGTTTCGTTTTTGGAGATTTGAAATATATATGTGCTTTGATTGAAAACCCAAGCAGTTAGTGACTCATGCTCCCTTCTAATTTTTATATAAAATTTATGATGTTTGAATCTTCACTTTATACTTTTTCCCTTTTTCCCGTTTTATGGAAAGTTTCATTAAGAATGTTATACTTAGGTAAATTACATTATCTTCTTTAAATGAGTTTGATTATAGAGTTGAATAGCGTGTAGATTATAATTGTTTTCATGTGCAATTCTATTATACATTTGTATATAAGATATGATCAAGTTTTCTCTTCCCCATCTACTTGACATTGTACGTAGGATATGATTTATGTCACTTAGTTTAGCTTTAATGGTGATTATCCATGTTTTGTTTATCTCTATCCGTTGGGTTTAAGATAAAGTATGACATTCATGGAAGAGATGTAGATTCCTAGGAGCAAACAAATTCAGTTCTATAGACATCATTTAGCTATCAATGGGTGCACAATCAACATTGCATCAATGTGCTGTAATATTTGAGAATGAGCTGAAGTAGTAGTTCTTCAAGGTAACGAGGTTGATTAGAGAATTTAGTTTGTTGTTTTCTTGGTTTTGATTTTGTAATGGGTTGAAATTTTTGAAATTTTCATCTTTGGCAATAGAGAGACACTTTTTAAGCTTGATTTGAGGTCATACAACCTGATTTTTTCAAGTTACTCAGTTGAATAGGACTATGACAGAGAGGCTAAATATTGTTATTGTAACTTGAAAGCACCTAGATGGACTTCATAGATTGATGAAAATCTAGAAAGAAGGTTTTATAGTTGTCAACTCTTTCTGGTAATTTTGACACATTTTTATGTTGTTTTAGCTAAATATATTCATATATTTTATTAACGAATTGTTGCTTTTTCTTCAATGGTAGAGTGAAAGTGTTTATGGATTTCATGAATATCATGATCAAAGGTTTTGTCCAAGAACAAGACAGATTATTTTAGAGCTGAAAAACAGAAAGAAGATGTTATATCATCAAAGTAACCTATTGAAGGCTGAAGTGGCAGAGTTAAGAGAGAATTTAGTAGGTGTTTTGTAAGCTGAAAGGATAGCAAAAAATTTGAAGTTGAAGAATGAGTTGTTTGCTACGAGAAGCAGTAGTGAAACACATTTAGCAAAGTGATGGAAATTTGTTGCTTGTTTAAGCTTGTGTTTAGTAGTTTTGCTTATGTTTGTTAGTCTAAATAATGAAGGCAATATAGGTAATAGTTGTACCTTTAAAGCCTTACCTAGAAATGGTTTGATGTACTAGAATAATGTGTAAATGTAATTCACCTAACCTGATGTTGGAAAATGCAATTATTAGATTTTCAACATCTGTTGTATTCATAATTTGATGTTCTAGCCTAAACAGGTTTGATGTTTTATATACTAGCCTAAACATGTTTGATGTCTAGCCTAAAGAAGTTTGATGTTTCAACATGTGATAAGGAAGATTATTGACAAAATAGGATCTTGAATTAATCGAGATGGAGTATTGGTTAGTAGTCAAAAGGAGTTAAAAGAGGCAACAATTGACTACTATAAAAATGTCATCTGTACTTTAGCTCTAATGATTAACACAACTGCTAAGTTGTTTTATAAGTCATCAAATTATTGATGAGGAGACAAAGATGTTTGATAGACCTATAATTCCAATTTTTTGTATTAACAATGTACATGTTCTACCATTCATGAACTTCATCGAAAAGGAAAAAACCTAAAAGAAATGCAATTCACACTGATTGGTTTATGATATACTACATAAAATGGCTACTTGATGATCTTATCTCAATTCAAGACTCTAATCTCAACTCAAGACTAAACGATGAAAATAAAGGGGACCAACACTTTACTACAAAAAGCTTATCATCTCTTTCAGACTATAGACTTTAAGCTTTCCCTGAAAACTTTTAACATTGCAGAGAATGTGACAATTTCAAACAAGCTTCCATCATTCTTGGTAACCCATTCATGAACGTCAACAAAAAGGAAAAAACCTAAAAGAAGTGCAATTCAAACAAGATCCTTACAATCTATTGTTGTTTAGTACACAAATCTCGCAAAATTGTTCAATTTACTAACAATTAAATGTTAAGTTTACATTTTCTCCTTTCCCATTAAAGATGCAATTTGACTTTCTTACCTTGAATTCACATGAGCAGTAACAATTTCCTTTCTCTTTATTGATTTCTGCCCAAGGTGTAGTAGTCTTTGACTTCTCCATCCAGGATGTAGATAAAATGAAAACATTGTTAAGTTAAATGAATTAATTAATGTTTAATAAGAATTCAAATATTTAACACTTACATTTAGCATCTGCAACCATGTGGTTTCATTTATGTATATCCCCATCCCTTCCATCCATTTCTTGAACTTCCTATTTGCTTCTTATTGAAGAGAAGAGTATGTCACAAGCCTTTTTCCTGTAATTTTCACTTGAGAATTTAAATTACATCTGCCAACACCAAACATCCTCAATCTGCTTCCATCATCTGCAACACCATAACTAAGCCCTCTTTCCCCTTTGGTTTGGTTTTTTGTGGTGGCCTTTAAAGATGCACATATATTTTTTTGTTTCTGAAGCACTTCCAGATGTTGGGAGAACAACTGAGGTTGTTGCATTTGTAGTTTCACATACGAACAACTGAGGTTGTTGCATTTGCAGTTTCACATACATGAGCAGTACTTGGAGAGTTAGCATTACCTGAAGCAGTTGTGGCACCAGTAGCTACAGAGGCAAAGGCAGAAGCAAAGGCATTTGCTTTTCTTTTACCTTTTTGTCCCTTTCAACATTGTTAGATGCATATTTAAAGGCACTTACTGGAATGTCAATGTTGGTTTGAACTGTGGATATGTTTCTAAGGTTGACTGTGATTTCATTGTGTTTTGTTCAATATGGGAATGAGTTGAATGGTCTGGGTTTGGATTTTGAAACTAGGCTGGAACTTGTTATTGATAAAATTCAGAATCGAACAAAAAAACCTAGAAGATTACCATTACTATGGAAAAGAATCTTAATTGTACCATAAAAAGACAAAATAGCTTAGAAATTACCTTTCTATCCTTCCAAGGACAACCTCTTTTGTTGTGTCCTTCTATATGGCAGCGACTGCATGTCATGATCATGCCCCTCCTAGACACGTGGTCATCTTTTTTCTTTTTAGTTACTTTTGTATTCTTTTGAGGCTCATCAATGTCCTATTTCCTAACTGTTTTGGGCTTACCAGGCCCTTGTTTAAATTATGGTGGCCTTATAGTTTCTTCATTGCTAACGGGTCAGTCCTTTATACCAGGCATTTGGTTGAATTTCCTTCCCATTTGCTTTGACATATTTAGTCTTCCATAACCAACTAGAAGTGTATTCTTTAATATTAGCCCTCTTGTCTCTAATAGCATATACGACATATATATAAGGAATGCCAGAGAGGGTATATCTCCTACAAGAATATGTTTTATTTTGAAGTCTCACCATATATATGTTCTGTCCATGATCAATCTCATACCCTCCTTCTCCGTTATGATGTACTGAACAATGTTAAGCAATCATGACACTCTTCTCAATTGCTTCCCATATTCTTGGGCCTAAATTTCCCTTTCACTTCGCAGCCTCTTTTCTTTTTTTCATAATTCTTTTCATCAATTCTCTTCTAATATGCTTAAATAACCCTAAAACTAACAATTTCCTTGCATCAACCATAGTCTTATTGAAGGCCTCATATAACTACCTCATCTTCATCTCTTCCCCTTTATGTCCTTTTCCATGCCAATTCACATAAACATGTCTAGCACAAAACCTGTGCTTAGCATCTGGACATAAATCCCCAATGGCTCTATCAAGTCCCTGCAAGGGAAAACATAACCATGGTAATAGGCATGTGGACACAAATATGCATATTTCATAACAGTTACACTCTCAATGAAAGTAAAAGCAATATTAATGTGAAATTTTTACCTTTTGTTAGTCAGTAATTATAGTCCAACTAATTTCGGAGCCCAAGTGAGGTAAGTCTGCTTTTAGCCTTTCAATGAACCACTTCCAGGTGACTGTCGACTTAACTTCAACTGTAGCCTAAGCAACAGGAATCATTTGATTGTTTCCATCTCTTCCCACAGCATATAGAAGTTCACCCTTAGTTTTTGTTTTCATCTAGGCTAAGATAATGCCTGCATCTATGCCTAACCCGTATTTAATAGCTTATAAACATATGTACATTGTTTCAAATACAGATGGAGATGTTGAAATTTTCCAAGACACTGTCAATGTAACAGTGCTTCCTAGGTTGGTATGCCTAATCACTTCAACATAAGACCAAAGCTTCGTAAACTCCTCTTCAATGTTGATCACAACATTGTCTACTTTCTTTCTTTGCTCTTCTCACCATACTCATGGACACTTCAACACATAAACAATCCTTAACGTAAAATTTGATATCATCATTCTTTAAAAACGGCTCCCTTGTAAGTTTATACTTCAATAAGTCAAATAAGATGCTGGTGTTCATCTTAGGATTTGTATATAACCTATTACAGTAATGAATGTTCCTGAATTCCTAACTTGAAATGACTACAACTTTCTATCAAATGCTCCGTATATATACCAAGGGAATTTCTCTATCCTAGATTTACCTTTGACAAATTTGAGCTTATTTTTGATAAACATGACAGCCCTCTTTGTTTTGATGAAAAACAAACTCACTATATGCTTAAATTGCAAATGATTAAGAAAAATCATCCCTACTTCAATGTAAGGCTCAGCTGCATTTTCATCATAAATAGGGTATGTCCTTTTCCTTCTAGTAGCATCATTTGCCAAATCATCTACATCGCTAACAAGTTCTCTATATTCATCATTGTCATAATATTCAGACAAAACTACCTTATCTTCGTCATTTGTATCACCTGCATCAACTTCATGTTGTCCATTATCTCATCATCTTCATCCAGACCATTACCTTCATCTCCTTGCTCTAAATCCTCTTCTTCATCTTCATCCTCTTCAACCTCCATATTTGTATCATCTTTATTCTCCATATCTGCATCATTTTTATCCTCCACATTTGACATATTGTCTAAATTACCTACATTACCTCCAAATCCTTCATTATTAACATACTCATTATTATCTTCAACCACTTTACCCTGATTAACCTCATTACATTTATCCTTTAATCATTTCAACAGGGATATCCACACCATGTTCAATATGAATATCAATACCACATGTACCCATCATCTAACTAGCCATATGTAACACACTAGCATCATCTTGAACAACCCGCAAACCATTACATAGTTCAAAACTAGGCATAAGATAAAATATCTTTTTTACATTGTTATACCCTCTTCTCTTACATACATCAACCAGTTCAAAATAGCTCAGTAAGTCAGGATCAAATTGAATTTCATCCACAACATTAAACAAAGATCCTGCGTGGTGAACCTCAGAGTTACCTTATCAAATGTCATTCTGCCAAATCGAAATGACCAGCTCCAGTAAAAGGAAGAGACAAAGTCATAATGTCGAAATGAAACATTGAAGTGAAAGTGAGAAATTGAAGGCTAGCACAGCACATGATGCTTAACATATTCATAACAATTCCATTAACCAACTAATTCATAATGGTGAAAGGTGACAGGAAACACCGAAGTGAAAGTGACAAATTAAAGCACAACACAAAACATGAAAGTTAGTGGCATTCCTACTATATATATGTATGTATAAGAACTCACTACGTTCTATTAATTAAGGTACGTGGCGTTGTTTACACTTGTAAATCGAGAAACATGTTCTCTTTCTGTGACTCCTAAGCTTGTGGAATTTTTCACCTGTAAGCCTCATGGGAGCTGCATCACCGATTTTCAGCCTATATACCTACTTAATGGTTTATATGGACTCAATGTTTCAAAAATACCTACATTAAATGCAATCCTTGTTCAATTGTTACATCAACTTTAAGTTACTAGTAATTAGATTTTTTCTTATGTGTAAAATTGCATTGTTTATTCCTTTAAGTAAAGAAATTTTCTTTATACTTTGTATCAGTAGTTTCTATATGATTAGCAAAAATCCTAAAATCTTTATTGAGTTACTTTAAAAATATGTTCCCTTCAGATTATGAGTATAGGGGAGCACTTTATGCCTCACTTAGAATAATTTATAGAGATTCAATTCAATAATGGATATTTATGATTTTTTTACTATAAGGAATTTCTTTGAAATGCATAACTGGACTTATAAAAGAAGTAGGAAAAACTTAGTCCTCTCTCGAAGCAAGTTTATTGAGAGATGAATAATTTAGTCCATGAACAAAATGTTTAGATCATAGGCTATGACTATACATCCCTATGGTTTGTATATATACATAAGGATCGAAGAGTAACTCTAAAAAAGATTATTTCTTTATATGATCACGTTTCATTTCCTTCTTACTTTATGCTTTCTTTCTTTTTCTCTAATAATGTTTCTTCCCTTAATAAAACCCTCAGTTTAAATAAAGGACTTCATGTTAGACTTATACACTAATAATGTTGGAAATTAATCAATAGGTCACCCCTAAAAAGTTTAACATTTTGTTTCTAAGTTCTAGTAATCAAACTAGAGTTGCAAGTGTCATATGTTAACTTTTCCTTTAATAGAACAACCATGTAACATTTAAAGAAAAAAGGATGTAGGAGGGCAATGGATTTTATTTGTTACAAAGCATCAAATTAAGATTTAGTGGGACCAATTGCTTTTCTATTATGCTCTGATTGGTAGGCAAGATGAATTTTTCTACTTTAGCAAGTAAATCTTCCATTACCCTAGTTATTTACTTTATAAACCAATACACAAGTGATACTATAGTAGGCTTCAGTTCTCCTATTCTAAGCTACTTAAAAAGACATAAAGTCATTACATTAACATTAGCTAACATAAACAATTAATAACATTAGAAGCACTAATATTGCATGGAATCATAAAACTCCCAAGATCCTTTATCTTTACAGGTAATTGGTCATGCAAGTTACACTACATGCCTTAGTTAAACGAACCATAACATAATCCTCAAGTTTATTTTTTAACAGATAATCTTCCTCTCTTAAGTATAATGGCTAATACTAAATTCTAAGACTTACCTTAGTTTCAAGAGATGATGCATGAACTAAGCACAAGAGAACCCCTTCAATGAAGACTGGAGCGTGAATCGGGTGATGGTGAAGATACATCAACTAGGCAAGACAACCCCTTCAATGAAGGAAAAAGCACAGATCGGGCAACAATTTTGATGTGTGAACTAGGCAAGACAACCCTTGCAGGTGACTAGAGTGCGGAATGGCCGACAGTGAAAAAACATCACAGAGGGGGGTGACAGTGGGAATTTAGGGTTTTCTGTAACTATTAGGTTTCTCTTTTTTTACTTTACAAAATTTACATAATTTAGGAAATTTACAGAATTTTAGGGTTAAAACTTAAAGCCAACTAACCTTTAACTCTTTTAAACGTGGCATTTTAAAAAATATTAATGGTGTCATGTTGTACATTATAACGGCGCGTGTAAAATACGCCCTAATTTCTGTCCAAAAAAGTCTTAAATTGAGCAGACTCATAAAATTTTAGACCTTCTATGAGCAAGTTACAAGTTTTAAGTTCCAGCACTATCAAACTCAAAAAGGTTAAGCCCCAACTTGGGCTTTTAGCCTACGAACGAGGTAGAGTTGACGAAACTTTATTTATTAAAAAATTCAAATCTAATTTGATGATTGCTCATATTTATGCTGACGATATTGTGTTAGATTCCACTCATCCAAAAATGGTGGACAACTTTGTTGAATTAATGACACGTGAATTTGAAATGAGTATAGTAGGTGAGTTGAACTTCTTTTTAGGTTTGCAAATCAAGCAAGTGAAGGATGGCATTTTTGTATCGCAAACCAAATATGCGAAGAATTTAATAAAGAAGTTTGGGCTTGGGAATGCTAGGCATGTTAGAACCCCTATGAGTGTCTCCACAAAACTAAACAGAGATGAGAATGGTAAAAATGTTGATGTTAGCCTCTATTGGAGCATTATTGGGAGTCTATTGTATTTAACCGCAAGTAGACCAGATATCTATTATAGCGTCCAAGTATATGCTTGATATCAAGCCAACCTGAAAGAGACACACTTGACAGCTATAAAGAGGATTATCAGGTATGTGAGCAGTACATCTGAACTTGGAATTTGGTATACATGTGACTCTATGTAACCCCCCATTACCCTAGAGTACGTACCGGAACGCCCGTGGGTCATTCCGACACATAACCTAAGATAATGGA
>JANIIA010000002.1:38281817-38296968 GCA_027478495.1 Erythroxylum alaternifolium | reverse complement strand
TCCTCATATCATGAACATCTAACTCTTAACTATCATCAAACATGCTCCATTCATCAAAGCCATGAAGAGTAATAGGTTACTTACTTGATTTAGCTTCAAAGCTCCTTCAAACTCTTCAAGAAACCCTATCTTCCTTATCTTACACGTACATCATCAATACAAGGGTGTAGGGTTAGGTCTTTAGTGACAAAATGGAGAAGAGAACAAATCTTGGAGAATCAAGGTGAAAGAGTTAGACCAAAAATTAGTATGGTGAGGATGAGAGTGATTTTCATGAGAGAAGAAGAGAAAGATTAAGAGAAAGAAGAAGAAGATGGAGAAATGGAGCATATGTCATGAATGGTCAGTAAAAGACCATGGAATGGTCTTTAATTGGGTAAAAGAATAATAAGTGATAAGGGTAGTGACACTTGTCACTTTCTTATGGTCCTACATTTGGTCTTTTGATCTATTAGTCCATTTGTCTCTAATTTTTAACCCAAAGTCATATATAAAAATTTCCATTGCCATTTGACCCTTATTTCAACTACCATTCATCAATTATTCTACCACTTGGTATTTTTCCTAGTCTAAAAAAATATCCTTAAATCCCAGAAAATTTTCGACTTTTCACCAAAAACTTTTAATTCACTACTTATACACTCCAACTCAATTTATAACACATATAATTCACAATTCCAAATATAATCACATTAAATATCAATTTTACCCGAAAATGTCAAATGAGTGCATATACAGCCATTGTAACGTGTGCAAAAATTCAAATTCACATGTGTGTATGCTAATGTTATGCATGAGCATGAAATGCAATTTTCTTTAATCTCTCTTTGATCTTACAAGTACCAAACTTTTTTTTTAGGCTTCTAACCCTTAGTATGAAAACAGGATGTTACATTTCACTACTCTTCTTTTTTACTCTTATATGGATTAATTATATTTTTATAATAATTAAACGATCTCTCTTATGTATTAATTATGGTTATTATTTATATGTAAAAAATGTAAAAATTAATATTAATATAAACAAATAGATTGTTGTCATTTCAAATTTCTATTATTATGATTTTTGAAGACATAGTTGATGTAAAATTAAAAATATATATTATGACATATTGAAGAACTATTTTGTAATTTTAAAATTTTAAGAACTATTTTATAATTTTTAACGATTACTCGAAATGGTACCTAATATTAACTGAAACTAATACAACACCATACTATAACTAAATCTAGTATTAGTATTAGTGTGGTATTCATAACATTTTTTTATTGAAAATAAAACTGGTATTCTTAGTTGGATCATGTACAAATTGCATATTTTTAAGTACCTTTTGTTGAATATTATAATTTAGTTTTAGTAGTTCTATTTTTAATAGAAAAAGAAGCAACTATGATACAGTTTTATATTCAAGCTAATCATTATTAAGTTTAGTATTGGATAGAAAATGCAGTAAGTATGGTATTCATAACATTTGTTTGATTGAAAATAAAATTGATATTTTTAGTTGGATCATATATAAATTGCATATTTTTAAATACTTTTGGTCAAATATTAAAATGTACTTTTAGTAGTTTTATTTGTAATAGAAAAAGAAACAACTAAGAAGTAGTTTTATATTCAAGCTAATCATTATTGATAGGAAATACGGTGAAAAGCCTCATCCTTTTTTTATAATTCATCAATACTAAAAGAGTTGGTCAAATTTTCAACATAAAATTTTAGGTATGCATATATATAATATATCAACCAAATTAAATGATAAATACAATTTTTCGCATTAGCAATTATATATATCACTAAAACAGTAAAAAAAGTTTTGAATTATTTCTTATGTTTGCTAATTTTTCCCTGTTTAAATTTAGATTACGGGTAAGAAATAAGAAAAGAAAAGAAAAGGTAAAAAAAGGGACAATATTTGAAAAAGGATTAATGAGGACAAACATATTTAGCTATGCACCAAACAAAAGTTTTGATTGCTTAAATTGCTTCGACGTTGTGTGAGTTTAAAGGTAAACGTGCTAAACCAAAGGTATCTCAAAGTTGAGAGTTGGAAATTATTATGTGGGTATGTAGACTACCAATTCATCCATTTGGAGGAACAATCTCTATAACATATTGTTAGTGAGAATATTTTATGAATATTTGCTTGATCTTGGAACTTAATCTTGTGTCGACCAGGATAAGAGCGAGCAAATTTTATTGTTTTGATTGAGTTGGCAAAAAATATTCTGTTAAGAAAAAAAGGAAATATTTTAGGAAAAATCAGAGAAATCAGCTGAAAATTAAAAAGGAGGATCTTGCACTCTAAAGCTATAAAAGGAGGAGGGAGCGGCCTGAGATAAAGAGATTTTCCTATTTTTATTCATCATTGTATTATCTTTTCTAGTTTTCTCGGAGAAGAATGTTTAAGAACTTCAACTTTGTTCTTTCTACAACCATGATAGCTTAATTCTTTTTTGATCAAAGGTACAATCAAGATTGGTTTTTAGGTTGTGAGATTTTGGTCTTCAGGTGAATTCCTTGCTGATATTTATGATTTTCCATATTTATTTGTAAGGTTCTTCTTGATTGTTGTTACAGTAGGATCCCTATGATAGCATTTGAGATTAACTAGAAGCTAATTAACTGGTTCTAGTTCGTAATTGCTTTTCCTAGTTGATGTTAGTAGCAATTTAGTGATAAAACACTAAAGGAATTTCATAATCTGATTTAAATAAACCATGCGATTAAGTTTATTGGTTAGAGTTGGGTTCTTCTAATTCTTAATGTTGTTGACAAGCTAAATTAAATGAAGTGTCTTCTTGGGTTGTTTGTTAACTAGGATTAATTAATGAGTGTCTCATGCTCAACTAATATTAAGGAAGAATTTTTTGTTAGAAGCATCTTCAACAGTTTTAACGAACTAATTGGCTAAAGAATATGTTTAGTTATTAATGATCAATTTTAGAAATCAAGACAAAGATTGAGTTTCAATACCCTTGTTTGGAACTTTTCTCTGCAGTAATTGTTTTACCTGTTTTCTTTATTTTTCTATGCTTTATTCATAATATGAATTTTAATCACAAATCCCCCTTTATTTAATTTGTTTTTTCCATCTTCATCAAAAGGCATTGATAGTTACAACTCTTCATGGTTCGACCATGTTTCACCGCTACTACAAGTTTTCGTTGTATCAGGAATATGAATTATTTTTGGTAGCCTGACGACCTGTCAAATTTTGACGTTCTTGTTAGGGAGTTGTCATTACTTGATTTTTCTTTTAAATGACCAAGTCTGATTGTGAAGGACTTCTTTATAATCCAGAAATTGAAAAGACCACCAAGAGGTTAAGGAAAGAAACGAAGTTAAGAAAGCCAGATGCCAAAACTTCCACATCTACTTATACATCAGTAGCAACTTCAGAGATAAATCCATAAACAAGCAACTGTTTGGGTGAATCTAAAAGTGAAAGTGAAGAAGAAATAGCCGCATAATGCACTTTGCGAGAGCTAGCCGCACCACCCTTTAATTAATAACCTTTGTGCATCAATTATCCAGACTTAGAGATGGCGTTTGAGTTGAAATCAGGCCTAATTCACTTGCTGCCCAAGTTTGGTGGTTTGGAGAATGAAGACCCTTATAAGCATCTTAAGGAATTCCATGTTGTTTGCTCAAGCATGAGACCTCAGGGAGTAACTGAAGAGTATATTAAACTCAGAGCTTTTCCTTTCTCCTTAGATGATGCTGCAAAAGATTGGTTATTTTATTTACCACTAAGTTCAATAACCACTTGGACTAAATTAGTTCGTTTATTTTTAGAGTGATTATTTCCTACATCTAGAGTCATCTCAATTAGGAGAGACATATGTGGTATCCGTCAGAAGGAGACCGAAAGTCTCTATGACTACTAAGAAAGATTCAAGAAGTTGTGCTCAGGTTGCCCTCAACATGATATTTTTGAGCAATCACTCATTCACTACTTCTATGAAGGCCTTTTGCCTACGGAAAGGAAGATGTTGGATGCTACAAGTGGTGGAGCAATCGTTAATAAGACACCTCATGAAGCTACAGATTTGATCTCTATCATGGCCTCCACCTCTCAAAAGTATGGCAACAAGAATGACATGAGGTAAACGTCTCTTCTCTTGAGTCACAAATTTTGCATCTAACCGTGGTACAGAATATGGCGACAAAAAATTAACAACCAACCAAGGTTTGTGATACATGTTTGCATCCGGGACATCCCATGGATATGTGCCCATTGCTGCAAAAGGGGGAGCCCTAACAAGTGAACGCAATGGGAAGCATGATAGGGCAGCCAAAGTATTATCCTTACTCTAATGTTTATAATCCAGGACTGAGAGACCATCCCAATTTAAGCTATGGACCAAGGTCGCAAAATTTTCAGCATTATCCGCAGAGACCATACCATCAAAACCAATCCTCTTCATCTAGAACAGGTATGAGTCTTGAGGAAATTGTTAAATCTCTTGCCACTAACACTCAATAATTTCAGCAAGAAACAAAGGCAAGCATACAAAATTTGGAGAACCAAGTTAGTCAACTTGCTACTTCTTTGAGCAAGATTGAGTCTCAAAGAAAGTTTCCATCACAGACGGTTATGAATCCAAAGCAAAATGCAAGTACAATTACCTTGAGGAGTGGAAAGAGTTGCTAGACAGTCCACCCAAACAATCCTAAAAGCAAGAGCTTAAAAAAGAAGCAAAACAAGAAGTTGAAGTGTCGAATGAAGAGAAAGCTAAAAAAGGAGAATCTGTCCAGCCCAAACCACTTAACACCAGACCCCTATTCCCTGAAAGATTAGCTAAATCAAAGACGGAAAAAAAGGAGAAAGAGATACTTGAGACTTTTCATAAGGTTGAGGTGAACATCCCTTTGTTAGATTCCATTAAACAAGTGCCCAGGTATGCCAAATTCTTAAAAGAGTTGTGTACCAACAAGAATAAGTTAAAAGGCAACCAAAAGTTGAGTTTAGGAGAGAATGTATTTACTGTAATTCAAAGAAAATTACCTCCTAAATGCAAGGACCAGGGTATGTTTGCAATTTCATATAAGATAGGCAATGTAGGAATTAAGAAGGCTATGTGTGACCTTGGAGCTGCTATTAATGTCATGCCATTGTCCATATATTCCTCTTTGAATGTTGGTCCTTTGAAGACCGTTGGTGTTATTTTGTAATTAGCAGATAAATCGATTGTGTATCCCGAAGGAATCTTTAAATATGTACTTGTCCAAGTGAATGAGTTGATTTTTCCAGCTGATTTTTATATCCTTGACATGGAGGATGATAAGTCTTCCAACTCTTTAAACATTCTTTTGGGTAGACCATTCCTTCGCATAGTAAGAACAAAGATTGACATCTACGATGGTACTCTTACCATGGAGATTGATGGAGAGGTGATTACGTTCAATGTCTACAATGCCATGAAGTATCATAATGACATGACCAACGTATATGGTATAGACATTCTTGAGCCTTTAAGTCATGAAATATTTGAATTAAGTGGATTTGATGAACTTAACACCATTCTTTGTAAGCATATTGTTCTGTCCAGTTTGAAAAAATCAGAAAACTTTCTTGTTACTAATGAGATTTTGTAGGAAACTGTGTATGAATTAGAGACTCTCAAGTCATTGAGGGATGCCATAAATCTTTGTCCATTTACTAACCTCTAATGGTAAACTTTTTCCCTCGATTTTGCAAGCTCCTAAGTTGGACTTGAAAACACTTCCTAGCCATCTTAAGTACATGTTCCCTCGGAGATGAAGAAACTCTCCCGGTGATTGTCTCCAACAAACTTAGCAAGCTTGAAGAGGAGAAACCGATCCGTGTGTTGAGAGAATACAAGGAAGCAATTGGATGGACCATAGCTGATATAAAGGGAATTTCGCCCTCCATATGTATGCATAGAATCCTTTTGGAGGAGGATAGCAAGCCGACAAGGCAACACAAAGGCGACTGAACCCACCTATGATGGATGTTGTGAAGAAGGAGATTTTAAAGCTCTTGGATGCAGGCATCATCTACCTAATTTCAGAAAGATAATGGGTAAGTCTTGTGTAGGTAGTGCGCAAAAAGACAAATATTACTATGATTGAGAATAACCATGGTAAATTGACCCCCACCTGAGGTCAGAATGGTTGGAGAGTTCATATTGATTTTTGGAAGTTAAATTGTTACAAGAGAAAAGATCATTTTCCACTTTCGTTTATTGATCAAATGCTTGAAAGATTAGCTGGCTGAACACACTACTATTGTTTAAATGGTTATTCAGGCTTCTTTCAGATTCTGATAGCACCTGAATATTAAGAGAAAACAATATTCACCTGCCCATTTAGCACATTTGCCTATAGAAGGATGCCTTTCGGACTTGGCAATGCTCCTGTCACTCTCCAGTGGTGTATAATAAGTAGTTTCTCTGACTTTGTTGAAGAAATCATAGAGGATTTTATGGATGACTTTACTGTATATGGAAACTCTTTTAATGAGTGTTTAGAAAATTTAGAAAAATTCCTTGCAAGGTGTTTAGAGACAAATCTGGTTTTGAACTATGAAAAGTGTCATTTTAGTTGATCAAGGACTAATTTTGGGATATGTAGTATCCTCAAAAGGGATTGAGGTTGATCAAGCGAAAATTGATGTGGTTAAGTCTTTACCTTACCTCGTTAGTGTACGGGAAGTTTGATCTTTTCTTAGCCATGTAAGATTCTATAGGCGCTTTGTTAAGGATTTTTTAAAGATATCTCAACCTCTATGCTAGTTGCTGCAAAAAGATATGGAGTTTACATTCAATGGTGACTGCAAGAAAGCTTTCAATATGCTAAAGGACAAACTAGATCCGGCACCTATCATTCAACCACCCAACTAGGAGTTGCCATTCGAGATCACGTGCGACGCTAGCAATCAAGTTGAAGGTGTAGTCCTTGGGCAAAGATATGGAAGGGCACCTCTTGTCATTTATTACACATCCAGAATGCTCGATAATGCCCAATGTAACTACTCCACAATAGAAAAGGAACTCTTGGTTGTGGTCTTTGCATTGGAAAATTTTCGCCCATACCTACTTAGTACCAAAGTGATCATATACACTGAACATGCAGCCTTGAAGTACTTGTTCACAAAGAAGGAATCGAAACCCAGGCTAATTTAATGGATTCTCTTGCTTCAGGAGTTTCCTTAGCCGTCTCCCTTCAAGTGAGCAGCATTCCCCTCTAAAGGACAAATTTCTTGATGAGTATCTCTTTTCTATCCATAAAATAACTCCATAGTATATTGACATTTTTACTTATTGGTTTATGGAATATTACCTGATGAGTTGTCTAGAACTGAAAAGGACAAGATAAAAAGAGATGTTAGGTTTTTTGTTTGGGATGATCCTTATTTGTGGAAACATTGCTTTGACCAGATTATTAGAAGATGTGTTCCTGAAATTGAAGTGCCTTCTGTTTTGCAATTTCACCATTCATATGCATGTGGTGGACATTTTGGTCCTAAGAAGACAGCTAGAAAAATTATTGAGTGTGGTTTGTTTTGGCCAACATTGTTTAGAGATTCTTATCTATTTTGCAAGTCTTGTGAAAATTGTCAAAGAACTGGAAGTTTAGGACATAGGAACCAAATGCCACTCACACCAATTCTAATTTGTGAAATTTTTGACTTATAGGGTATTAATTTTATGGGTCCATTTCTTTCATCTTTCGGTAATACCTATATACTACTTGTTGTGGATTATGTCTATAAGTGGGCTGAGGCAAAAGTCATTTGTGCTAACACTGCTAAAGTTGTAGTGAATTTTATCAAGGCCAATATCATTGTTAGTTTTGTAATCCCGAGAGTAATCATCAGCGATAGCGGCACACATTTTTGCAATAAGGTGGTCGAAACTCTTTTCAAGAAGTATAACATCAACCATTGTACTTCTATCGCCTATCATCCATAGACGAATGGCCAAGCTGAAGTCTCCAATAGACAGTTGAAGTTAATTTTGGAGAAGACAGTTAACCTCAACAGGAAAGACTGGAGTTTGTGCCATGACAATGCACTTTGAGCTTAGCGTACAACTTACAAGACATCCATTGGCATGTCACCTTACCGCTTGGTATTTGGAAAGCCTTGCCACCTTCCAACTGAGTTGGAACATAGAGCTTAATGGGCTATTAAGAATTGCAACATGAAGTTTGATGAAGCTGGAGAAAACAGGAAATTACAACTCCAAGAATTAGAAGAAATCAGGAGAGAAGCATATGAGAATTTGAGAATCTATAAGGAGATGACGAAAGCCTTCCATGACTGCATGATTTCCAGGAAGCATTTTACAGTTGGTCAAAAAGTTTTACTTTATGATTCTCAGTTGAAATTATTTCCCAGTAAGTTGAGAACCTGCTGGATCGATCTTTTTGTTGTCACTAACTTATTTTCACATGGTGTAGTGGAAATCAAAAGTTTGGAGATTAACAAAATTTTCAAGGTGAATGTGCATCGTTTGAAACCATTTTATAAAGGTTTTCAACAGCACAAAGTCGAGGAACTTGACCTCGAACACTCATCTAAGCAAATTTGAAAAAAAGAATTGTCGAGTCTCAGACACTAACCAAGGACGTTTATTAGGAGGCAACCCAAATTTCTAAAACATTTTCACATTTTTCATCATTTATTTCATTCAAATTCATGTTTTATTGCAATTTTAAAATTATTTGCATTTTGGTCATTCAACTTTTCTTATTTTACACTTTCACTTTCTTCCACGTTCTAAAGGTTTGCTTTTTCTGCAGTTCACTGATTCTACTTTCAAAAAGAAAATGAGTGTATATAGAGCATAAATGGTGGGCTGGAAAAAAATATAATAAGAGAGAGTTGGAGCACAGATACCTTTTCTGTGGCTTAGCATTGTCCACCTTTTAAAAGAATATCAACTTTCAACAAGACAATGTCACCTTTTTAACCTCATCTACACCTCATTTCTTTTATTTACTTCACTTTTTGTTATCTCGACAATTGTTTACTTCCCAGAAGCACCCCTGACGAGCTCCACAAACTGAGCTCGGCTTGGTGTTTGATGCTAAGATGATGGAGGCGCCGTTGCAACTTCCAAGATGTCGTCGGTGCTTAGTTTTAGACCATGGTGTGGCTGCTGAGATTCAACCATAATTTAGCCCGATTCGCCACGAATAGAATGCAAACGCTACAAAAGGTACTTTCTTTCCTTCATCCCTTCACGTTCGTTTTAATTTGTGGTGAGGACACTACAAGGTTTTGTGTGGAGGTGGGGATTTGACATTTTTGCTGTGAATTTGAGCTTCTATATTTGAAGAGTTTTGATGTGTGTTGAATGGGTAATGTTTGCAGATTTTTTAGATTGAGACTTGAATTGAATTTGAAATTTTGTACTAAGAATCCATGAGGAATGATTCTAATGTTTTCTATGAAATTGATGTTTGCTTGAAAATTTTGACGTTTGCTAATATTTGGAAGAACTTTTATTCTTTTTGGGCTGATTGGTTTTAGGTTTTTTTGGTAAATTCCTGATGAACATGAAGTGTGCTAAAGTTCTTGATTTTCCATAATAAAGACATAAATTTTGTGTTAATTTTTCCTGTAAAAACCAATCTGATTTATTTTTCCTGCATTGTTGGGATTGTGATCTTTGAAGCAATGGTCTGTGTTGATTTCTGAAATAAAAATAAGGTTGTACATGTTTGTATATAAACCTGCATCATTTGATGAAGCTAATAGAGCCAAGTGGGTGAGCTACTTGTGGTTTCTTTGACCAAACCGACCCTACAGACAAAAGCTAATTAATGATCCTTGGTGAGATTTTGAGCCTTTAGAGATTACATATATTTAATCTCATGATTTCTTCTTATGCATGATTACTTCAGCCATGCAGTTTACCTATAGAACTTACATCAAGTACTTCCCAAGGCCACATTAATTTTTCATTTAGAACAAGGAAATGATGAAGGCAATTAGGATTTAACCACTAAACCAGAAAGCTTACTCGTACATTAATCTTTAGTTAAACCCCTTGGAGCCATGAAAGCCTATTTTCTTTCTTGATTGAACCTATATAATTTAGTTGTTTATCCTCCTTCCTATCCTTATTTGAAGAGGCCATAGTGTGTGATATTTGTTTATACTTACTTTTGCTGAAAAATCTTTATTTGCAAAAAATTCACTTGAAATTTTTGTGAATTGTGAACTATTGTGCTGCTGGAAAGTTGGTACTACATGAATAAAGTTGTGGTTGAAAAAAAGTGCAGCAATATTATGGTGAAAGTCTTATTTGAGGTTCCAAAATTGAAGTAAAAAAGTGTGGGTTAGGAGATGATGCTCGAGTTTTTGGAAGTGAACCCTTGTGCTTTGATATATGGTTGATTTTCATAGATCTGGATAAGATCCAATCTGCAAAATTGTCCAGTGAGCTGGTCGTCATTGTGAGGAATGAATTGCCTTGCCTTCAGCATGTCAGGTTGTTGAAGGAAGACAACTTGCTTCAAAATGCTTTGGACAAAGTTTCGGTAATATTTCAATTTATTTGATTATATGTACACTTTTATTTAACAAAAATATTAACTTAACTTATACGTGTTCTTCATAGATAAAGCTCAATATTATTGATATTGGCAGGTCTGAGGTTTCAAGGTGTGTTAGTTCACTATTGAAATGAAGGGTGAAGGATCATCGATATAGACTTTATAAATATTATCAGTCTTTTCCTTCCGATGAAGAGGCAACGAGACATGTTCTGAAACGGCTGACTCTAGGAAATTGGAGTGAAATGTGTGATTATTGGGCCTCAGTGAAGGTTCAGGTTTGTTTTTGTTCTCTTCATATTTCCTTCCTTTAATTTTGTTTATACATTTCGTGACTACTTCTCTTAATTTAGGAAAAGTGTGAGAAAGCTGAGGTGAACAAAGCAAAAATGAAGACTTCTCATAACACCAGCTTCAAATTATTTGTTGTCGTTCGACAAGAATTTGTAAGTGTAATGTTTTAAACTTATTATTCTATTTCTTAATATAATAAATTCTATTATCTTCTAATTTTTTAAATTCATATAATATAGCCAAACACAACTCCAAGGATAAGAGTGTGATAGGATCACACTCTATAAGCGAATACACTACATGGAAGGTCAAGGTTGGACGTCTGAAGAGGTACAAAGTAATTATGTAAATACAAACAAATTAATATTACAACTTATTTTTCTATGTAATACTAAGTAATAACTTTTTAGTTAACTCGATTTTGTACTTTAAATTGTAGGACAAGATGCAAGAGTTGTTGCAGACATCATTGTCTGAGGGGACTCAGCCCAATGTCGATGACATTTGCAACAATGTCCTTGATACAAGATTGGGCTATATCAAAGGTCTTACGTATAACCCTAAGCTTGTTAGTGCATTTTCGTCACGACCAGCATATGTCACGACGTTTTAAGAGGAGAACCAGGTACTAAAGACTAAGTTACAATATACGAAAGAGAAGTTAGATAGTAATGTAAAAGAAATGAACAAGCTTAATAAGATGGTCAAACAATTACTAGGCTCACACTATCTCAGTAGTAGTAAGGAATTTTAGTTTGTATATGACCTGTAATTATTTGTTTATATATAATGCATTCTATTTTTAATGTTTATTTCATTTCAACTTATTATTATTTAAAAAATATGTCACCAACATTGATTATAAAATGTAACTAATTTATATTTCAAACTGCCTTAAAAATTGTAATAAATTAAAATAAATTTAATTTTAACAATTATAATAAATTTAAAATTTAAAATAAAATTTTTGTCACTAAAAAATATTAGCTACCAAAACAAAATCGTCACAAAATGTTGTTACCTACGTTTACAAGAACGTCTCTAAAAATATTTACCTACAACAAGAAATTAGTAGCTAAAACTGTTCTGTTACAAAAGCAGGATCGTCACTAAAAGGTATTAGCTACCAAAAAAATCGTCACAAAATGTTGTTACCTATTTTTATAAGAACTTCTCTAAAAATATTTACCTACAACAAACAATTAGTAGCTAAAACTATTTTGCTACAAAAAATTTGTCACTAAAAATAATTACCTACAACTACATTTTAGTAGGTAAAAACTTTTATTTAGGAAACATATATGTCCCAAGATTTTATGTATGACGTTCTTCATTCTTGTTGGTTATATGTTTTACCTATGAAATTATTATGTATCCAAAACTTTTTTGGAACGGTTTCAAAAAAAATATTGTGCATATTGTTTTAATATCGGGATTTAGTGACTATTATTTTTTGTCGCAAATTAATATTTGTGACAATATTTTAATATTTAGCTATGTTTGATTTCGTTTGATTTTGTAGCCGACCAACGTCTCTGACATTGTAAAAATACGGTTTTTCAAGAACTAGTGCATGAGGAGTTAATGAAGCCACTAATTCCGGCAACGGAGACAACTGACAATAAAAGGACGAAACAAAAATTCGACAATGGATTCTAAATAGGCGCAAAAGAGTTGAAGCCCGCGCAATGCTTTCACCGAACCGAAAAAGTTGGGCATATACGATGCATGCACCATACGAAAAGGTTTAGACGCGTACATTACATGCATCATACAGAGGCCATAATTGTCAAATATTAGTGAGAGCCATTTTTCATTTTTTAGCTTTGAATTTTAGAAAATCGTCTCAAATATTTTAGTTTAACTTCAGTTAGTCTCTAGTATCCTACATTTCTTAACGTTTAGAAAACTTTTGAATGGTCAAATGCCCAACAACAGAACACTAGAATTGCATCATCAATGTAATAGCGCCTAAGCATTTAACTGTTGTTTGCTTCATTACATCAATGAGTTTGTTTTGTTCGATTATGTCAAACCTTAGCAGCCATCTCCATACTTTTCGTGAACTTCAGTTCTATTCATTCTATGAGTGTATATGAATTTTATGTGAAAAGTTTGTGTTGAAATTTAACGAGATGGATTTGTTTTTATCTCTTACCTTAAATTCTTAAGAATTGAAGATGAGAAGTGAAACGAATAGGCAACGCCTCTTTATAATGGTCAATAAAGCCGGCAACTGAGCTGGTTTATTTAGTAGACAATGGAATATAATATGGGAAGAATAAATAGTAAATACTACTAACACGTGTGTGGTATATATAATCCCTGTTGAGCTGCCAATCCATGGCTGCCGACTTTATTTCTTTTTGGAAAGGTAACTTCACTTTTTATAAGATTGTCATTAATAAATTCTCAACTTTTTATGGAATTGAAGGAGCGTTTTGGTGATTCACGTTTCCTCCAGGTATCGTCTCGATGGAATAGATGATGAAGGACGGACCAGTTTTATTTTGTGCCTATTATATTTTATGACTATTTATTTATTCAGTTTTTCTATATCTTATTTGTTGAATAGATAAATGCTTATGAAATAAGATATGTACAAAATAACGAAACAATTGATCTGAACTTACGAAAGTCTGGGGAGGGATACCTATTTTATCTAATCCAATTCGAGTTCTCCTACTAGAACATATATTTGACCCTTATAGGGTATATAATTATATTTTCATCTGAACACATCAATCATCATTATCTGCTCACACTCGTACGCTTATATCACTTAGGCCACGTCATACGATAATCTTGATGCAATAAACCTATGTGTCATTGAGTTATCTATTGGCATATTCCAACCGCCATTGGATGGAGAAAACGTCATTGTACCTTATGGGCATCTAGATGATTAAATTCCAATAACGTCCGCCTTACACGCCGTGGCTTGTCATTACTCTTTTCTGACTCAATATTATCAATACTCGACCAAATTTAGTATCTCATTTGACTATGATATAATACTTACTGCGTCAACACTAAATACTATTTTAGATAATTTTTAAAATTTACAAAATATTTCTAAATTTTATATAAATAGTCCTTTAATATATTATATTAGATAAACTTTACTTTATTTTTATCTTGTTTCAAAAAATTATAATAATATATTTTTAATCTAAAAATCTATCTTATTTCTATTAATATTATTTTACATATATTTTTATAAATTAAGATAAGGAAAAGAACATTTAATTCTCACATAGATATAAAATTAAGAATAATATAAAGTAAATAATACATTTATAATAAATAAATTTGATTCTAAATATTATCTTTCCATATTTCAAAAGTTATTATGATGATTTTCACATAAATACTCTAAACTCTAAAGAGTATATATAACCAATATAAAATTTATAAAATTTAAAAATACTAAAAATATTTAAATTATGTTAAATTAATATATGAAATTATGTAATGTATAATTTATAAATCTAATTACACAAAATTTATATTTGATAAATTCTCATTTATATTTTTTATTTATTAAATAATCATAAATAATTTTATCATATTTTTTATATATAAGTAATTATTATTTTATATAAGAGAAATCGTACTTGTTTTTCAATTTAGTCTTAAAATTTTAAAATTATAATTCTGACTGATATTTAACTGACATTTTAAATACTTGTCAGTATCAATCAATACCAATCGAAAGAGTCAATATTAATTTAGTGCAAAAATTTTTATTATTTTTTATTGATACTGTAAGATACGATATTGAGAACAATTGCACTTGGAGAAGTCATAATATGAATGATGTATTAATTCGTTTTCTCTTTGCCGAATACAAGCAGTGGATATTTAATTGTAATACACTTTTTTGTAAATGGTTACGAAAATTTGAACATATTATTACCAATGTTATGGGATTTGTACCGTTCTGTTTGGTACCGGTCGAAAGGTACCATACCGACTAAAGACCGGTACCTGGATTTCAACTTCGGTACCGACTAAAAATACCGGCCGATACCGAAGTTTTCCGTTGGGTACCGGCCAGTACCCAACATACCAGAAAATTTCAGATAATTTCAAAATTTTCGAAAACTTGGAGGACTGATTTGCAAATAAAAAAATAACCTAAAATCTACCCACCCCCACTCGGACCCCGACTACCGTCCATACCCCTCTTCAGCTTTTCTCTCTAACTCTCACCCTCTCTTTCACTCTCTCGCTCTCACTGTCTCTCTTGCCGGTGTCTGGATCATCTCACCACCGCCGACGCCTGCTTGTCGTCTTCTCCGGTTCTCCTCCTCGCCCTGG
>JANIIA010000002.1:38238845-38253937 GCA_027478495.1 Erythroxylum alaternifolium | reverse complement strand
ATTACTTTCTTTATAAGAAAGAAACATAATGTATGATAGTTTTACCATTCCATCAACATTCCGTTTTGATGAAACTACAACTAAGAATATTTTAGGAATAATACATAAATATAAATTAAATATCACCTAATTTTAATTACACAAAAATTATTCAAAGAATTTTATCTTTAGTATTAAGTGTTATATATAATTAAAAAAATATAAGGACAAAGTCTTTACTGATTAAAATAACAATGTCATATATTAAATTGCAATTAATAAATTGGTTACAAGGGCATAAACTAACAATCTTTCACTACATTAAAGCTAATCATTTATGTATCTAATAATATATAATGTCAATTATGTGTCTTTTGAGACAACGACTTAGTGAGAAGATTTGCAAGATACTCTTCAATAAAAACTCGCTTTAATGCAATATCTTTTGCTCCACTATCTCTCTAATTAAGTGAAACTTCTTGAATGTATGTTTAGATCATTGATTAGACCTTGGTTTCCTTTGTTTGGAAAATGAAACCATTGTTATAATAATACAATACTACTGGTTTAATAATGCTAAGAACTATTCTAAGTTCAGTGATAAACTTTTTGATTCAAACTAATTTTTTTCCTGCCTCTAACATTAAAATGTACCTTGCCTCAATCTTAGACTCAATGATAGTTAGTTGTTTGAAACTTTTCTAACTTAATACAACGTCATTCAAAGTGAAGACATAACTTGATTATTATCTATTACCATCTAGATTAGACTAAAAACTTGCATATGAATACCACTGAACTCTTAGTTCAACTCCTTTATAAACCAAGAAAATATCTTTAATTCTTTTTAAGTACTCTAAAATTTTTTCTTTCTTAATTGTTCAATGACTATCACTGGGATTGGCTTGACTACGCTCAAAGCATAAAAGACAAATTGATCTAGTATATAACGTCGCATACATGATTGGTAATATCCGAAGGATATGGAGCGCAATCCATTTTATCTCTTTCTTTTATTTCTTTGGACATATAATCTATAAGAGAAATATCATACTATAAGTAAGAGTCTCCTCTTAGAATTCTCTATGCTAAACCAATCTATTTACGTTGATCAGGATAAGCCAATCAAAATTTTAATCTTTCTTTATGTATTTTTAGTCCTAGAATATTAAGTACTTCTATATCCTTTATGGAACAGCTTTTAGAGTACCACATCTTTACATATTAGTGCATTGGTATATTGTTTCCAATTAGAAATATGTCATCCATATATAACACTAAGAAGATGACTATACTCTCACTAAACTTCTTATAGACACATGGTTCATCTACATTTTAGATGAGATCAAACTCTTTGATTATCTCGTTAAGATAGATGTTCCAACTTTTTGATAATTTTTTTAAACTTACATATTTGATTAGAAAATCTTTTGGACTCAAAACCTTTAGGTTGGGGTCACACACACATCGTTAAGAAAATTTCTATTAAAAAAGGTTGCTTTGGAATCTATTTGTTAGATTTGTAATCATGATATGCATATATAGTCAATAAGATCCTTATAAACTTAACCATAGCTACTGGCACAAAGGTTTCATCAAAATCAACTTCTTATTTTTATTTATAACCATTAGGCACTAGCCTTACTTATGTGTGTACATTACCATTTATGTTAGTTTTCTCTTAAAAATTCACTTGTTTCTAATAGGTACAATACTGTCGAGAGCATCCATTAAACTCCATACTTAATTCACGTAGATGGATTCCATTATGATATTATGTCTTCATGATATTTTAAAGAATTAATATTAGAAATTGCTTACTTAAAATTAGTAGGCTCATCATCCATGAGTAATGCATTATCTTTCATCTTTCCAATATTTAGATCTAATTTGGTAAGGGGATTCGTCACATACTATGTCTCTTAAACTCTTGATTATACATCACATATATAAACTTAAGGTTCAAGGTCCATTTGGTTGTGCATTTATGGTTCTTGAACTTTTCTAAGTTCTCACTCACTCTCACTACTTTTCTTAAGAATAAATTCTCTTTCTTAGAACATGACATGTTATAATACAAATATCTTTTGCTCAAAAGGATGGTAAAAATGATATTCAATACTCTATTTCAAACACCCTTACATTTGCATATATCTAACTTAGCTTGAACCATATTAGATATTGTATGCTTCACATAAGAATCAATTCCCTAAATCTTTATGTGTGATAACTTTCGTCTACTACTAGTCTTTGTTAACTGATTTAGATGTAACCTTATTTAGAAGGTAATAAGTGGTTTCAAGGGCATTTTCCCAAAAGAAGATAGGAAAGACTATATGATAAATTTGGACTACTACTAGTCTTTGTTAACTGATTTAGATGTAACATTATTTAGAAGGTAATCAGTGGTTTCAAGGGCATATTAACAAAAGAAGATAAAAAAACTACATAACTCATTATGGACCGTACCATATGTAATAGAGTATGATTTCTCCTCTCAGACACTTTATTATGTTATGGAGTTCCATATGCAGTCTGTTGTGATATAATCTCATTCTATTTTAAGTAACCACAAAACTTATGATGTAAGTATTCACCACCTTGATCAGATCTGAGTGTCTTAATACTTACTTTAACTTTAAATTCTTTGAACTTTTCAAATGATTTTAATTTTGTTTCAGTTAATACACATAAACATATCTAAAATGATCATATGTGAATGTAATGAAATCTAAGCACTTACCTCTAGTGCCAGTAGACATAGGGTCATATATATTTAAATGTATAAGACTATTCATTTCCATTAAAGGATAGTTTGGTCATCTTATCCAAATGGTTTACAGGTTTCATATATTTCATAATTAAAAGGATCTAAATATCCTTCTTTATATAATTTTATGATTCTTTTTTTTGTATATGGCCTAACCTACAATTCCATAATTAATATCAATTTTGGTCATTTATTTCTTTTACTATTTATATTAGGGAATGATCTTTCAAGATATAATTCATACAAAGTACTTAAAGTAAAAATAAAAAACAACTTTATTCTTTATAATAAATAAAAATTCATTCAAATCTAAATAAGAAATGGAAATAATATTTCTTTCAATGACTCAAAAAAATAACAATTATCTAGTTCTATTATAAGACTAGAGGATAAAGCTAAACTAGAAGTTCCTGTAGTTGTAGCAACCTTTGCTTTGTTGCCAAATCCCAAGTCTCCTTTACCTTTCCTTAATAATTTACTCTTTTTTAGCACCTGCATATTGTTATAAATACAAGAACCACATCCAGTATCTAATAATGAAGAATGTGGAACTGAAGTAGAAAGATTGATCTCAATCATAAATCACTACAACAAAAAGAGCTTTAGACAATAGAGAAAAACATAACTAGAACTATTTTTTCTAATCACTACAACAAAAACAGCTTTAGACAATAGACAAAAACATAACTAGAACTATTTTTTCTTTTTCATTAAGGCAACAAAATTTATATCGTTAAATAAAAGGAGGATTGCTATAAGTGAAAGGAAACAACATTTTTTTATTAGGCAACACAATGAATAATGTTGCCTAAAATTTTGAGTAAGGCAACAAAGCAGTTTCAAACTATAACAACAATGTTGAATGAATATAACAACAATTTGCATCTTTATAATGCAACAAATTGAATTTTTTAAGCAATAATATCTAACAACAAAATAACAGTTTTTCTTTTACTAACAACAACATATATCAATTTTTATTAAAATAACGATATATAATATTAAAAGTAGCCATACATATCATATATTCCATATGGACTTAATTAAATTCAACCTTTAACATATTCAAAATACAATAACAAAAAATTATTAGCTAAAATATGCACCTATATTTTCTGTCTCTAATCCATATGGAATATAAGTGTGTCAAATAAATTTAAAAAAAATGTATGGGCACTTTAAAATCCTTCACAAGTTCCTCCTTATCTATTCTTAATCATCATTTTTAAAAAAAATAAAAACAAGCAAGTATATTAGAATGATTTGAAAACAATTATGCTCATAAACATGTTGTTATATCTAAAGAATGAACTACCAACTACTTTATTGTAATCTCCATTTAATAAAGACAAAGTAATCTAATTCAAAAACTAACAATACAATTATTTAATTCTTTTTATAAACAAAGTCAGAAGGCATAGTCTTTTCAATCCACATTGGGTGCAATATGTTTGCAAATCGAAAAATAAGCAATAGTAATTTGCAATTGATCTCAATGCAAAAGACAATAAGATGAACAATATTAACTAAAAGAACTTTGTCATATGATATTCTTCATATTAAAATGTATGATTTGGAAGAATAGAATATTTCAGAAAAATGCTTTAAAAATCTCCTCCTCAATTAGCGTTTAAATGTTAATAGAAAGATATTATACTAAAGAAAACATAAAGAAATGCAAGGGAGTGCAAAAGATATAGACCCTGGTGTAGCTGCAATCATTCGTAAACTAAAAGCATTGAAGTTATATATAAAAGAATAAATAAAGATAAGATACCTTTTATATGTTGAGGCCCAAACATGAAATTCTTGTATGATTCTGCCTTGAGGATAAGTGAATAAAATCAGAATGCTAATACAGAGAGAATGTGAACAACTCGTGTATCTTTATAAGCTTCATCTTATGAGTAGAATGATTTTAATGTCCTTACTCTATCTGTGAACTATTTTATTCTATTCATTAGCAATACAATTTAGGATGTTAAAAGTTAGAAGTAAATGTAACTTGATAGGGAAATACTTAAGAGTAAGAGAGAAATGATTAAAAGCTTTAGGATAGTTATCAAGCTCAAGAAAGAAACAAATAAAGTGCAGGATTTAACATAATTGGTTAGAACCATCCCAAGAATTATTTGTAAAGATTGAGTCTAATGAAAAACAAAAAACACTATTAACAAATTTCTTGAAAACTAGTAATCACTACTAAAATATAATTCTAATTCAATTGCTAAGTCAAAAACTAGAATAAAGGAACATCTAACAAAGTAAGACTTATGTTTTAAATAAACTTGGCCTAATGACACACTAGGGTCACAATAATGAATAAACAATTCCAGATACCTAACATGCATGACACATGAAGAGAAAGCAAAACAAATGACAAAACTAACATGTAAATGGTGTAATAGAAACTAAACCACAAAGCACTGTCAAAGAGATAAAAACTACCTCTGTTTAGGAGCCTTTTCCTTAAATTAGTTTCCCCTATTCTATAACATGTTTTAAGGATATGTAATTTATAACATGTTTTATATAAACCAAACCTTTGTACAGATCTCACAATATAATGAGTGTTGCTCATAAGAAATAATTGGGTCAACATAGGGTCTTTGTAATCCTTAGCCTTGGATTTCCCATTTAGGTTAACTAGAAGAGCTTGTTAACCTAAATGGGTTAGAGTTATCTATCTCACTTCATTTGGTTCAAAATCTTCAAAGAGCTACTATACTTAAGTTTTGTCTAGTAATTGCAAGTATGTAAAATTAGAATAAAATCTTATTAATAAAGAAGTGAAGAAACTGACAACTTGCGATAGAACGAAGAGGAGAATAAAGAAAACTATAAGCTTGAAGGATTATAAGATGATTGGGAGGAACAACTACAAATCAATCGGATAGCAAAAGAGTCAAAATTGTCTATTGGGTAATTCTAACAAAAGAAGTAAAGCAATCATTTTGCAATCAGAAAATTATCATAAAATTGTAATCATATCTTCTCTTACAACCAATAAGTATAAAACCAGAGAAAGAATATTGAAGATAATCTAGAAAGAATTTAGTTAAGAAAATATGGAAACATTGAAGATAATCCAAAAAGTATTCAGTTGAGGAAATACAACGAGTAGCTTCATAAATTTTTTAGGTACGAAGGATGCCCCATTACTAACCCCTCCTAGAATTGTGTTGTCATAACCGAGCTAGGAATGGCTATTAATCGACACCCACCACTTTTCACCAGTTATAGAGGCCCACTTCTACTATCATAGGTTAAAGGTTAGTTGAGGAAATATATAAATATTGAAGATAATCCATAAAGTAGTTACTTGAAGAAATGAAGCAAGTAGTTACTTTTCCCCTATTTTATACTTATCAATTGCCTAAACTAATGATGAAAACAATGAAGCCCAGATGAACAGTGATCTCAATTAAAGAGAAAAAATAAAATCTTTAGCCTCAGTAATACATACAAACATTGGAATTCAAGTAAAATAAATATGACTTACTTGTAAAATTGAGAAGTTTTGAGCGAGGGGTGTACTAAGAAAAGAATTGGAAAGAAACATGAGATTAGGTTTTGTCTTAAAAAGGAAGACAAATTAGGTAAAAAGAGTTTGACATCTTCATATGTGTATATATTACACGTACTTCTGTGTATTTTAGAGTAATTGTATCATGTGTTTTAATTTTACTAAATAAAAATTGGTAGTAATTTAATTTTGCTAGACATATTCTAAACATTCATTAGTAAATAAAGAAAATTTATATTTTAAATATACATTAGTAAATAGCTATATAAATAAATATGTAACATTAGTAAATACCCTTTAGTAAATAGATGACGAGAACAATAATAACAATTCACGATGTTGCATACATAAGACTTTATTGCAACCATTTTTTTAGTGTTGTTGCCTTTTCTTATATGTAGCAACAAATTATTCTTACCGTTGCTTTTTAATATTATTAATGGAAATATTTAAAAAAATGTTGCGTTATGTTAATTTTTAGCAACACAATTTTACACTGATACAAATATATCATTGCCTAAAGCACTCTTTACTGTAGTGAATATACTTTAAGTTGAGAGCTATCTTAAGGTTCCCATCTTCTAAGATAGCAAGATAAGTTTTGCATTTCCTTTTCCGGTGCCATTAACTCTATAATTTAAACATATGCCTTATTATTTTTTTCTTCCTGACACCAACATTTGCCTTTTCTACTTTAGTAGAAGCCTTTTGTTTTTTTTATTCTTAAACTTCTTAAAGCCCTCTTTCTTGCTTCTAGATGAATCCAAACTAAGAATAGAATAGAGTTCCTTCTTAAGGCATCCCTTTATGGTTTTGAGCATATTCAATAGTTTAGATAATGCTATATCCTTTTGGTTAATATGGAAGTCCATGATGAACTATGAAACGATCGAAGTAAAAGATTGAGGTGCCAAATTAATGCTTAACTCATGGTTTAGTGAAAAAAACTTAATTGGCTTAATTTCTCAATATAGCTAATCATCTTCAATATATGCAACTTTATTAAGGATCCTTCCACCATCTTGCATCGATGTAATGCTCTAAAGGCCTAATATCTCTATAGCCTATTTTATGCACGAAACAACTCCTTGATATGCAAAATTATAATAGGAGCATCCATTTCATGTGGTATTTGATGCTTAGGAGACATCCTAGTCAATATCACACATGTAGCTTACTCAAAATTATGGATATGACAATAATAACTTTTCCAAACTTTATCAGTTGCATCTGGGTGGTAGAATTACATTGCTAGGAACATACAACTTTGTTTGCTTCCTTAAGATCAATTTTTAAGTTTTGAAATTAGTCCAAGAAGTTAGCTTTAGTAAGCTTGTTAATATCCACAATACTTTTAGGAACAAATTGTTACTCATTTTATCTAACAATTAAAAAGACATAAAAAGTAAGTATTAATTTACATTACAGAACTAAATAAAACGAGAACTTTTAATAAATATTTCATTACTGTTATTATTTTATTCAATATAATTGCCCTTGCTATTAAATTAAGAAATTATCAAATATTTTCTTAAAAGGTTAGAATGTCATTCAAATTAAGTTACTCTTTATTACGGCCGGTCAAAATCGCAAGAGCGGTGAGTTGATTCTAATAGTAAAACCAGAGACAAAAGTTGGAGATGTTGGAGCATATAATAAAATATTAATTCAGCTTATTTACGGACCCTTGATATTGATAGTAATGATAGCTAGCAAGATCACATGCTTAGGGTTGTGCCAACCCCACGAAGTGGAATATATAATTTATGCAACTTTGCGAGCTAAAGCTTGACGAAATTTGAAGGCGTTTTGGCTGTAGCCAAATTTATTTGTCTACCACTTCCCCAAGATCAGAGATAGGTCCACGCGCTAGCTATTAAGGTTCATTAATCTAATAACTTAGTTTTAACTTCCTCTTTATTTCTAAGTGGATGCCTGGACTACATAGCAGTTTACTTTGGAAAAGGTACTACGTAGAGAAATTATATTACCTGAAAAGTCAATCAGCAAAATACGAGAAACGTTACAAATTGTGGGGTTTACTTTGAAATTTACGTGGAACCTAGCAGAAAACTTCTATTTGAATTGAACGCTGCAAAAGATAATCTTGTAAACTTTGTTATGTTCCATTTAAAGATCCATTTGGAAAGGAGAAAGATAGAGAAACTAATCTACAGGAGAATAATTAGAGAAACGGACTAGCTAAATTTATAATTGATAACGTGTTAGTTGACTGGTGCCTGCTGGACCTTAATCAACTTGAAACAGAAATTGCATGACATTGTTGCATGCCCTAGTTAAAGTAGTGCAGTCGTGTTATTAGTCTCATAGTCAATTTTCAGAGAGGTTTATTGGCTTCAAAAAGTCACCTAACCCGTGAAACTTGTTAGATTTTAATACAAAATGAATCCTGATCAATCAAGTTGGATTATTAAAAATAAATTTAACTTCAGAAACGTACGTGAATTTGTTGAAATATACGTGATTGGGGTGTTATGACTTCTTTTAGACTTTTAGCCTTTCAAGAGATGCACATATATTGCCTTTCCTTCCAAGAATGGCTATCATAAAAGAAACCCCTAATTCTCTTTTGGGGACTATAACAACTTATTTATATATAGTGCTTATTCATAATTTTGTCCACCACAAGTTAGCAATATAATATTAAGGTTTCTATGCATATAATAACTCATATCATTAGATGATTTAGGCTCATTACCCTTAAACCTTATTAGATCGCTTTTAGCCTTATGCTAAACTTTATGATAGCCATGAAATATAATTATTAATATATATGTAAGTCCATTAAAAACTTTCTTCCACTTGGACTACATAGATATAATACCTTATATTATATGTCATAAACCTTATGAGTTTAAATTTTTTTTGATTATAAAATCATATTTAATTATTCTGATCCATCAATCATATCAATATAAGATCAAAAAGATCTTTGTCACAATTATTGTGATTGAACCCATCAGCGGTCATATACATCAATATAATTAATGACATATATCAAGTATAATTTGTAGCATAAACATTTCATATCATGTGATCTTGACATGCCTATCCCTAATTGGTCCTACTTTATTGCCTAAACCAAATGAAGTCATAGTGTAAACTCGCAAAATCCTTTATACTGCAATATTAAATTATACAAAAACTATAAGGCAAGTTTATAACCAAAAGTATCCATAAATACAGACTCCCACTAAACTAACTTATTATTAAATGACATATATAAAACCTATATAAGTAGTGTGCTTATGAAAGACTTTAAATGGCGAACCTTTAGTTAGCAAATCCACAACCTTAGAGTTTGTCCTTGATAAGTGATATTTGTTATAGAATTGTCTAAGTTATTTTATGTGATAATGTGTATGTTTAGTATACATAATAAGGTGTTTAGCCTAGGTTTTGTGATATTTTCATATAACTTACATGTGTATGTGATTGTATATGATATATTACATGTTAGGTTATAAATGAAGGTTTTTAAGCTTAGGTTTTGCATGTTTTTCATATGTATTGATGTACATACATTTTGCATGGTTGTATGTCAATGTTTGGGCAAAATTTGGACTTTATTTGAGATGATTATCAACTTACTTATACGTGGACTTGTTGTAGGTATCAAAGGAGAAACAAAAGAAGAAAATAAGGTTGAAAAAAAAATAGATGGTCAAGATCGTGACCCAGCTTGCTCCACTTGCATCCTAAATCGGTTTAAGCACCCAAAGAGGTATAAAACTCCCATTTTAAACCCTAGGAAAAGAGGAGGGTCATGCGGCACACCAAAGGAGGAAGATAGACACATTTTAGGGTGGATTTTTGAGTAGAATTAAGTGATTTCAAGAGATCTCAAAGCTGCCACACCAAGTTCCAACTTTGTTCTTTAACTTATAAGCCTTCTATTCTCTCTTCTCTCTTCTCTCATTTGTTTTTGTTTAGCTATTGCATGGAGAAGATGTATGGACTTGTTATAAGGATGTTTTTGATGATTGCAATGGATTTCTAAATAAAATTTAGGGTTGTTCTTACCATAACTAGGTAAGAATTTACTTTGATTTAATGTATGGTTTACTTTAATGCTTATGATGTGTGGACTTTATATGCCTTGTTTACATTGAGAAATGGAGTTAGGAAATCAGTTTGAAAGTACCATGAGAGTTATCAGTCCTGAGAGGCCTTCACACATCAAGATAATATGACACCTAGAGAGAGATCATGGATATTTTGATGGTTGTCCAATAGGTTACTTCATATCCACTTAACAATTACGTAAAATGTGTAGGTTGAGAGATCATATACCGAACTTTAATTCTTATTATAGGCTTAATTGGTTAAATTATTGAGAGAGAAAGGGCCAATACATTAGAATGCCTAGGACTAAGCAAGATTACATTACCAACGTGAGGGATTACATTGTATGGAGAGAATGACCTTAACCTTTATAATTTGATTCCCTAAAACAAATTATGTTCTTATTTTTGTGACATTTAAAAGTGTGTTTGCAAGCCTTTAAATTATGAATTTTTACAATTTCAATCTCTCATTATTTGGTTTGCTAAAAAAAAAGTCAATTTGAATTACAAGGTGACTAACTAATCCTCAGGGGAATGATACCTTACTATACTATTTTATACGAATAGTATACTTGCGGTAATAACAACTTTAATTAATTTTAAACTTTGACCTAAACATAAAGGAGCTATCAAGTTTTTAGTGATATTGCTGGAGATTGCGCCTAGCATCAAGTGTGATTTGAAATTGTTTTAATTTGATCTTTTTTTATTTTTATCTGATACTCATTTCTTATGTGTAATAGGTGTATGCACATAAGAAGTTCCAAAAGTGCAAGCATATTAAGTGAACTTGACATCACCAAACTTGAAACTAAATTGAGAAAAGCAAAGTTTCAAGATGAAATTGAAAATATGGGCTTGAACATATGCCTAAGGGGAGTTAGATGATAATCAAAAGCAGGAACTCGTAGAGAGAATAAAGTCACCAACCCCACCTTCTTGTGAGAAACCATTAACCATTGAGCTCAAACCACTACCAACACATTTAAAGTTCACATTTTTAGGTAAAGATCAAACATGCTAGTGAAGGATAAGCACTTAGATGTCTAGGCCCTAATTCTTTTCCTAATCATATCATGTAACCCTTAGCAGTTTAAATAAGAGAGCTTCCCCTAAAAATTACGAGATTCAAGAATTTATAAGTTTTATGTTGCCCTAATCTATCTAGCACAAGGTGATGAAAGAATGAATCTTGAAGTGAGAGAACCATTAGCTTTCAAATAAAAAAAGCAAGATAAATTCTTCTAAGTCAGAATGTTATTACCTAGGTAGGTAAATGTTGGAGATTTGAATGATAGACCTCAGATAGAAGATATAGCTAGGCTAAATTCAAGGCATCCACTGAAGTAATAATATAACTCTTGTCCTTGTTAATATAAAGCCCAGAACAAGCATTGAATTCCTCTAAAGATCTCATTAAGTAAGCCATTGAGGCTTCATTAGCTTTATAGAATAATAACAAATCATAAGTAAAAGCAAGATGGGTGATGTCTAGTCTGTTACACTTTCTATGATACTTAAAGCCATAATCAGTAAGCAAATTTTTATGGATAATGCAAATAAGTACCTCAATGCATATGATGAAGAGATAAGGGGAGAAAGGATCACCTTGTCTTTGCTCTCTAGAACCCTTACTAAGTTAACTAGTTTTCCCATTTGTCAAAATATTGAATGAAGTAATGGTTATGCACAGAGAGATCCAAGTAATTAACCTATCAGGGAACTCAAATACTTGTAGAGAAAGAACCATAAAATCCTAACTAACTAAGACAAATTCCTTATGAATGTCAATTTTGATTGGACAATTAGCTTTAAAGCCCTAGATATAGTAGTTCTTCAATAATTCATGTACAAGCAACATATTATCTCCAATACTTATACCTTATATAAACGCAGCTTAAGATTGACTAATGAATGAAGGAAGCACATGCTTGATTCTATTGGTCAACAATTTGCAATAATTTAATAAAATGTATTGCAATAAGAAATATATCTAAAATCTCTCAAAGAGTTTGGATTATAATTTCTTAGGACTAGATATAAATGAGTGCAATTCTATACCTTCAACATTCGAGCATGATCAAATAACTCATAAATAGCTTTGCATATATGGAATTTGATAGAGCTCCAATTTTGTTGATAAAATAATCCATTAAACCCATCAGGCCATAGAGTTTAAATGGACTAAAGAGAATACCACTACCGTTATATGGGTATTAGCAAAACTCTTGTAAGAAATTCAGGCTACTCAAGGGAGATTATCTTAGGAATGGATAGGCTATGAAGTAGGTAAGGAGGATTCCCAGCCATTAGAGTTCCCAATACTTCAGCGTAGTAATTTTTGACATGTATTTTTAATTCATTTTGCTTAATGATAATTCTACCTTTATCAGTGAGTAACTTGGACATTTTGTTACGACTCCTCCTAGCAAGTAGTGATATATGGAAGAGCTTGGAATTAAAGTCCTCATTTTTCATCCATAAAAACCTTGATCTTTTCATAAGAATAAAAGTATGTGCTTTTAGAGCACTCATGTAATTCACCAAGGTTTGCTTATCCTTAATCTTGAGAGGGACATCATAGGGAGAATCATAAAGTTTATCCTATATTTATATTAATGCTTCTTTAGCTCCATATATGCCTTTAAGAGTGTTCATATGCTTGCTTTTTTGAAAGGATTTGAGCCCTTATCTTATTCCCATCAACTTCTTGTGGAACTGGTAAAAGCCATAACCATTCATTCTTTACTCTAATCTTTTATATACAAATTCTTAGAACCCATCCATATAATTGAGGTAGTTATAGATTCTAAATGGAAAAGGACCCTTTACTTTCTCAATAATGTCATAAATCTCCATAAGGGAATGGTCCGAGTAAAGATTTTTATTGTAATAAGCTATGCTTTAATTGAATTTACAGAGCCACGATAAGTTTACTAAAGCCGTATCCATTTTTCTCTTTATTAACCATTAAACCTCTTGATTATTTAACCATGTAAAGAATCTTCCATTATGGGCTAATCTAAATTCCTTATAAAGTTTCCCTAATCATCTTCAACCTTCAAATGTCAAAGCCAACAACTTACAATTAAGGTCACCAATGATGAGCCAGGGATCATTCATTACATTCTTCTATTATACCATATCATTCCATAAATAAACTCTTCAGAATGAAAAATTGGATGCATATATAAGTTTTCTTTCTCTTCTTTATTAGAGGAAAATATGAAAAATTCCAAAAGGTATGGAAGGGAGTCTTCTATCTACTTTTTTTAGATGCAACTTTGCACCTAATGAAAGGGAATTTTTTGGTCTCTACTTTGCTACAAGCAATTCTAGAAACTTCTATAATATATACCTATGCTTTATAGAAGAAATTATTATATCCATATTTTTGTTAGAGTCAGTTCTAAATATTGTTTAAAGATGTTTCCAAACCTTATGGAAGGAAATATTATATATATTTTTTGTTATAGTCAACGGGTGCATTCGTAAGGCATACCTATATAGAAGTTTATCAAACGATTCATGTATTTATTTCAAAGGGTGTGATCTATACATGTAGTGGTTTCAACTCCCTAACCCATCAACTAAACGTTATAAACCAAATTAAAATCAAAGATTAATTTCATTCATAATATAAAAGAATAAACCAAAATAAAAATAAAGTCTTATTGAAATCTATAATACATAAATAAATATTTATATTAAGACATTAAAAAATAGGGCCATTTTCATGTGGTAAAAATGAATGTATAATATCATTAAACAAAAATAAAAAATAGTTAGTAAGAGACGAGTTTAAAATAGATATCAAAAGAGAGAGAATAAAAGAAAGAAACATTAATTTAGGTTGAGGAGTGCAGAGAAATTGAGAATATCATTTTCATAGATTTCTCCCAAACTTTAAGTTTTTTCATAGTTAATGAAGATAACAATGATAATCAAGTTATAAACACATTCTTATTTACTACTTTTTTCTCCTAAAAGGGATAATACGTTCTTTTAAACTTTTCAATGAAAGAAGATTGATTGTGGTTTTCTGTGTGTGTAAGTTCTAATTAATAACTTCGATAATGCACAAGCGTATGAGTTGTTCGCGTAATACCTAAGGTGTTGATCGCACGAGGATGGATAATCTAATCCTAAAATCTAAGACCAAAACAATTCACATTAATTCAAAATGTAACAAAATTAAGGCAAGAATTTAATTCAATTGCCCATAAGGAGTTGTTCTGATTGATGTTTTGAAAACTGTCCTATAGGCTCATAAAGCATTGTCTAGCTTTATTGCCCAATCCTTCCTGGAGTTGTTCACCGTCTTTTCCAAAATTTATTTCAACTCACGATTGATCACTTCCACTTGGCCACTAGTTTGCGGATGGTAGGGTGTAGCCACTTGGTGGTACACTCCATATCTTTTTAAGAGGGCATCAAAAGATCTGCTGTAGAAATGTGTGCCTCAATCACTTATTATCGTACGTAACACTCTAAACCAGTTGAATAACTGTTTAATAAACTTTTGCACTGCCTTTCCATCATTGACTGGAGATGAAATTGCTTCAGCCCAACGCGAAACATAATCCACTCCCACTAGAACGTACATATTACCTATTAAAGATGGTAAGGGATCCATAAGATCGATACCACGTACATCAAAAACTCCCACTTCTAAAATGTTTGATAAAGGCATCTCATCTCTTTTAAAGATGTTACTAATTCTTTGGCA
>JANIIA010000002.1:38191219-38206783 GCA_027478495.1 Erythroxylum alaternifolium | reverse complement strand
TTAACTCCTAACCAAAACAAATTAAGCAAACTCAAAAATAAACTGAACAAATGCTTATTTAGTATGAAAAAGAATCGAGGCCCAACATCAACCCCTTACAAAATATTGACATAAGGTCTCTAAGGGCTTCATTCATCATAATTAGTGCATTTCCTAGTTCCTAAGCCATTGAATGGGGAAGATGAGAGGACTCTATGCTATTAAAATTTGATCTCTTTACTTTATTTTGGAATAAAGCACACATCTTTACTTGCACCATCATCATTTTTATTCCTCCTTTCTTTAAGTTTCCATTATAAAGGTGGTGATTGATAATGGAAACCATATAAAGGCTTTATTATTATGCTTCCAACATTAAAGATCCTTAGCAACACCCTACATCTTGTTTCTAGGAATGGTCGACAAGGTTCATAGTATATCTTGCTTCTTTACTAGCTTGTGGCAAGTGCATAAAAAGAAACTAGAAAATTGACCATGTAGCAGATTATGGAACATACTTCCATGGAAATAGTTGGGCCCAAATAATAAAATGAGAATGATCAAAATGAAAAGTACCAAGATGATATAAAATTATAACTATCAAAAAATTTCTATCGATATTAGGCTACACTAAGGCCTCTCATTGAGTCCTTTTCTATTTGTAGTAGTGATGGATGAGGTCAACAAGAATATCAAAGGGGATGTGCCTTTGGCGTATGTTTTTTGTTGAAGATATTGTCTTAGTGGATGAGACAAAAAGGGTGTCAATGTCAAGTTAGATCATTGGAGAGCTATGTTAGAGTTGAGGGGTTTTAAATTGAGCAGAGCTAAGATTGAGTATTTAGAATGTATCTTTTCGGGCTATAGAGTGGATCCTGATGTGGTGGTAAAGATCAGTTCAGAAGTTATAACACAAAAAGTAAGTATCTAAAGTCTATCATTCAAAGCAATGGAGAGATCGATGAAGATCTAGTCCACCTCAAATCAGGATGACTTAAATGGAGAATTGAATCAAGAGTTTTGTGTAACAAGAAGATACCATTCAAGATCAAAGGTAAATTCCATCATTTAGTGATTAGGTTAGCTATACTATATAGGGCGGAGTGTTGGCCTATCAAATAAGTGCAAAGCTGTAAGCTAACGATGAAGGAGATGAGGATGCTCCGTTGGATGTGTAATCTTACTAAAAGAGATAATGTATTGGTAAGAGACAAATTAAAGGTGGACAATATTAATGATAAATTAAGAGAGGCTTGACTTAGGTGGTTTAGACATGTTAAAAGAAGATAACCTGATGCTTCAATGAGAAGATGCTAGAAAATAGTACTTAGAGACTGTAAGAGGAAAAAAAGAGAGGCCTAAAAAGAACTGGGGTGAAGTGATCAAGAATGACATAACTTTGTTAGAACTTACCGAGAACATAGCTCATAGTAGAAAATTTTAACGGACTAGGATACAAATAAAGTATCTCATGTAGAAAGGTCTTTATCGTTCTCTTAAGTTCTCTAAACTTTTTCCTTTGAGTCATTCATTTTATAGATAGCCTCAATATTTTGATTAAATAGTACTTCTCTCTAAGTTATTTAGCTTAAGTAGTTTCTTACTTGGTCTATTTACTTTATTGTAATAGCTGATGTGATTTATTCTTGCACTTATCTCTTTTGTGCTAGTTTGTGTATTTATTTATGTATTTTGTTTGGTAAATTATTTATGTATTTTGTCTTATACTTTTAATCTTTACCATGTTCTATATGTATTGTATTGCATAATTGTATATGTTTATTTGTACATATTTATTGACATTTTGTATTATTATTAATTTGCACTATATGTGGGTTTAACAAAAACAACCTCTCTACCATGTAAGGATAAGGTTGTGTACTATTGAATCTCTCCAAATCCTACATTCTAGTGAGACTCTCACTAGATGTTGTTACTGTTGTTATAGATATGTACTAGTTTTGTTCTAAAATAGGACAAAGTGCTCTACCTAAAGATCAAATTTCTAGGCAATAAACAACTAGCTTTAATCTTCTGTAGGAAATTAGAGAGAAAAAAGATCTTATATGCAAAAGATAATGGTGATTACTAAGCAAATGAGTTCAAAAGTAACATAAACCAAAAGAAAATATTTTCCAATGATACTTTGAATATTTTTTAGCCAATACGACTTAATCTCTAAATTTATTTTAAGCCAATAGTTTTTCTAGGCTTTTAGAGTCTGTGTGCTTGTGACAACATTTGTCATCAGGAACAAGTGTGCAATAGTAATAAAGGAATGTTATCAAAATAAAGTGTTTCTTAATGCTCATCAAAATGGATTATTGCACATGGAATTTCCAACTATACCAGCAACTTAAAAACAAAAACCGCATTCACGTAAAGATTTGGTTGTGATTTTTATAACAAACAAGGGCAACCGAGTTAACTTAGTGAAAGGTTAAAATGACAAGTGGCAATTATCTCCAGTTAAAGAAATTGGGAGGCTGGATAAATTCTTAATTCAGTTATCCTTCTTAACCATATAAAAAAAAGAATTGATCAAATTACGAACTCAAGAACTTTGTCGTGCGGGGATGACATGACATTTTTCATGTATATTTCCTTTTGGGACCTAAAGTATAAAAAGAGAGTACAGACTTGAAAGTAGGAAATCTAGAATACGCCTCCATAATAAAGCATGTAAGAACAAGTAATTAAGGTACGTAACATCTTAGTGATAACAAGAGTATTGCACTTGACATGACCAAGCTAATACATTACACCATTTCTTCCTATGGTAATTGCAACAATGGTAAATAAACAAGGGCACTCAGCCAAGTACCTTCTCAAACTGCTCTGCCAATTTCTCCTTCTGATTACCAGTCATCTCACTAATTATCCTGTTTCTCAGGACCAACCTAGACATCAACATCAAGCTTTGTCCACTTATCCAGAGGGACAATCACATTCATAAAATATACCATGACAAGGAAATAAGACCAAACTATTAACTACTGAAAAATGAAACTCCAATTACCTACTGCTTTATAGATATAATATCTCAGGTAATACTAGAGATCAAAAGAATATATGACTTCTACTACACAACTTTTCATCATCATGTATATTCACAAGAACACACACTTGTTGGGTAAGTTAATTATCAAACAATTTTTGTAAACCTTATTTACTACCACATTATGACCCAAAAGATTTGTAACTAGAATATCATATTCAAGAGTGTCAATAAATGACCCCGTATTTTCAAGCAATGGAATACATATATAAGAATGTGTAGATCCTGGGTCTATCAACGCATGAACAAAAATGTCAAAGATAGTAAAAGTACTCACAATCACGTTTGGGGCATCCTAGTTATCACAGGCCCGTATAACATATGCCCGAGCTAGAGTACGAGTATTAGGTTCATTAACTATCTTTGATGTGACCCTCTGACCACTAGCATCAGAACTAGCTCCCGTGCTTCTATCTCTACCCCTTGGAGTTGTAAGAACCGATCTCTCTGCTTGACTTAACTGTTTGATACCGTCTACCAGGCAATCTGTCTGAAACTGCTTCATAGATCCACACTGTAGGTATGCTCTCATCATTTTCCAACACTGTCTGCCATGTTTCTTCCCACAATGCTCACTTGGGATAACTACCCTATGTCTTGACCCATCTGTTGTGCTAGTTATAGATGGGGCTGGCTGTCTTGACCTAACTATTGATCTCTGACTTTGATCTGATTAGCGATAAGATGTCTATGTTTGTGATGGAGTTTGCGACCCTAAACCCTTTTGCTTCTTACTGACTGAGAAGGATGACCTAGATTGTCTCTTACTCCTTTTCTATCATCCACTATTTCTCCATTTATGTTCATCAATATTATCCTTTTCAATCCTCAAGATTGCTTTCATAATCTTTTTATAATCCCTAATCTGCAGTACAATAAAGAGTTTTTTGATGTCATGGTGGAGGCCTGCTTTAAATCTCTTAACACTTATCTACTCCTGTAGGAATTAATCTCTCTGTATACATACTCAATCTATCAAACTCTTTCTCATATTTTGAAACTGTCCTATGCTCCTATTTCAAATGAAGGAATGCATCCTTCATATCATCCTTATAAGCCTCCCCTACATATTTATCTGCAAATTGGGACAAATGTACTCCCAAGTAAGATCTTGTCGTAGAACAAGCCTTTTAATGGACTCCCACCACTAATATGCTGGTCCCTGAAGAAAACCATCCGCACACTCTAATCTCTCTTCTGATTTGTAGTGGAGAAGATAAAAAATTCTCTTTATCTTGATTAGCCAAAACTTAACATCTAGAGCAATAACTGATGACTCCCTCAGAAAATCCTCTGCTCTTATCCTCTTAGCTTTCTCCAATGTGAGCTTCTATAGTGGAAGAGGTGGTTGTGGTTATACAGGAAGTGCAGTAACCATCTGTTGTTTCATATAGTCCACCATAGTTTGGAAAAACTCTGTCAGGTTAAGAATTAGTTGACTGACAGGTGGTACAGGCTGTGTTGGCTTCCCCACCAAGTCCCTATCTGTATCACTAGCTGAGGCATGACTTTCCTCCTCTCCCTTAGCAGCTCTTAAAGCGTCTGGTTCTATTCTTCAGTCTATAACAAACAGAAAGGGTGGATCGATATTAAAGTAACGTCATATTCTTATGTAATCCTTAATTTGGCATGTACACAATTCACTTTTCCTTTATTTACTTAATCATAGACCCAAAATAGCTTCAACTGAGCTTTGATACCATTAAATGTAACACCCCATACCCAATAATGAAATCGTCATAACAAGTGTTACCATATTCTTAAATACCTAATACTTCGAACTGCAACATGTTCTATTTAAAATCTTATTATTCTAGCAATTACTATTCACTTTATAAAAATTTTAACAGAGTTTCTTCTATATTTACTAAAAACATCCTGCAAGAAACTTCAATATACTTCTCATGCAAGCTACTCAACTATCCATCTCCATATCAAACTCTTTGACAAAATAATTTACCCATCCTCTAATACATTTCAACTCATCTAAACTAAATTTCATACATAACTTTCATATATAATTCACAATAAAATTATGTAATCCTTCATTTCTTTATGTGTAAATGTTATAACCAAAAACAAACATAACATTTTGTAGTACATCCACCTCCAAGTCTTCCAAGATCCTCTATATAACTCTTGTCTTGTAGTAGATCCACCACAACTTTCTTCTAATCCTCTTTAAAACCTACACATGGAAAGAAAATCCACATCGTAAGCTATAGGCTTAGTGGTGTTCAAACAATTATATTTCTCATTCAATTTAATTCATTCCACCATAACATGCATAACATATAATATTTTTCAAATACAAATATCTTCATTTATTTCTAACCTCATGCCCAATAATAGAATCAGCATACCGAGTATTACCATATTCTTAAATACCTAGTGCTTCAAACTACAATATTTTCTATTTAAAACCTCATTATTCTAGCAATTACGATTCACTTTATAAAAATTTTGACAGAGTTTCCTCTATATTTACTTAAAACCTCCTGCAAGAAACTTCAATACACTTCTTATGTAAGCTACTTAACTATCCATCTCTATGTCAAACTTTTTGACAAAATAATTTACCTATCCTCCAATACATTTTAACCCATCTAAACCAAATTTCATACATAACTTCCATATATTATTCGCAATAAAATTATGTAATACTTCACTTCTTTATGTGTACATGCCATAACCAGAAACAAAAATAACATTTTAAAGTACATCCACCTCTAAGTCTTCCGAGATCCTTTATGTGACTCTTGTCTTGTAGTAGATCCACCACAGCTTTCTTCTAATTCTCTTCAAAACCTACACGCAAAAAGAAAATCCACACGCTAAGCTATATGCTTAGTGGTGTTCAAACAATTATATTTCTCATTCAATTTAATTCATTCCACCGTAACATGCACAACATATAATGTTTTTCAAATACAAATATCTTCATTTATTTATAAGCATAAATAGGCATTTAAAATCAATTGATGAAATACAAGCATGTATCTATTATAATAATTCATATCTAATTATACAATGATCAATAAATTGTACATTTAATTACTATTTTCATTTGAAGTTCTTTAATCATTAGTCATGCATTTATTTATTTTTTAAAATCTAATGAAATTGCATCACTGAGTCGGATAAGCGAGATTTTAAAATACAAGATTAAGTTCCCAGAACCATACTGTCCATTTTTTTATATACATTCATATTGGAATTGAGCTCTCGGAGCCATGCAGTTCATAACACAAATTAAATGTCTTACACTAGAACTGAGATCTTGAAGTCATACAGTTCGGAAACATATATCATGACGTAGTAACGCTAACTTCGTAATTGGCATGCCAACCTTTCACATTTTTTCAATTCCTATCTATTTTACTAGGGGAAACCTAATTAAATTCTATTGAAATTTAATAATAAACGTTCATAATATCCGCTTTAAGTTATTCCATATTCGACCAAAGCAAATGGCATTCCCTAGTGTCATTTTTTTCTTCTGTTATTAGTTTTAATTTAGTTCATACAACATTTAAGACATATTCATCTTACCAATTAGTCAAAAATAACATATATATCAAGTTTCCCAATTCAAACATAATGTATGCAAATTGGGGAAAATACAAATTATAAGTCCAAAATCCAAATTAATCACATATACTACTTCATTTACAATCCAATTAAATATTTTTAACAACAATTTCATAAATCCCCAACTTTATCTCTAGAACCATAAATTACCTAATACACAATTTTTAGGGAAAAATAGAATTGCAAGAATACATACCAAATTGATGTCTAATTCTTCAAATTAAGCTTCCATCAACTTCAATTTTACTAACAATTCCTTATTCCTTCTCTTTCTCTTTCTCTTTCTCTCTCTCCTTCAATTCCTCTTCTTTATCTTCATAATATTGCATAAATATTTAATTTCATGCATTTTATTCATCAATGCATGCAACTATACCAAAATCATGTACTAAAAATAATCAAAACTTCATTAACTTACCTTATAAATTTTCAGGCAATATTAATCAAGAGCACCCATATACCTTTTTTTCATCTTTTCCTAAATTTTTTTATTGATATGGTGAGTTTAGGGACCCTAGGTTAATGATTTAGTGTTTAATAGGTGATTTGAGGGTTAAAAATAATGAAAGATGGCTTGAAAGGGGAAGAAGTTGAAAGAAAATGGAGAAAAGAGAAGAAAGGGTTCTTCTCGACACTCCTTGGAGAAGAAGAGGGGATAGGTGGCCAAGAAAATGACATGTGGTCCCTTAATAACTCTTTTTCATTTTTCAAAAAAAAACCCAAATTTAACTTTAACTTTTAATTCATTCTTTTCTTCTTCTCATTAAAAATACCCATAAGAAAAATGTCAACCCCACATAAAGACCTTAATTAATATCATTTATTTCCATTAATATTTTCAAGCTTGACTTTCACCCTTTCTCGGGTCAAACTTTGACCACTGGTCAACACTTGGTCAAACTTTCAAAACGATATGGTTTTGAGCTCTAATTTGATCCTCGGGTTGTCCTTAAACAATATTATCGGTGCCAAATAAAATAAAAATCCAATTTGGGTCCCAAGTGTCACTATTAACCTCGAGATATACTATTCACGACCTAAAAGTAATATTCATGAAATCGAAATTTTAGGGTGTTACAATTACGTTTTCTCACGATAGCCTTCATCTTCAATTTTCACAATGAGAAATTTCTCTCATTGAATTTCTCAAATTTTGCTGTTATTGCTTCTATCACGAATAAAACTTAGCTCCCATTATTTCACATAAATAGTACCTGTATATATGAATAGTACTTGCACGTATAATAATATTGTATATGTGAATAGTAAGTATATACGAATAGTACTGTATACATGAATAGTAATGTTTATGAATAGTATCCTATTGCTACAGCTCAGTTATAGTGACAGCTACAGTGTTAATTCAAAATAAATGCATGAACAATTACCACATTTCTTGGTTATTATTTTACTATTCATCAACTTTTACCGTCTTCACTTGAAATCTGAACAGATTGCTTCAAAAAATTCGTCGTAATTTTCTCACTACATTCTGATACCATTTGTTGTGAAAAATTGATCAGATTAGAGCAGGTTCATAGCTATATAGGATTGAAAGAATAGTAATGAAGAAACACACATACAGGTTTTTACATCAAAAATCCTTAAACAAATCAAGTTGAAAACCACCAATAAGAAAAAGAAACTTCACTATAAAAAAAATTTAGGAGTTACAATTTCTCTCTATAAGGAGAAATACTAACTCTCTCAGAAATATAAGAAACACTCTCTAAACTGTGGAGATTTAACTAAAGAAGAGAAGATTTAGGATGAATGAAAACTAATATGGGAAGGCTTATTTATAAGCCTTCCATACGTGTAGCCAACTGTGATCTACTGTCCACAACTGGCCACCTTATTTTTCTTTTTCTTTTTCTTCTTGCTATATTTTTTGACTTTATGCAGTTGGTAGCAACCCTTCTTAACTTCAGTATAGTTGGTAGCAATAAACATGACCAAACTAATACAATGGTAAATAAAAAAGGGCACTCAGTCAAGTACCTTCTCAAACTGTTGTACCAATTTTCCTTTCGATAACTAGAGCCATCTCACCAGTTATCCTGTTTCTCAAGACCAACCCAGACAACAACAACAAGCTGTGTCCACTTATCCATAGGGACAATCACATTCATAAAAGATACTAGAATAAGGAAACAAGACCCAAATATTAACTATTGGAAAATGAAATTCCCATCCTTCTCTTGCCTTAATCGTCTTCAACAATGGAGCTTAACTCTTCTAAGTTCTTTGTTCCTTCTCCATACTAGAGTTCTACTACCTTCTATTCTTCTTTTCTCATTATCTCCCACCTTAACTCCCTTTTCTTTTCCCCAAATTACCTTCTGCATCTTTATTCAGTTCCACTCTCCAACTTCCTTCATATCTGAGCTTCGTTTACTATCATTACCTCCCACCTTAACTCACTTTCTTTACCCTAAAATTCCTTCTATGCTCCTTGCATCAGGTCCTTCTTCCTATAGATCTGGTGTATTAGTTTTTTTCTTCTTTTCCTCTCTCTTTTAAGGGTAATTTAGTCCCATTTTTCTGTCCTCTTTCTCGCTATTTTCACTCTTTCACTTTTCTGGCTTTTTTCATTTGCTCAAGCTTATCTGATACTCTGTTTTTTGCCAAACTTAGCTTTCTAATCTTCAGAAATGTCAGTAGATCCTCTGTCATCTACTAATTTTCCTTCTTTTCCTTTAAAGGATGTAAAAGATCCAACACTTTCTCCTCAAGCTGCTCTTGCAGATGCTCAACTAGTTAGGAAAAGTTAGAAATAAGTCATAAGGGAGGGGCATGACTGTTCCCTGCATTATTTGCCTCCAAAAGAGGAGGATGGCAGACTAGTGGTATCCCCTAGTTTGGAATTCCTTAAAGCTGGTGCAAAAACATGGGAGGTTTCTTTGAATGGTTTCTTTTGGGATCGATGAACTACTTTTCCAGTTATTCAAAAATGAGCATATGGAAAAATAGGGGTCTTATAGATGTACTTGTAGCAGAAGAAAACATGTTATTTACTTTCTCGTCTAAAGATGTAGTTATGAGAGTGGTGGAGGAGGGACCATGGCATGTTTAGAATTAACCATTATTTTTATAGCTATAGAGACCAAGAATTCAAGTAGAATCCATGAAACACCAAATTGTTCCACTATAGGTATAGTTGTACAATGTACGACTTGAATATTGGACTACCAAAGGCCTTAGCATGATAGCAAGTTACCTTGGCACTCCTCTTTGTATGAATGAAAATACAACACAAAAGAGAAGAATAGGTTATACAAGGGTGTGCATTAATATGGAATCTATCCAAAAGCTTCCTAAAGTATACCGGTTATGAGAATGGGAGCAAAAGGCTGTGTCATTAAAGACAATGTCTGCGTTAACTATCAATGGAAGCCATCTTTGAAATCTCAAGGGAATAGGCGGGTTCCTATAGGTAAGGTGTTTCTAAGAGGAGATTATGAGAAGCTTATGAGAGTAGAGGAACATGAAGGCCAGCAAATGTTCAAAAGGAAGTCTCTTAAGAGATTGTGCAATAGGTCCATACTGAACCTGAGAGTAATGCAAAGAATTCACCCACAATAGTTCCTAAGTCACAGATGGATACCCCACTTGAGAATGGAGAAAAAACATAGGCAGTTGAGCAAGGAAACTCCCTTTCTATGCTCATCCGAAGTCAATCTAGTGACACTTTCTCTTCATCTATAATGGGAGAAGATTCAGGTACTTCTTTTGAGACTGTGGAAACCAGGAGAGCTGGTAGGAGCAAGAAGAAAGGCTCCAAATCTACTACATCCTTTTAAATATTTGGTTTACATGAAATGTTAGAGGTGTAAACTGCCCAAATAAGCTTTTAGCTTTGAGGGATTTTGTCTATCAAGAAAAATCGTGTTTATTTGCTCTTTTGGAAACCAAGATTAAGGTAGGTAATCTTATGAAGTTGAATAAATTGGGTAGTAGTTGGACGTTTGTTACTAATCACAAAAAGCATGTTTTGGGAAGAATAATTATTATGATTAATCTAGAATTTATGGAAGTAAAGGTGTTGGAAGAGGAAATACAGGTTATGCACATGAAATGGCATTTCAAAATTGAGGATGTGTATATGTTCTCCTCTGTTGTTTATGGCTTTAATTTTGCCTTCTAAAGGAAGGAGTTATGGAGGAGTTTGGTGGATTTTCATAATAGAGTAGTTAGCATTTGGGTTATCAGTGGTGATTTTAACTATACTTTGTATAGAACAGAAGCTAAAGGAAATGCTTCCTGAGGAATTATACGTCCGATTTTAAGGAATGTGTGGAGACTATAGACCTCGTTGATCTCAAACATTAGGGTCACACGTATACTTGGTGTAATAACAAAGCGAAGGACTGGTCTTTAAGGAAAAAGTTGGATATGGTTCTTGTAAATCAAAGATGGCTGCAACAATTTCTTATGAGTTCTGCCTCTTTCCTAGATCCTCTTTTCTTAGATCATTCTCCTGCAAGGATAGAAGGTATATTCCATAAACTAAAAGCTAAATCTCCATTTAGATTTAACATTTTTTTCAAGAGGCTATGTAGACAGGAATGAGGAAGGTTGTGTATGGTACTAAACAATATATATGGGTTCAGAGGCTCAAAACAATTAAACATGAACTGAAAAAACTGGATGCTATAAGGGGATGTTCCACTGTTGAAGCTATTGAAAAAAGTAAGAATGATCTAACTATAACTTAAGGGAAACTTTCAAATAACCCGAGAGACCCTCAACTATTGTCACTAGAAAAGGAGAAACTTAACCATTATCTTTCGGTTGTTAGAATCATGAAAGTTTGATAAAGTCAGGAGAAAAGGTTAAATGGTTGAAGGAAGGTGATAAATGCACTAAGTTCTTCAATTCACTAGTGGGGAGAAGGAATAACAATAGAATATCTATTATCCAAGCTGCAGATGGTAGGAATCTTGATTGGTAAAATTTGATCTATAAAGAGGCAGGGAAAATATTAGTAGATTTTATAGGCAATCTAATCTGACTTTAATCACTATTCAGTTGCTAAAATCTTTCATTTCGAAGAAGTTATCTTAAGAAGAGGATCATAATTTAGTTAAACCTATACAAAAAGCAGAGATTGAAGGAGTTATCTCCCAAATGAATCTTAATAAGGCCCTAGGTCCTGATGGGCTAAATGGGGTCTTCTTTCAAAAGGCTTAGGTTGAGATTGGAATGATGGTGAAGCAAGTTGTGTGAGAATTTTTCTCTAGTGGAGTTTTCGTAAAGGAGATTAATAAAACATTCCCCTGCCTAATTCCTAGGACAAGTAACCCGAATTCTTTTAAAGAGTATAGGCCTATTGTTTGTTTAAATTTTCCATATAAGGTGATGTCTAAAGTTATAGCAAACAAACTCAAGATTGTTTTGGGGACTTTGGTTAGTAATAACCAAAATGCATTCATACAAGGTTAATAAGGGATAATATTTCCATTGCTCAGGAGCTCATAAAGGGGGTACCAAAAGAGACAGGCTCCACCAAATTGTGCTTTTAAGATTGATTTTAAGAAGGCATATGATTGTGTGGAATAGGGTTTTATTCTTAAGGTAATGGAGGTGATGAGTTTCCCTTCCATATTCATAAAATGGGTAGAGGCCTATATAACCACCCTTTCCTATTCAATGGTGGTGAATAGTATACCAACTAGGTTATTTAAAGGAAGGAGAGGACTTTAACAAGGTGACCCAATATCCCTACTTGTTCATTCTTTGTATGGAGGTGCTAACCCTATTATTGAAGCATAATGTGGAGAAGGAAAAGGTTCAAGTTCCATAGCAGATGTAAGAAGGTTTCTCTAATCAATCTATGTTTTGCGGATGATTTATTTATATTCTCTAAGGTAAATCCATCCTCAGTTCAGATGTTAATGGCCTCTCTCAAATAATATGGAGAAACGTCAAGTTTAGAAATCAATTTAGCTAAAAGTCACTTTGTGCTGGAAAATAGTGCAGATAGATTGGAAATTATGATAGCGGCAATATCCTATATGGAAAGGAAACAACATCCATTGTGTTATCTAAGGTTGCCGATTACTACAAGAAGAATTATGTTTTCTGAATGTTTCACTTTGGTGGAAAGAATATAGCAGAGGTTAAATCATTGGACAAATAGGTTCTGATCATTTGGGGGGAGACTCCAGCTCATAAAATCAATACGTAATTCCTTGCAAGTATACTGGTCGTTTAACATGTTTCTAACTAAGGGAGCAATGAAGACGATTGTAACTTTGTTTCGGAGGTTCTTATGGGGAAGCAAAACTCTAAAGGAAGGATAATTAAGGTTAGATAGGAAGAGGTTTGCAAGGCTAAGAAAGTGGGGGGTTAGGAATTATTTCTATAGCCACCAAAAACAAAATATTAATGCTGAAGAAAATTTGGCACATTTTGTGCAACAAAGATTTTTTATGGACCAAGTGGTTTTACTCTACTAAGAGGAAAGTCATTGTGGTCTATGGCCCCTAAAGATTCTCAATCCTTTTTTATTAACAGGTTAATGAGTTTCAAGGATATTATGGAGCTAGAGGTTAAATGTAGAGTTGGTAATGGGAAAAAACTCACTTTTTGTATGATAATTAGACAGGTCATGGTCCATTCATTCGAATTCCTAATGCAATCCAATGGTAGGGCCATAGTCCACTTAAAGCTAAAGTGTGTGTTTTTATGTATGATAATAGGTGGACTGATGTTCTAGGCTAGGTGATTCATCTCATCCCTTTGTATACTCCTAATTATAGGACACATGATAAATTCTCATGGTTAAACCAACCCCCAACTTCCTTTTCTAACAAGGTATGTAGGGAGTGGCTAGCTCAGGGACAATCCCCTATTGATTGGTACCCTATTGTATGGCATAAGTCCCTAAGACCCAAGTCCTCCTGCTTATTATAGTTGGCAATTTTGAACAAAATCGCCACCATAGAAAAATTACACCTTTTAAATCTAGACAACACTTGTTTCCTATGCAAGAATAATTATGAAACTAGAGATCATCTTTTTCTCCAATGCCTTTTTGCTATGAGCATTTGAGGAAAATTAAAGAAACTGTTTATTGGAGATTGGATGGGTTTCTGCTTACTGTCATAGTGGACAACCTAAGGGCTTTGAAGAATGTCCCTAAAGGGGATAAAGCAGTATTTATCATCTCACTGGCTTCTACCCTGGAGGAGATATGGAAGGAGAGAAATTTGCGAATTTTCACAGTAAAATACATTTAGACATAGAGGTATTGAACTTACTAATCATTAGGATTAGAGAGTTGCCCTTTCTTTCGAAAGAACTACCTATGTGTAATGAACATGTAGTTAGATCTTGGAATCTGGGTTAGCCATAACTAAATGCATTACGAAGAAAAAATAAGGGGAAAAGTATTTAAACTCATACCTGATGCTTGTTGGAGGAGCTAATCCCAAGAATGTTCACTATATTTCTAGTAGATGCCTGGATGTTCTCGACACTATCAACTATGTTGTGTAGGCAGAGGAAGAGAGATAGAAGAGGTTACAATCGAGTAAACAACTTAGATATCTCTAGTTATTGACATTCTCACAAATCATGAAGATGAAGAAGACACTTACCTCTTGGCGGGGACTTCTCTCTTTTTACCGGAGAGGAAGGATATTGCATTCATTAAGCCCTAAATAGAGTGATATAATGTCAATAAGAACAGATAACAATGGGGGTGTATAGGTTTCGATATCTTACCATAGTCAACCAGCTTGAGGAGAAGGATCTCATCTGGAACCCTAATTTGAAAGCTTCCCGGGTCTTTTTTTCAGTGGAAATTTCATTTACCTGATTTAGGAATCTGTGGAAGCCAACAATTATAACATATATCTTCGCACGCTGTCGTTTCTTTCCTTCTATTGTTTTTCTTGTCTTTACGATGTCGTTGTGGAGCTGTTTTTCAGATGTATTAGTTTCTCTTGGTTATAAAAGTAGTTGAATGTGTTTGTTTTTTAGATGTATTAATTTCTCGTGATTATAAGAGTGGCTGAATATGTTATGTACTATTTTCCATCTTTTTTATAAATTTAATTTTTTAAAACAAATGAAATTCTCATTACTTAATGCTTCATGGACATAATATCCTAGGTAATACTAGAGATCAAAAGAATATATTTGACTTCTACCACACAACTTTTCATCATCATGCATATTCACAAGAACACACGCATGCCGGATAAGTTATTATCCAAGGTATTATTAGAACTTCAAGTACATATCTTATGTACACATCTATTTCTCAAAGTCACAAAAATGATCTTTTCATGATCATACATTCAATTGGCTACAACACAATTGCAAATAGACAGAAATTACTGCAATAATATACCAGCATTTGGACATTACAAACACCACGACCTTTTTAATTTGTCCAGAACGCGTCTGATGACTAAAATTGGGTCTAAACATAGCGCTTCATTAATTTATTATGTGCTCTTCGTATAGCACGACAAGCTCAATATTTTCCATGAATGAAGCATTAGTATCTTGAGATATTTTCCCTGAACTACACGTTGAAAATGTATTCAAACCTCATTCCAGAGATGACGGAGCTAAGAAAGCAAGGTGGATCAACGGTGACTCAAGACTGCAAATCCAAAATCACAAGACAGAACACATGAAACATAATAAAAGGTTTAGTCCTCAATGGTGACGACGTCCTTGATGACGCTTAACAAGGAAAACGAAAAGGTTTTGTAATAATCGGCGCCGACAATGTGCCCACCACTCACCTCCATTGCCGACCGAATCATCCATCTGCTAAGGAAATGCAGTTCTCGCGTTCATATGCATCAAATTCAGAACCAAATCATCCTCCATCGCCTGCGCTGTGATTCAACCATTGCCCACCACTTTATCTCCGCCTGTGAAGATCTCTGTCTCCTCTGCTTGTGTTTACCTCT
>JANIIA010000002.1:38155785-38175340 GCA_027478495.1 Erythroxylum alaternifolium | reverse complement strand
GAATGAAGCTAATCCTTCTAATTACTACAAGTCTTTTGATAATAAGAATATGGCACATTAAATGCTAGGTAAAGAATTTAAGGAACATTAGTTAAACTAGAGGAAATAACAAGGAATGGTGGGAATGCAAATAAAAATCACTAGTCAAACATCAAGGATCAAAACTTAGCCATTGAAAAAAAGTAATATTCTAGACCCAATTCTAACTGGAAGAAATTAGAAAGATTAAAGAGGAGGCTTCACACAAAGTTAGTGTTATAAGCTCCTCAATAGATAAGGCAAGGAGGGAATCTAAAAGGAAAATGAAGAGGAAAGGGATACTAATCCCTATCCCCAATTAATGACTATAGTTAGGAATGTGAGAGGCATGGATGGACATAATAAAAGGAAAGTATTATATGACTACCTACTAGTCAAAAAAACCTTGTATAGTAGGTATATTAGCAACAAAGTTTAAGGAAAGTAAAGTTCAAGAATGCAAATAGATCTTTGCAAGCATTAGGAACTACTCATTAATTACCAATTACATTATAATGGAAGGATTGTAGTTATTCTTAACTCTATCATGTTGAATGTGTATCATTCTATGGTCTAGTTCATACAAATTGAAGTATCCCTCAACTAGTTATAGGTCAAAATAATAATTACCTTAACATAAGTTGCTAATTTTGAGTTTTTGTCTGAAGGGAATTGATCGCTATCAGCTCCCCTATCTAAGTCCCACAGATGATCTTAGGAGACTTTAATAGGATAATTTTAGCACTAGAAATGAAAAGAGAAAAAATTTGGAAGGTTGATAAGAACAAAGATTTTCTCAAATTTCTCAACATCATTGGATTAAGTGATCTAAAGTACAATGGTGCTTACTATACCTAGAGTAATAAAAAAGTCAGTGAATGGATTGTAAGGAAAAAAATTACAAAGGACTATCATAAATTCTCTTTAGCTCACAAAATTCCCTAGGAGCAAGACTCATTTTCATATTCCCTTATACTTTGATCATAGTACCATTGAAATTGATATAGGCTTAGACTTAGTTAAATTAAAATATCCCTTTAGATACTTCAAATTCTTATAATATTACAGGGCTTAAAGAAACTGTGAAAAGAGGAATTGATATTTAGATTGAAGGATATGAAAGACACAAATGTGTGAGGAAATTACAATATGCGAAAATGGAATTGAACAATCTTCAAAAGGAGAAAGTTCAATACATAAATGAAACTATCAATAAAGCTAGAGAGAAGATGGAATCTTCCCATCTAAAACTCTAAATTTCTCCTCGAGATAAGGATAATAGAGATAGGGAATTAAAGTGTTTAATACTTACTCTCAAAGTTTCCAAAATCATTATCTGATCTTAAGGGAGAAGCCCAAAATTTAATTGGACCAAAAATGGAGATAGTAATACACTAATACTACATTCTTTCATAATTCAATTTTAGGAAAAAAAACATGGACAAAATTTACTCCCTAGAGAATGAAGATGGAAGGACCATTAATGACCAAGAGAAATTAAAGAAATTACTCCTTAATTACTTCAAGAAAGCCATGTGGTCTCTTAACAAAACTTTTTCTATGTGTACATGTCTTTAGGAATGTGATCATTGATTCTATTTCCTATTAGCAAAAGGAAATATTGATCAATCCTTTTAATGTTTTAAACATCAAGATAGCTCTTTTTAGCATTAATTATCGGCACTACATTTTCCAGGCAACCTAGAAACAACTTCTATTATAGAATTCTTATCCAAAGGAAAGTTATTAAAGGAGCTTAATAAATCTTATGTTTGTCTGGTCCTCGAAAAGCTTAATCCTAGCACTCTAATGACTATAGACGGATTTCATACTACAATCTCATCTATAAAACTATTTCCAATAAGATGACTTAAAGAGGCGCTTAAGACTCTAATCAACCCTAGTCAAGGGACTTTTATTTATGGTACTAGAAGCATAAAGGATAATCTACTACTTGCTCAAGAACTTTTTAGAGGTTATCAAAGCAAAAGACCTTGGATATGTTTCCAATAAAGATTGATTTTGAAAATATTTTTAACTCAGTTAGTTAAAACTTAATAACTGATGCACTAATAGCCTTTGTTTTTCTCGATGTCTTTATCACCTGAATAGAGCAATGCATAACCTCGGTTTCCCCAATGAATTTAGCACCTAGATAGAGTAATGCATCTTCCTTAGAATTTTAGGAAATGGTGAGCCCATTAAGTGCTTCAAAGATTCCAAAGGATTGAAGCAAGGGGAACCTTTGTCTCTTTACTTCCTCTACTTAAGAATTAAGGTCCTTTATAGAATGATAATTCATAACTAGATAGGATAACACATTCAATACTATCATAAATGTAAAATGTTGGGACTGATCAATCTTTCCTTTACAAATGAACTTACATTTTTTATAGGGTTGATGTTAATTTAATGAAGAAGCTAATGGTCATCTTGAATCTATTCATTCTTGTGTTTAGATTAGTTATGAACGTAGATAAGGGTAATTTGTTTATCTCAATAGATAAGAGGAAACTAAGGATCACGATTTAAAGAATCTCATATCTGAAAAGCCAAGGAACTCAAATTCAAATATCTAAAGATTCTAATCTCAAATAAGAGAAAAACATATAAATACTACCAAACTCTATATAATGCGAGTATGAAGAAAATTGATCATTGGAACAATAGGTTCCTAACGTTATCTCTTTAATTTTAAACAATCTTATCACTCACTAATGTTGTCATTTACTCCTACCCCAAAACATGATAAAGGATATTAAGAAGATCTTGAAGAACTTCTCATGGACTAGGAAGTAAAATGTTGCATAAAAAGCTAAGGAGAAATGATTTGAAATTTACTACTTAGCGAAGGAAGTGGGTTAGGAATAAATTTACAAAAGAATTTCAATAAGATGTTACTTACTAAATGCATCTAAAAGCTTTTTACAAATAAAGAATCTATTTAATTTAAATGGATGTATTCATACATCCTCAAGAGAAGAAGCTTCTAGAATACTAAGCCAAGTCAATGTAATTATTGATATGTAAACCAGATATTAAAGTTGAGATGCTTCATAAACCAGGAAATGAGAATTATTATAGGCAATGGTAATGAAGCTTAGTTTTAGCTCGATGATTGAAATGATCTTAGGATATCTTCATCTTCTACAAGGTATGAAGAATCTCCAACTTCTAGTTTCCCTAAAAGTCAACTTAAATGCCATTTTAGAAAATGGAACTTGGCATTGTAGCGCTTTAGAGGTTTTAATACCATTGTAAACAATATTACAAACTACAGGCCAAATAGTGAAGAGGAGGATAAAGTTACTTAGAAAAATCAAAGCTTTAAAGTCTTCACAAACAAGTCTTGCCTCCAATTTATTCAAACTCCTAAACAAGTAGTTCCATGGTAGAAGTTACTATGGTTTAGGGACAATTGTCCAAAAGCTTCCTTTATACTTTGGATTGTCATTAAATAGAGATTTAGGTAAACTAAAAGGATCTTTACCAACCAACACCTAATGCAAGTTATGCCAATTAGTAACTTGAAACTGCAAACCACTTGCTTCATGTATGCTCTTATACCTCCTTCTAGGCCAAGATACTTTATCTCTAAAGAATTCACCTACTAGACTTCTTTTATTAGTAGGTAGGAAATGTCAGGTTCACTCAGGAGGGAGACCTCGCAATCTTCATGTTGGTAATCAACTACAATACTTATGGTATTTAGAGAGAGAAACAAGAGAACATTTCACAATAAAAAACTTAATCATCAAAATTCTGTGACATCAATCATTGTTGAATATTGGTAAAGAATATTTATTTTAGAGACAAGCCTAGAGCTGTTTATCATATGGAATGTTCATATCCCAAATGGTCAATAATGTGATACTGTCTCAAGCTATTAGATTCATATTTTGGTCTCATAGAATGGTTAAGTTGCAATAGCTCATAGTTTCCTTAGCAACAAATTTTGACTTATTACCTTGTCTACTCTTATGTTCTCTTTTATTGGGTTTAGTACATTATTTTAAATATATTTATAGTTTAGGATGTAGTTAGAGACTAAGAATTTTAATTGGTTTAGATGAATTCTTAGAAAACTAGGGTCAGATGCCGATAAATATTCTAAGATTGATGGTTTTATTTGATACACCATGACTTTAATGGATTCAGGTCACATGTTTTCATTTATTTGATAGATGGATGCTCATAGAATAGAATAGGCACAAAATAATATGAACAGGTGATCTGTTCTTGACTTTAATACTCAAGAAATAGAAGGCAGAGATGTTTAAATCACCTTGGCTTTGGCCTATATTGCTATGTAAAATTTGGTTGCACACCGTGCTCAAGAATCATACGAAGAACCTTTGTACTGATATGGTGATGGTCCATAGGACAATCTGAACAAAGGAAACAAAAGGTGAGATGCAAATATTTTGTTCAAAGAATTCATGCATTAGTACTAAAACATTTGAAATTGTAAATGTTAGTTTTGACATTGTCAAGGCTTTTTAGACAAATTTATGAGTTATGACAACTATAGCTCCAAAAAAAAAAATCACAAAAGCTACAATTTAATTATTTAATTTCCTGATAAGTAATAACTGAAGAAAATAAGCGCAAGCCCACATGCTTTTTGAAGCCCAATCTTCAAATGACAAAACAAATGGAGAACCTGTGAGCCCATGCCAAACTGCGTAACCGACAGCTAAGCCTCTAAGGAAGCGCTGAGATCGTTTCTCTCTTCTCTTTCGTTTCTTCACGATCTCCAGACCTTTGCATTTACCAACAGGTTAGTAAATTCGATTTCCCATATGTGGATTTATGTAATTAACCATTTTCTAAGAGATTCCTAACCCAAACCATGTTATTGCCTTGCTATTGTAGTATCACCGCTTCATCTGCTCTTTTTTAGAGAAATTCAATTAGTTAACCTATGTTTGCTTCGATGCTAAAAGTTGAGGCGTTTATATGATTTGGTTTTGAGGTGTGGGGGGAAAGCCAATTGTCAGACTTGTTTTACGAGGATGTCTTCCGCTCAGGACCCGTTTTATATTGTTAAGGAAGAAATTCAAGATTCTGTAAGGCTTTCCTTCAATTGTTTCTTCTTTGGATGTACAGTAATTGACGATATCAGGGCATCTATTGATAATTGAAGCATGTAGAAATTTATTCTATGTGATTCGTGATTTGTAGATGAGTTGATATTGTTGTCTGTTAAGGTTCATATGGGAACTGCTTCTCTCCTGGAGATGCTTTTGATATTGAAATTTGTTTTTTGTGGTTTTGGATTCTCATTTCATCCGATGGTCTGGATTGATCCTATAGATTGATAAGTTACAATCTACTTTCCACCAATGGGAACGGATTTCTTCTGAAACCGGAGAGCAAGTGCATCTTACGAGGGAGCTGCTTACTGGGTGTGATAGCATTGAGTGGCAGGTATCACTCATAACATACTTTAGTTGCTACTAGTAAATCAGTTTATTTAAAAGCAACTGGTTTCCCCTTTCTGTTCAGTTGCATGGCCAGGGAGTGATGATTGTATTGTATTGAGACTCTATTAACAATCACATAATCAATATGCAGCTCAAATGCAACCACATTTGTCTCCTAGATGATGCTTCTTTTCTGCTATTGAATTTTTTTAATCCCTGTCCACAACTGCTGAAAGCCTTCTTGATAGGAAGGTGGATGAGTTGGACAAAGCAATTGCAGTAGCTGCAAAAGATCCTTCTTGGTATGGCATTGATGAAGTGGAGCTTGAAAAACGGAGAAGATGGACCAGCACTGCCCGACTGCAGGTGCATCGTATATAACAATGTTACAAGGAACACTGAAGTATTAAATAAATTAGCTGGCGTTACTCTACTTGTAGGGTTACCACAATGTTCTGCATTGTGTATGTCATCCTAAGTTTTGCCCTTTCAATGAGCTGCTTTACTGATTGAGTTATATTGTTGGTTACCACAATGTTCTACATTGTGTATGTGATCCTAAGTTTTGCCCTTTCAATGATCCCCTTTGCTGATGGAGTTATACTTTTAGGTTGGCAATGTGAAGAAAGCAGTGGTAGCTGGAAAAGATGCAAGGGGTACTGGGACCACTGGCCTGAATGGGATGAGAAGGGAGCTAATGAGACTGCCAAATAAAAATCAGACAGATAGATCTAACCAGTACACTCAAGATAATGATGATTTTATTCAATCGGAATCAGATAGACAGTTACTTCTCATAAAGTAGGTTGTTCTTACTAGTTCCACTTTTATCTTGTATTAGTTGTTTTTACTGGACTTTTGTGCTTGGTTAGGATCTAGTATATAACAAAATTACCTTATATCACGGTGGTGAAAACTTGATGCTTGAATGTTACATGGGGTATCCAGAAAGTAAGAGCCGACTGTTCCCTCGTGTTTAAACATTCAAGTTTTGACTGTTACGATGTGATTTTTGGGTTTGTTGTCTCTAGAACATCAACTCTTCTTTAACGTATGGATCTAGATCAGCCATTTTATTGCTTAAAAGTTCATAAACTTTGTCTCTGTCTGTGCTTCTTATCAACTTGATTTTTGGTGGTTGCAGGCAACAGGATGAGGAGTTGGATGAGCTCAGTGCAAGTGTGGAGAGGATTGGTGGTGTTGGGCTTACCATACATGAAGAACTCCTTGCACAGGTTATAAGTTTATTAATTAATAAAGTGTTGCCTCTCCATTGAAGCACTATGCAGATAGAAATGTGAAAGTCATGCTCTTGTTGTTTATTTGTTGGATGAATGATTTTTCTCGTTGTTATGAATTTTAACAGTTCATGAGTTAGGAGATTTCAGTTTTAACTTTCACCTGGAAAATAGTTTGGGTTGACTCCGCCAAGAATTGTTCCTTCTGGAGTGCTAAGACATAATCCTTTTATCTTTCAGGAAAAGATAATAGATGATTTAGGAATGGAAATGGACAGTACATCAAATCGTCTTGATTTTGTTCAGGTAATTTTCTTTTGTGGCTTTATAAAAGACAGTGGTCTTATACTTTTTTTTGTTGACAACGGTTGCAACTTGTATTTGATTGCAGAAAAAGGTGGCTATGGTCATGAAGAAGGCTGGGGCGAAGGGGCAGATTATGATGATATTGTTTTTGGTGGCTTTGTTTATAATTCTTTTTGTTCTAGTCTTCTTTACCTAATATTGTAAAAGAGATTAGTTTTCTTTCACGGGTTAGAGATTTAATTTCTGGGAGTAATTTTACATGACTCGAGTGGCTTGTCACTGTGGATGAATGAAAGATTTGCTGAAAATCCTGAGCAGAGATAGAAAATATAAGTGCAATGTTAGGGTCTTTGAGGATTTGCATTTTGGTGTTGAACAATTTGAGTTATATATTTGATATAATGTTCTTATGTCCGCTATCTTCTTGCATAATATATGCATTGTGAATAAGGATAAGCATATCATACGGTGTCTACTGCTTTGCTTAGGACTTCTCTCTTCCTTTTCTGATTGGCGTAACGTTTCTTGCTACAGTTGGCCACTAGTCCTTAAAATGTAACAAACTCAATTTTGTTATGCGTCGAAGTCGTGTTGTTATGGCCTAATTTATAATTTGTAATCATCATTAAATAGTCTGATACATTTGGGTTCTGAGTAGTGTATAGGTTTTTTAATTGTACGGACGGGAACCGTATAATAATCTTTGGTACTGTGCCAGTTATTTTGGTCTGTGCTGGCTGGTATTTTTAATACTGGTATTGCATGGGACAAATTGGTGAAACTAAAAACATTGAGGACCAAATTGTAGAAATCAAAAATTATGTCATACTACTAACATCAACACAGTCAGCAGTTGCCCTCAACTTCGAACTTGTTGGAGATCAGCTTTTTTCATTTTTCAGTCTCAGCTCTCATTCGACAGTTACCTAGACACCCACCATCCACTGTCGTCGCTAGTACGCTCCAAAGTCCCATTGTCGGAAGTCAACACTCGCTAGCTCTCTCGTTCGTCTTTCATGGTGTCACCAGCTCGCGCTCTAGCCTTCGTCATCACCACTACTGCCACTAGCTTCAAGCTTTGTCGACCTTCACAGCGTCGCCAATCACCCTTCTCGTCTCTTGCGCGCTAATTCCCTATCCCTGGTCTAGCAGTTCTTTGCCTGCACTCCACCTAGGTTGTTAAAATTAAAACGTTACCATTTAGATGTATTTTGTACAGCGATGATTGATTAGGGTAAGAGGGTTATATATATAATTACTGATTAGCGTAATACCCAGTAGGGTTAATGAGGTAATCATATATAATCATGTTTTTTATAATTATATTAATTATTTGTTATGGTTTTTGTGGAATTGAATTATGATTTAATGAAGGTAGTTATATATAATGTTTGTTTTTATAATTATATTAATTATTAGTAAAGGTTTTTATGGAATTAATTATGACTTAATGAATATAATTTTGTATAATGTTTGTTTTATAATTATATTACTTATTTGTTAGGTTTTTGGGTAATTGAAGTATGAATGACATAAGGCCTTACTTAATTATAGAATGAATGAAAGAATGAATCTTCCTATATTTTTTCCATAATTTCATGTGTTTTATGTGCAAGCTCTACTATAGTTATCTCTGGTTTTTGTTTTCCCTTTTTAAGGGAACTAATTACATCCCTCAAATTGTCTTTTTAAAATGTTCAATTTTTGTTCATAAGGTAATTCCCCGTTAGAAAAGATTGAAACATACATATATATATAGAAGGAGATATTAATGATTGCTTTCCTTTCTTTTAACAGATACATGTTTAGATCAATTTTAATGGCATCCTAACATATACATGTTTAGATCAATTTTAATGGCATATCTGTTAAAAGAAAGGAAAGCAATCATTAATATCTCCTTCTAACAAATTTTAATGGCATTGGATTCTCATTATTGATCTAAACATGTATCTGTTAAAAGAAAGGAAAGCAATCATTAATATCTCCGTCTAACACTATTGCTTTGTGAGTTTGAGTTAGGCTTTATATAGAGATTCTCGTGCTTTTCTTAAGGAAGAACATCAATTATATAAAATAATTACATATGCAATAATTTTTATTTTTATACGAAGTTATTAATTTAATTTTTGCATATTTTTTCATTTATTTTTATAGATAAATGAAGAAAATTTTAAGTACTCTTAAAAATTCGACTACTTTAGAAAGATTTAATGATCTAGTTCATGCTCATGCTAGATCCGTTCTTGAAATGAAGAATCATACTATTTGTTTGTATTGTAATAAGCATTTGAAAAGTAGGGAATAACCATTAAAGAAGCGTTTAATTGGGATCAAAGGTGATGTAAAGTCTTGTAAGAAAGTTAGTCACAACGTGAACTATCAAATGACAACTTTGATTAAAGAGTATTAGTCTGAGAAAGATAGAAGATAAAGACTGAATTATGAAATTACTAGTGAAAGTTCTTTTTCTGATGGTCAGGATGATAGTGGGGATATTGAAGGTGGCAGTATTCTTACCTAATAAGAAGGAAATGTTACATTTGAAGTAAGGAAAAGAAGAAGATAAGTGTCTAACTCTTTTTGCATGTCGAACAACTTTTAGAGATCAACCTTTAATTCGTAATGTCTTACAATCTAAAGAAGCGACTTATATTGTGAACATGTCAATAGCTAGATGGTGATATGATTCAGGTACATCATTCAATACTATCTAGTCTTATTATTACCAACTTATGATGGATGTTATTGCCTCTTACGATCTGAGATACAAAGCTCATTCAATTTATGACTACAAAGGTAAACTTTTGAGTAGCTTCATTTAAGAAATAAATAGTTTTTTGGATGAAAGAAGAATGATTTGGACAACTTATAGTTGTTTAATCATATGTGATGGTTAGACAAATAGAAGACATGAGCCTATTACAATTTTTTGGTTTATTTTACTAAGGAACAATGTTTTTTAAGTTTATTGATGCATCTGGCCTTCTTAAAAATGTTAATTCTTTGTTTTAGATATTTGATAAAGTTATGAATTAAGTTCCGAAAAAAATATTATTCAATTCATTAATGACAATGATTTTACTTATAAAGTATTCAAAAAAAGATTGCAAAGCAAGTATAATTCTTTTTATTAGACTCCTTGTGATGCATATTTCATTGATCTGATACTGAAAAATATATAAAACTGTGCAGAAAGCCTAAAAAAGAGACCAAGTTTATCTATAATCATGCATGGGTTGTAAACTTGATAAGAAAGGATTTTATCAATGGTAGAAATTTGTTTCATCCTAATATTAGTAGATTTATGACTAATTTTTATCATTTTTAGTGTTTTATTTTATGAGGAGGGAGTTAAGGAAAATGTTTACAAGTGATAAGTGAATTGCATCTCATCATACTAGGTCTAATGCTAAATTGAAGGTTTCTAGAATTATATTTGAAAATCATAAATTTTGGTCTCAATGGCAATTTGTCATCTGAGTTTGTGATCTTTTGGTGAAAGTATGTCATCTTACTAATAGTGATGAGAAGGCAATAATAGGTTATTTTATAATGTCATGAAGAGAGTGAAAGAAGCAATCAAGGCTAATATAAAAAATAAGTCTTTTTTGTACAAACCTTGTCTTGCAGTCATTAATAAAAAATGAGAAAGACAACTTTACTATTCATTATTTACAACTAGGGCATTTTTAATTCTAGTGTCTATTTTAGACCATATTTTACAAAGAAACCTGAAGTTAATAGCATAATGCTATTAACTGTTACAAATTCCTTTTTTTTGGAAAATGAATGAAATTATATTAAATCTAGCAAAAGCTAGTTCAACGTTATAATGGGAATCCTTTTATTGCCAAGCTATCAGCTTACAACATTGGAATTATAAGAATAATCATATCAATTGTATGTAAAAGCAAACCAGTTACTAAAGCTTGGTTATAGATTCCATCTATTTCTCACTTCGTGGGAGAGTGAGTTTTGCATATTCTTTGCAATCAAGATGGCTCTAACCCATTTCATTATTTGTTCTGCCACTTAGTACTTGTCTGCTTCAACTCCTTTATATAACTTGTTGTTCCTCTCCTTCCATATAGAGTATATTGTAGTGGTGAAAGTCTTTTTTAGCACAGTCCCATTTTGTTTCCTTTATTTAGTGAGATTGATAAATCAATTCAAAGTATCTTCCTATTCATATGAGTGATTTTCACAATGCTAGCAGTAGTAATATTTAGTTCCATATTGCTTTAGAGAATTTACAAAGAAAGAATAGATGATTTATGTCTTCTTTAGCTTCCTCGGAGACCATATAATGCAATCGTCTCCATTCCCACGTGGTATCTGAGGTGAGTGGTCAGTCAATGTCAAAAAACCTATGAAGTTCCCATACTGGTCACCATTTTGAATAGGTGAGGATACTTTAAAGCCTATAGGGATTCTACTTTTTAGTTAGATTATTTCATTTCTTTGGATAAGAGGGCTAGAATCTAACTAGTTATCAATCCAAAATCAAAATTTGTCCTCATTTCCTAGCTTATGCTTGATCTATGGATATATCAAGTTTCTCATGTTCAACAATTGGTTGAAAGTCTAGGATTAATCTCTTGAGGTTGTAATTTGCCAGAAATTCGTATTTTTAAGATGATACTTATGCATCCATTTGATCAAAGAGCCTTCTTATCTATGTATAGTCTCCAAATTCTTTTGCTCAAAAGCACCTTCTACATTACTGAGATAGGAATGATCCCTAGCCTACCTTACCTTTTTGGAATTGTAAGTTCACTCCATTTTACTTTTTCACTTTTGACATTTTTTGTCTTCCCAGTCTAAAGAAATGTTTTCACAATTCAATTAATTTCTTTGATTAATTTCTTTGGAAGAACCATATGAGCTAACCAATGAATATGGAGGTTATTAAGCACTGGGTTAATAAGAGTGAGTTTTGATGCATAGGGGAGAAACCTATTTTACCAAACATTAATCTTGTTTTTTATCTTCTTTATAAGAGGAATGCCATCTAAAAATTTAGGCTTTGTAGTGGTAATAGGCACTTCAAGGTATTTGAATGGTGGGGAGTGCACATTCAGTCCTGCAATGTGTCTAATCTCTTTTTGATTCATTACATCTGTTGAAATATACAACTGAATCTTATCAGCATTGATCTTCAATCTAGACCAATCAGTGAACATTTCCATGATATGCAGCAATATTTTGATGGAATAAGGATCTGCACCATTGAGGAGCATTAATTCATCTACATAGATCAAGTGTGTTAAGTTGATTTCTTTACATTTGTACTAGAATTGAAATCTTCCATTGCAAGTAGTAAATCTAACAAGCATTCTAGACAATCCTTCCATTACTAAAGTGAAAAGATAAGGGGATAAGGGATCCCCTAGTCTAATTCCTCTATTATTGTTGAAAGGTTTAGAAAGGATTCCATTGATCAGTATACTGAGAGAGGATGTTTAGATACAAATCATGATCTAGTTCACAAAACTTTGGGGAAGATCCATTGCTTCAAGACAAAGCTTTATAAAACTCCAACTAATTGTATCATATGCTTTGTAAAAATCAATTTTATGAAAACAACTTTTGATTCTTTTTCCTAAACTATAATCCTTTAGTAGCTTTTATAGGAGTAAAATATTGTCACCTATATTTCTTTTAGGAATAAAGGCCCCTTTTGGAGAATTTATGGTTTCAATTAGAGTAGTTCTCAACCTTTTAGCTGGAAGCTTGGCAATCACTTTATAGCTTGTATTATAGCAAAAAATGAGTCTAAAACTAACTATAGTCAAGGGATTTTTCTTCTTTGGGACTACACAAATGTAGGTTTGATTAATCTCTTTCCACGTCTTGGATGTTGTGAAAAACTCCAATACAACTTCAGTAAAGAGTCAACCTGTAACCTCCCATGTATTTTGAAAGGAACAGGCTGAAAAACCATCAAGTCCAAGTGCTTTTGACGTGTGTAGACTGAACAACAGAGCTGAGAAAGGATATACTAAGGTTTTTTTCAACTCCGAACTGAGAGAGTAATCAAATACATTTTTAATGTTGTAGTTAAGTTGAGGAGATACATTAGATCCTACTAGTCTAATGAAGAAATTTGTGATCAATGCTTACAAGCTAGTCTGATCAGAGAGAGTGAAACCTTTATTGTCAACTAATTTGTAATTTTATTTCAGTTTATGCTGGAGAGTAAAGAGGAATGAAAAATTTAGAATTGGAGTCCCCTTATTTAAGCCAATTAATTTTAGCTTTTAATCTAAGGATTGAATTATGTAGTGTTAAAGCCTTTTAATACTCCTTTAATCTTTGCATTTTGACTTACTTAGGATCATTCTTATAAGGAGATGTGTAGCAAGACTCTTAAGCTTCTTGTAATTTTTGTTTTGGTGATTGTGAAGCTTTTTGTTTTATCTTTGATAAAAGTCTTGAGTGCTGCCTTAGTGAGCATTAACTTCTGTATTAACTGAAAGGATTTGTGGCCTTGCACATTCTGATTTCAGCATCTACAATTTAGTTCAAAAAGTCCCTCCGTTTGTGTGATCATATTAAAAATATGAATGGAGCTCAATCTTTCCTTGGTTCTTCTAGATTTTGTATAATCATGTATAAGTGATCAAATAACAAATTCTCACCAAATTAACATATGATTGGGGAAAAAGGTTTAGCTAGGTTGGGTTGACAAGAGATCTAACCAATTTTTTCTAGATGAGGATATTGCCTTGTTGTTTTTTGGACCAGGTAAAGTGCCTACCAGTCAAGTTAAGATCCACCAGGCTTACCTTTTTAAACAGATTAGATAACTCCTTGCTAGTTCCTATGGAAAATTTCCTACCATCTTCAACCTCTTGAGATGTTAATGAGCAATTAAATCACCAGCAACTAACCAAAGATTTTGAATTCTAGTTTGTATGTTTTGTAAGTCCATCCACAATTTGTTTCTTTGAAAACCAAAGTTGGATGCATATATAAGAGTCAATTCGAAGTTTGGAATCTTACCTCCCATTTGACACTTTAGATGTATAAATTAATCACTTTCACTTGCAACTTGTACCTCAATTTTGTCTGAATTATAAAGTCATAATATTTTCCCATTGTAATGTGATTGGTGATTAGAAATTAGTTTCCATTATACACCCAAAAAGTTAAGGCCTCCATGTAAGAGAGGTGTTTTTATTTTGGTTTCTAAAAGACCAACTATACAGGGCTTATTGTCTTTTTACAACCTCTTTAACCATTGACCTTTTGAAAGTGTTATTAAGTCTTTTAGTGTTTCATATTAGGACTGCCATCTAGTTGAAATTCCCCCTTAGTTTTGTTCTTTCCCTTTCTCTTGGCAGATCTTCTTCTAAAGTTTAAAGCTTGTTTTTTAAGCTCTTTATTCACACCAAATTTCACTGGTTACACTTCATTTTCATTAGGTTTGGATTTTGGATTTTCTGGATTATACTACTTCCCTGCCTCTACATTCTCAATTGTTTTCCAAGTCTCCATCAGGTTGTTTGACTCCACCTGCATATCATCTAAATTGTCATTAGTGCTATCATATGGTAAGTTTGATAGCTTAATTCGATCTCATCATACCAACCAGTCCTAAACTCATGCCTTGTAAGTAACCATTTTTTTACTAGAATTATTAAGCTTCCAGGGGTACGTTAAAGGGATATCAATCTTCCCTAATTCACCATCTTCCCTTAATTTCAGTGCAGGAAAACTATCTGGCAGCACTAAATCATTCTTTATTTCAATACAAATTTTGACATAACAGATTCTATCTTTAATAGCAGTATAGGAATCCATACAAATGGTCCTAAAGAACTTATAAGGAAGCTTAACCCTTTAATGGTCTAAAATTACATTAGTAAGTTATGGAAGTTCACCCATATAGGGAAGGTGGCAATGTTCCCCTTTCTAGCTTTATCCAAGCTTCCATTTCTAAGTGAACACTGGCTGGCTCCCAATGTGCCATAGTCCTTACTCAATTATTTCATTCAAGCATTTTTCAGAGGATAGTTTAAACAAAATTGTTCCATCTTCTCTCAGCATGATTTTTTCTAAACCCTTTTTCCCTACCTTGCTCTAACCCAAGCATTTATCATTGAAATAGTAGGCCTCTTATTTCAGAAAAAACCAACTAAGGCATTGAACCAAGAATTGGCTCCAATCTTAAGCAATTCAACAGGAAGAGAAATAACCCCCTCTTTCATGACATTTTGGTTGAAGAGGGTTAAACTTGTTCTTCCAAGCTCCTGAGGGTTGATAAATAGTACATTCTCCTCAACATGAGCACTTACTTTAGGTCTAGCATGATTTTTCTTCCCTCCCGACTTTGAATGTAAGTTGTCTCTGGACAATACAAGAAATTCTTCCATAGGTGCGATTTTAGAGATGGAAGATTCTCCATTCTCCTTCAAAGTGATCAAGGCCTTGCTAAGGCCACTGATGGAGGTTACAATCTCAGTGACCAATAGATTAGCGTCTGGACTAAAGAGGAAACAAACTAGACATGGGGAAAGAGATTCCAAAAAAGGAAAAAAAATAAGGTTATTATGGTAAAAGTCTTTAGAGAGAAGTGAAAGAGAATGACAGTTAGAGAGAAAGGGGATTATGCAAATTATGGTTAACTATTACAAAAATTGTTCCTCATGAGATGATGAAAGATATGCTAAGATCACAAATAGAGGTTTATAAGGATGCTTCTAGTGATTTTGAGATACCATTGCTATTCCTCACAAAGATAAACTTAATCCAAGTATATATTCTTTCACTTTTGTCACTTTTTGGTAATTAATCATCTGTTTATTTTATTTATAAGGTTATTTTTTATATGTTACAGTTACCTGGCAAGACCAATTTAGAAGTAGTGTTCTAGAATTGCAAAAGTTTACAATTTAAATTATGAGTCAATATGTGAGTACAATAGGGTGTGAAAGAAATTAGAGCACATCTTAATTCATCCATTCTATGAAAAGGAATAAATTGAAACATAAAAGATTGAATGACTTGATCTTTTTTCGATCTAAAGTTTTAAGAAAGGTATGTTATTACCATTGTTAAGTTAAATATAATTAATTTCTTAATACTTAATTTTATTTATTTACTAGAGCTCTTAGTAGAACAAGCAGTTTTGTAGATCTAATTTTCGTTAACCATATCAATCTTTTAGCATATTAGGTTTATGAAGAATCAAGTTTGAAAGTTGAGAGTAACTTGGAAGATAATCTTGGATAGAAAAGTATTGAAATGTCATTTGGTGCAATAAATTTGAATGATGGTGATGATGAGCCTCCTCTCAATGATGAGGATTTTGTACCAAATAAGAATTAAGGTCAATGTGATTTGAGCAGATATTCAATTGAATGATGTTCCAGGTTTTATTTCTTCTCTTCTTTTAATTTCACTTGTATTTGATACATATATTAAATTCTATATATCAATATAAATATAAAACTTTTAACTATATTTTTTTTGTTTCAAGTTTCGCTTTTAATTGGCTATGTTCCTTTGTATAAACTCTTGTTCTATTACTTATAGAGTCATGGAACTTTATTATTATTTCTATCTATTGTTTTGATGTAATTACTCTTTATTATATGATGAAAATGTAATATTTTAAGTTCTTTGTATTATCCTTAGTTTTATATTTATATGATTAAACGATCTTTTTTATAATAATTGTGGTTATTGGTTATATGTGAAATATATAAAAAAAGTAATACTAATATAAATAAATAGGTTGTTGTAATTTCAATTTTCTATTATTATGATTTTTTGGAGACAGGACTGATGTAAAAATATAAATCATATATCCCAATACACTGATAGACTATTTTGTAATTTAAAAAAATTAATGAATTATTTTATATTTTTTAAATTATTGAAATAGTATTTGGTTCGACTGGTACTGATATAGTACTATACTAGAACCAAAACCAATACTAGTACTAGTACGGTATTCATAATATTGGTTTTGAATTGATAAATAAGTGAATTGAGATGGGACAAAAGGTAAAGTCTCACCTATTCAACTTGTTCTTTCAATTATGTTCTCAAAGTTATGTCAAATATTAGGGTATACATATCTATGACACAATCTTTAAAAAGAAAAAAAGTCGCATTTTTTTATTATTGATAACCAAAATAAAATAATAAAAATAAACAATTATTCCTAAAGAAAACAAACCTAAATATTTGGACTTTAAATTGATGCAAAAATCTTTCTTTTTTAACTAGTGGATTCTTATCTTAATGCAAAGTTCTTATATAAGGTTTCTCTATTTTTACTTATACATAGAACATATTACTATTTGCCTTTTTTAATTTCATGAAACATCTACTGAAGAGGCAATCTTCTTCCAAGGATTTACTGAGAGTCTCAAGTTTTCACTTTTATCCTAAACAATAACATACCTATGTCCACTTTAACATGTCCAAATTGATTAGATTTATTGGTTTATAATTAAAAATAAGTTTAAAAAATTTAATAGCTAAATTTATGTTTTATAAAAAAATTTAAAAACCAATATTTATAAATAACTTACACATCCCAAGATGTTCTTTTCTTTTATGGCTTGTTGGAAAAGATAGGTTGCATACATGTGCTAGAATGCAAAGGTTAGGTATGGCTCATGGTTTTCCTTTGGATTGCAATTTTTATGGGAAACACATTGAAAATGTGGATCACTTGTTCTTCAAATGTGTTTTTTCCTAGTCTGTTCTACAGAGAGTAATGAAATGGCTTAGAAATCAAATTGTTTTCACCAGAAAGAGGCCTCAATTGTGTTAAGCTTATTATTAACCAACTGAAACTTAGATTTAGTGTGTTGATTTTTCCATGTAATTGGAAAATTAGGAGTTGGTGTAAGTGCTTAAATATCTCTCTTAGAATGATTGCTAGTTGATTTCCCTAGGTATGCCTAGGTGTAATTATTCTGCAAAGCTTTTGATGCAATGGATTTTATTTCACTTTGTTCCAAAAAAAAATAACTTACAATTATTTAAGATTAAACTTACTTTAAAAATTATGAATTTTATAATTACTTTTCTAATTTAATTTTGTCATAAATTATGATGATTATTTTGAATATATTATTCTACTAAATTATTTTTATTTAAAATAATTTTATATATTTATTTTATTTTGATAAATGATTTAATAAAATATTATTTATATAATTACAAAAATTAAAATTTTGAATTTATATATTGAATTTAAATTTGAAAGTTTTTATTAATGATTTGATATTAAATTTAAAAATAACACATATTTCACATAATGGGTTGGATATATTCTTGAATTATTTTAGGCTGCTAAAGCCTAACTTATCACCTTTAAATTGAAGACTAAATAGGTAGTTTGCATTAGATTTATCAAAATTATGAATTAACTCATTTATATGATAATTTTTTTAGCAAATTAAATCATTCGTCAACCAAATGTTAGAGTGATTTGTAAGACATACTTACTTATATTTCTTGGATGGGTTTTCAAGCTACTGGAAAATTCCTATTGCACTTGATGACTAGGAGAAAACTTTTACATGCCTATATGGTACATTCTCTTACAGGAGGATGGCCTTTAGAATGAGCAATTCTCTTGTAACATTCCAAAGGCATATGATTCCCATTTTTTATGATCTAGTAAAGGAGTGCATCGAGGTGTTTATGGATGACTTCTCCATCTTCGGTGACTCTTGTGATCATTTTTTAGGCAATTTGAGGAAGGCATTAAAGTGGTGCATCAAGATGAATTTAATGTTGAATCAGGAAAAATGTCATTTTAAGGTGACTGAAGGCATAGTCTTAGGGCACTAGATCTTTAAAAAGGTGATTAAAGTTGATAGAGCATAGGTACAAGCTATAGAGAAGTTGCCATCTCACTCTTTAGTGAAGGATATAAGAAGATTCTTAGGACATATAGGCTTTTATAGGCAGTTCATTAAGGATTTCTCGAATATTTCCCTTCACCAACCTCCTTCAAAAAGATTTGAGTTTGAATTTAATAGAGAATGTTTCGAGGTTTTTAAAAATTTAAGGGAGAATTTAATGTCAACACCTATCTTGGTTGGTTTGGATTGGGACTTGCCCTTTAAGATAATGTTCAATGCAAGCAAGTATGCAATAGGAGTAGTTTTAAGGAAAAGGAGAGGTAAACATTTTAACCCATTTACTATGCTAGTAAGACATTTAATAAGACAAGACAAAATTATAAAACAACCAAAAAAGATTCGCTAGCAATAGTGTTTTTCTTTAAAAAACTTTGCTCCTATTTGATCATTTTAAAGGTGATTATGTATATAGGTCATTATGCATTGAAGTAATTATCATCAAAAAGCAAAGCTAAGATTGATCTAATGGGTGCTTTTACTTTATAAACTCAAATTAGAGATAAGGGAAAAAAAGGATGGAGAATTTAGCAACAGACCATCTTTATCATTTGTGTAATGATAAGTGTAAATTGCATCGTGTTTCAGGGCATAATTTGATATGTGTTTAGCTGTTAATTTAATCATTTAGTATATGTTTAGGTTAGAATTGTGTTAGTTTGTTAATTATTTA
>JANIIA010000002.1:38077030-38091166 GCA_027478495.1 Erythroxylum alaternifolium | reverse complement strand
GTTGATGTTCCATTACCCATAAATGTTCCAATATCTATATCTATATCAAATATTGTCCCAGCATTGGAAGAACAAAAAGATAAGAAACAATAATGAACACAGAAACAATAGAATTTATTTAGAAAATTATCGTCATCAGAAATTAGTATCTCGACTCGAATCCCCCTAAAACCTTCACAGATTAATCTTTTATCATGAAATTTTTTGTTTATTAATTAGATAGTGGAGACTCCTATGGTATGCTAGTGACCTCAAATCTACTAACAACTAATCCTAAGGTCTTAAACCAAATTACTCAGTTTAAATCTTATAGGATTATGTTACTGATTTATGAGTCCCTTTATTAGGTTTGAACCTAATCTAGAGGATTTATGTCATCCTACCTCTAAGGTTACAATCAATTCCTTCTAATTACGGTAGATCTATTCATACTAAGATTTCTCAATTTCTATGTATGAAATTTAGTTATCAATCAAACACATAATCAAATCAACAATAACCAATCAAACCAATTGCATTAATAAATGAATCAAATCATATCAAAGTATTAACATAAGGTTCGTCTAACCTAAATACTAACTTGACATTTAGTAACACAACATCTAATATGAAATCAAACATACATAAACAAAAATACGAATTGAAAACAATGAGTTCATAATTCTAAATCTCCCTGATTATCTTCGAATGTTCTTGCCATGTAGAGGCTTGATCTTGTATTATGATAGATTTGTCAATGATTTCTTCGTGTTTTTTACTTCTCTAGACCAAAATTGTCCCATCTGGACGTTCTCTACGTATGAAAATCGACTTCTAAAGTCTCCCCTTTTTCATTTGCTTCCAAAACATCGAATTTATATGAAAACCTAGATTTTTGGGTTATGCACGATCTTGTGCTCGACTGTGCATCAGACCGTGTATAATCAGAATTTGCTGAGTATCACGATTGTTGATTTTCTATTTTATGCCACATTTTTGCCCGAATTCTTCTCTTTGAAGTCCATAAAGGCAATTATCACTTATAAACACACTTGAAGCATATTAAGTACCAAATATACAACAAAAGTATAAAATATCAAGCAAGAATACATTAAATATGGGGTAAAATATAGTCAATTAACCATCTATCACTTGTCATAAACTAAAAAATATGATAAATGAAGCCTTAGCCCATGTTACAATGTTTTTATAAAATATAGAAGAGCAATTACATAATTTTAAAGAAGTTAAGAGTGAATGTGTATTAATCAACTTTAAGATAGTTAATGTGGAAGATGAGGTCTTCAAGCAAGTCATCTTTGCTCCTTTGTGTGACCCATCCAACTCTAGTGAAAACAAGGTTGTACTTATGATCACTAACTTTTATGCTTTTATAAATGGAAGTCTAAAGTTGTTTTCAAGCTCGAGCTATAAAAGTGATGCAACAAATCCACCACTTACTACATCAACATGAATTGAGATATCCCACCTATCATTACAAGAAATGGATAAATTAAAATCCAACTCTTGAAGATGATAAAGCTAGTGAAGATATTAGGTATATATAGTATTATTTACCTAATGATTTTGTTCTTTTCCATCGAATAGATCATTTAGAAGTTTTATATCTTGACATTCTTCATTCAACGTAGAATCCAATGTGGCGGTAACACAAATGGTATTTTCATCCACCATTTTCGCAAGCTATTTAGTTAAGGCTCCACAATAAAGTCTTCATAACTCCTTAACAAAGTTGAAGAATTTCCTAAATTAACATCTAACTTCGAAGAAGAAGAAGAAGAAGAAGAAGAAGAAGAAGAAGAAGAAGAAGAAGAAGAAGAGTTAGAATTAATTATGACTAACTAAAGTTAATTATAATTTAACTTTAATTTAAACGAGCTAAACCCACATTATTACGTAAATTTTATATGACAATGTAAGTTTTATCTAAATAATAAAAGATTAAAGGACGTCATATCAATATTAATATCATGCTTACTTAACAAAGAATTAATTTTGTAAGGTTCACCTAGTCCAAAGATAAAATTAGATAGTTTTAAAATGTTAAGATTATTTTTATATACTCCAAAATAAAATGTAAAACTATATTTTAATTCAAAATTTTAAATTAAAAATATACTTTTTTTAACCAACAATACGGGTAGTAGACTCCAAATTTTAATGAACATTACTTCAAAAGCCAAGTATTTATTTGATAACAAAATAATTGCCACGAATAAAGATTATTTGTATATACTCTAAATAAAATCTGATATATATTTTAATATTTATTAAAATAAAAATACATTTTTTACCGAACTATTCGCATTGGAGAATTCCAAAGTCTAATGAGCATTACTTTAAAAGCCAAGTATTTATTTGATAACAAAACAAGCTCCATGAACAACCTCAGAAGTTAAAACCAATCCCTAAAGCGAGAGCGAGCGGGCTGGAGAAGTATCCATAATGACCAGTCTTTACCATCTCCCACGCCTCGTCTCCCCTCCGTCCCATCCCCTCGCTAGCAGCAACGCTTTTTTTCTTCCCAGACAGGCCCTGTCCATTTCCAGAATTCACTACCCAGCCCTCTTCTGCACATTACAGACTGACGAAATCCTCCGCCTTGTTACTGAACCCAACGACAATACACTCCCTTGTTTTAGAACCTTCGAGAACGACTCCTCTCGCCTCAGCTTATTCGGCTCCGTTTCCTACCCCCAAGCCCTCACCGCAGCCGCAGCCGATGGAGGCCGCTCCGCTGATGACCACATTCGATCCGGCGCTCCCGTCATGGTTGTGGAGACTGTTTTCCCTGGCCCTGGCGATGACCACGCCACCGTCTCTACTCGATTGGTCCGTCTTCCTTTTCATAAATTAAGCAACTCGGCTTTTTTTTCTACCTGCCTTGAATCAGCTAGAATTTAATTCTCTTTGTTTCTTTTCGTTTTCTGATTAAATTTACAGTTTTTGCCTGCAAAGAAAGTGAAAGAGAAAGCGAGAAAACTTAAAAGTTCTTTCAAAGAAGATGTTCTTTCAGTGTCTACGCCGCAGAATATTCTAGCTATGACATTTAGGCAAGTGGTTTTGCAACAACTTTGGAACTTTGAACTTGTTGTGTTTAGTCCCGGTTCTATGAGGAACATGGAGGATCCTGAAAACCCCAGAGAGGTTGGAAAGCTGTTATTGGTGCTATTTTGTCGCATAAGTTAACTGTAGTCTGGTTCCTGTTGTGTGGTGTTGCCCACTTCATAATCATGGGTTCGGTTTTCCTTATGTATGCAATTGCGTATCAGCAGGTCTCCTTCCGTCTTAGTGCATCCGATGAAAAGGTTACATCTCTGCTTACGGAAGCTATTTGTGCTGCTGCTCTTCAAAGCACGGAAAGTCATTTCCTTGGCGATCGGTTGGGGGAAACTTCAAGTCATTGTTTCAAGTGGTTTCAAACGCCTAACAGGGTTGTGTCCGGCGACTCCTCAGTCACCATCTATAAATTGTCTGAAAATGAGATGATTGAAAATGCCAAGAATTTGTTAGAGAGTTTTAATTTGGCAAAGAAGAGGTATAATGGATTGAAAATGAGGGATAAGTACACTTGGTGGGTGCCAGAAGCGCATTATAAGTTGGAAAATATTGGTGGTCCTGAATTCAGTTCTTGGGTAAGGGAATATGTTCCCGCATACAGGATGCAAATTAATGCTGATAATTTCAAGCATGTAAAATTTGAAGGCTGGAGAAAAGCTGCTGAAAATACTTGGGAAGTTCTTTTGACTCACACCCAAATGGTAGTTTACCTTTCTTTCATCACTGGGCTATAGAATATGGCAGTGGGCCGGGCCTGATGCCCGTTGCTTGCCACTCAGGCTGGAGGGGATTGGCTGGTCGGGCTTTTGAGCTGACCCAAAGCCCGTCAACCCCGGTCTGGCTTGTTGACTTTGGGCCAGGCAGGGCTCCAGTTGTCATTCCTAGCTATAGTTGGACTTCGCTGGGCTCTAGTTGCATTCCTAGCTGTACTTGGATTTCATGTTGCTCTGTTGTCTTTTTCTTTGTTCTTACTAAGTTCTCTCGTTCTTGTAGGTTGGATTGGCTGAGATATTAGATATGTTTTATGAAGATACATACACATTGCCCCATAAAGATCTCTCTTGTGGTGTTGTGACAAAATTTGTTAGGTTGTCCAACAAAAAGGTATTCCAATGATACTTGTCTGCTTTTTCTATTCTGGATCATTAACATGTGAAAAGCCAACGAGCCATCCTAAATCCTATTTTCATGTCATTGCTAATGATATTTGATTCAACCAGGAACCGTTGTTGAAGTGTTATAGCATCCTATTCTTTGGTACACTAATTAAGCTGGGACGCTGATAACATTTCAACGTGATCTATTGTCAATGTTTCCCGTTTCCTTAAACACAAACTCCTTCCTTTTTCTTTTCCTATTTATGACTCTTGTAACTTTAACTCGTATGATTTCCTTTCCATGCCCATATACCTTAATTCTGTTTAGGGTAGCATGGTACAATCTTGTTTCCAAATGCATCCTCAGAAATGCTTGTGATTTACATGTGATGATTATAGCTAAACTACAATTGTGTTGTTTTAACTTTGTTTTTAGCCTATAATAACTGATGCTATTGACCCCTCTTTTTCTTTACAGAGTAACACTTCTTTACTGAATACCTTGTCTCTTGGTCTTGCAAGTGGAGTTTTTCTCATTATTGCGAGTGTACTTAGTCAGTTTTGTTTTCCTCATTTACGTAATGGGTTTAAGTACCCACAAGAGACAAGACCCGTGACCTCAGACAAAATTAGGTATCCTGTAAATGAAGCACTCAATGATGCAAAGGTGGGTAATATATAATCTTGCCAACTACATATACGTGTTTGTTCCATTGCAACAATCAGTTTTCATCTATGTACTGCAGAGGAGTGTGTTTTAAAGTATTACACCTTGGTATAGTTTCATTCTTCCCTGTAAAAACATGTTTGGCAATGGATTGTCCCATTAGGTTTGTGACAAGGTGCTTATGGTAAAATTTAATATGATATCTGGATTTCTTTTTTTTTTTGGTTCTTTTTAAAATTTACCTCATTAATTAAATCTTGTTTTACAGTTGCAAGAACTTTGTGTCCTGGTTATCAAAAAGATAAAGGATGCTTTTGGTTGGCCCTGTGAAATCATAACAGAAAGTAGTAATGGGGCTTGGATTGGTGAATTGCCACAGTACCTGAAAATTACCCATGAAGCTGATTCCAGTGGGGTGGAAGATTTGATAGATTGGGATTCTATACAGGAAATTGGCGAGGATATGAAATCATCGGCCCAGAGTATTGCTAGCTATCAAGTAATCCATTTTACTTTATTTACGTATCTCCTGCCTATGCTACAGGTCAACTCACAGCAAAAAGAGGATCTCTTTGCCTCTCACCCTAGCCATGTTAATTTCGAACCCTCACTTATGTTTAGATAGTTACTTTTCAAACTTTGACGTTACTAAAACCACCTAACAATTGATTGTGCTTTGTGCTGTTATCTTCCTACTACGGCATATTGGGAATGTTAACGTGATTCTTTCGTATCTTGCCTTAATCATCACTCTTGAACTGCCACTTGATAGAACCATTTGTCTTGTGTCTGAATACAGGTAGTTTTGTCAACTGAAGGAAAAATAGTTGGGTTCCAACCAACTAGCAGGCTAGGTGTGAATCACTGGACGTCCAATCCTTTAACAAACGAGCTGTATGGCGGAAGAAAGTTAACTCCTGGTTAGAAGTAGTGTATTTTTCGATTACTTACTTCGTTGTAATCTCCTCCTTTAAGGATTGTAAAGACATTGGCTTGTGCCAAGCAGGGTTAATCGAACGAGGGCTCGAGATTCGCTTGCCAAATGAGGTGGTTGTAATAGAGCTATTGATGTCAGTGAATTCAGATGCCTACTTTGCGATAGCGATGCCAGTTCGATAAGGTGACTTCCTTGTGAATTTATGCTATCGATTTTACTCCAGTCTGCTTCTGTGGCATCCAAGAGATGCGGACAACCTGACTTTCTTAGTGGCGTTACCAAGTTTACGAACACTGCCCCTTTGGATGTATTTCAGATTTTGTTGATGCTGAAGGATTATACTTATCCAACTAATCTTTGTTGATGGGATGATTTCTTTTCGTGAACTTGTCATGCCCAACCCTTACCTACATCATGATGTTCAATTTGTAATGCCTGGAACTATGTCGAGATGATTATCGAAATGTCAAATGATGGAGTACGTTTTCTGGATTGTCCGTAATCGACAAATTGGAGATTAGTTGTACACAAATTCTTGAAATTTGTATACAGCTTTAGTAGGAGAGCTTGTAACTTCTGTAAATATGTTTTGAACTTCAATTATAAAATAAAAAATGAAATGAAAAAAGATGCACTTTTTTCTAAATAGTTGTAATTTATGATATTGTTTTTATTAAAGTTGAAGAGTTCACTATAAATTACCAGTTAGTCGAATGCTTTTTTTTTTCTTGTATAAAAGAGAGGTTTGTTATAGTTATTTCATCAATTATGTTGAAACATAGTTGATATGTTGTCACAATTTAAATTGAATTACACATATTTATGATTTGATAAAATTGTATAATAGATTATTGATAATGACTATTTCACTAATTAAATATAGGGTAAATTATTTTAAATATCTTAAGTCCTTTTGTAAAAAATACTTTTTAACTTTCAAATTGACACTAAATAATATCAATTATAAGAATTTATATGTATTTATCCCAATGTTAAGGGTGTTATTAACATTTGTTAATTTTACTAACATGTCATCTTATTAATATTACAAGAGATTTAAGTATGCCCTACTTAACTAGATGAAGTAGTATCTAATCAAATATCGTATGTATTGATCTTTCCTTATTTTTTAATTTCTAAAATCTCTCTCCCCTTTTTTTCTAAAATTTTATGAGTGGTTCTTTCAGTTTCAACTATTAAAATCAAAATCCTCAATAATTTTACTAGTATATCATAGTATTTAAATATGATAAAACCCAATGTTTTAAGAACTGAATCGATTCAATCGATTTAACAGCAAAAGCCTTAAATCGATCAACTTTTCAATTCCATTTTTAATTTTTTGGTTTGATTTAATTTAATAATTTTTGTTGTTTGTAAACTAATCAATTTTTATAAGCAAAAATAAATCAATTATTTTTTATTTAACAATATTTTTTTAATTAAACTTTAAATTTTTCGATGTGCAAGGACAATCTTTTTTAAATTCTTCAATTTTATTTAATCTTTAACCTATTTTATACTAAGCTAATATCGGTTGAACCTTTTAAACTTTAAGTCTCTTTTTTTTACCAGTTTAACTTCCGATATAGTTTTGAAAACATTCATAAAACCATAAATATCTAGAAACTAGTTCAGTAATCACTGTCATGATCAACTTCTTAATTTTCATCAATGTTGGACTCATCAGAAGGTCACTCTTATCAATCTCATTTTTTTTCATCTATCAAACTTGCCACCACGTTTCAACCACCTATTCTTAGATTTAATTGTTATTTGGGAAAGTTGAACAATGTTATGAATTTGTAATGAAAAAGATAGTAGAAGGACTACGAAGGGCAATTAGCGAGTGTTATGATTAATTTTAAAAAAATATAAGTAAAATTCTCACATTTTTCAATAATTAACCTTAATGTTTGCAAGAATCATACATTGCATTTATTGTTTGCTTAAAATTTTCAATGAGTAATCTCTAATGCATTGTTTGTGGGAGTCCCAACAATTTTTAAACAATGAGTATGCAAGATATGTGTATCAAGGCTTAAAGGTCAAATCTATATAATTTAAACAAAAATTAATATTTGATTATAAGCATGTCTTACATGATATGACAATAAAGTTAACATTGTTACTGTTTAGTGTTAAAAATCAAGATTGATATATATTGAACAATATTTGATTATAAGCATGTCTTACATGATATGACAATAAAGTTAACATTGTTACTATTTAGTGTTAAAAATCAAGATTGATATATATTGAACAAACTCATAAAATTTATAATATTTGCAATAATTTATCTTAAATATACATGATAGATTCTTCTACTACATAAAGGGGTCGTGCAAGTGACATAATTGCCATACTAGACAATTGTGTTTTTCTTGTATAATCATTTTAAATTTGAATTTTGTGTATAATTTTTACCAAATCATATTAAAAACTATTAAATGCAATATGTTACAATGTCTTTTTGAGCCTTCTCCTTCTCCTTCTCCTTGTCTTGAACAACCAATTTCGCTCCCCATTCTCTGAAAACCTTTTGATCCTTTCAATTTAACTTGCAAACCACTTTACCTATTAACCACCTCACCACTAACCACCTTCCTAAAATGGAACAATAAAACAAAACCCGACTTACCTCCCTACCAACTTTTTCAACATAGATTTCCCCTCCCTAAAAGGAACCTTGAAAAAACATATTCCATGAGTGGAAAATGGGAACATGGAAAAGACTAAGTGGAGTTCCATTATAGGAGATATAGAGAACATGGGAAAACTTAAGTATGTGGAAGCAGAAGCAGAAAAACCTATTCAGGCACCATTGGAGGTACTACAACAAGTGCAAGAAAATGGAGCACTTCACTGGTGGGATTTTTTTCTAGAGAAGAGCCTGGCCTTCCCATTTTCAAAAATGGGCAAATGCAGTATAGAGGAACAAAGGGCTGGTGAAGAATATGGTGAATAAAGATGAGCTTTTTGTGTTTAAGTTCAATTCAAAAGATAATGCCCAAAAGGTGCCCAAAGTAGGGCTATGGAACTTGATGGCCATCTAATACTCATCAAGAAATGGCATCTGAGGGTCATATTGGAGATGAATAAAATGGAGACAGTACCATTATGGGTAAACATACATATGGTGCCATTGGAGTACTGGTCTATTGAAGATATGAGCTTCATTGCTAGTAAAATAGGAAAAACATTAGGGTTAGATGAGAATATTACTTTAATGAAGAGGATAGGGTATGCAAGGGCATACATTGATGTAGATATATTAAAGAAACTCCCAGGTAAGCTTAGAATTATGAAGTTAAAGGAGAATGAAGAGCTTGAAGAAGATGTAATAGGTGTTACCTATATGTGGAAACCCAAGACCAAAGAAGAAAAACAAGTATGGAGGAAAAAGGATAATCAAGAGGGGAAGCTAGCATAGGAGCAAACAATTGTAGTAGTGCCTGAGGAAATTACAGAAGTAGTGGAGAAAATTTAGGTAGAAAAAGAAAATTCTAATGCTAGACAGTTGGAGATGGAAAAGGAAGGATTAGTTAGCAACCTAGTCATGGAAAGAGGGGAAGTATCAAGTACGAAATAATATATAGGATTAACTACACCTAGGTTGAATAGAAAATACAGAACGAAAAGATCTTGGAAAAAGAAAAGATGATGAAGATAACTGCCTGGAATATTAGAGGGCTTAACAACCTTAATAAACAACTTATTGTCAAGGAGTTAATTAAGAAGAGTAGGTTAGATTTTATTGGTTTGTTAGAAACCAAAATAAAGAGGGACAATTTGGAGAGCACTTATGGTTCCTAGATAAGGGATGGAAAGTGGTTACCATGATCATCATAGGAATGGAAGGGTAGTAATTAGTTTTAATCCTCAGAAAGTGGAGATGGTAAGTAGATTTGAGAATGACTAGCTAATACACTGTGACATTATGCCAAAAGAAATTAGTAAGGAGATTTTAGTAATAATGGTTTATGTAGCTAACCACAGGTTCCTAAGACAAGGTGCATAAACTGAATTAGTAAGAGTTAGCAACTACATTAAAGCCCATGGATAGTGCTAGGGGACTTTAATTGCACCCTAAAATTGACTAAAACTATAGGAGGGGGAAACTGGAACCAACAAGACTACAGAGAGTTACAGGAACTAATGAAGAACACAGGGTTATCTAATCTGAAATGGTATTGCAATGATTTTATGTGGAACAATAAATAGTATGGTGAATGGTTCTTATTAAGAAAACTTGATAGATATATGGTGAATGGCAAGTGGCTGGGGCAATTTTCCCTAAGCAGTGCTACTTTTGAGGAACTTAATGTCTCAGATCATAACCCAATATTTGTAGATCTAACACTCAGGGAGTGGAAAAGGAGTGCATCTTTCAGGATCTTTAACCATCTGATGGACCAACCCAGGCTTTAGGGAGATACTCAAGTAGGAGATGGAGGTTAAGATTCTAGGTCTTAGGGGCTATAAGCTAAATGAGAAGCTAAAAGGCTGAGGAGTCAGCTGAAGAAGCTGTGTAATGATACACAAAGGCCTGAAGATAAAGAAATTGAAAAAGTATTGGAGGACCTAAAGGCATGTCACAAAAGTTTATTAACTAAACCAGAGGAAATGTAGCTAAGGAAAAAGGAAGTTGTATTGGTTATTAGGTATAATCAAGTTTTGGTAGACACTATCACAATGTTGAGACAAAAATCAAGAATGACATGGTTGAAGGAGGGGGAGAGATGTACTAAATACTTTACGGGACCCATCTCAGTAAGGAGAAACAAGAATGTCATCAAGTTCCTAGAAGATAAAGCTGGTCAAAAATATGAAAACCAGGAAAGCAAGAAAGACTCATATTTAAAATTTTCTCTAAACAGTATGGCACTGAAACTAAAGTCATGGAGATTCCAGAGGAGATGGTAGCTAGTTTTAAACAAGTGAGTGAACAAAGTAAGGTTAAGCTAGTAAGGGAAGTAACAACGGATGAGATGAAGGAGGATATATTCTCATTGAACCCTGGCAAATCCCTAAGGCCAGATGGCTATAATAGTAGGTTTTTTAAGGAAAAAAATGGGATTTAATGGGGGATGAAGTGGTGGAAGCAATACAAGAGTTTTTTCAGAAGAAAACTCTCCTCAAAGAACGAAAGAAAACCTTTGTATGCCTTATTCCCAAACAAAGCAATGCTACAAGGCTGGATCACTTTAAGCTTATTGCCTATTGCAATATTCTTTATAAAAAAAGTGACAAAGATTTTGGAAAACAAGATAAGAAAGAGTCTAGGAGAGATCAATAGTCTTAAAAAAATGCTCTCTTGAGAGGGAGATCAGTGGCTACTAACATCTTACTTTGCTAGGGACTAGTGGAGGGATACCATTCTAAGAGGGAAAGGATTATCCAATAAAAATGGATCTAGATAAGGCTTATGATTCCATTAGTTGGAGCTTCCTATTTAAAATTATGAAAATAGCTGGTTACCTAACAATGTTCAGAGATTAGATAGAGGAATGTGTAACAACAACAACAATAGGCATCTTAGTTAATGGGGAACCTACCAGACTAATCAAAGCTGGGAGAAGCTGAATGTATTCTTGCTTGAGATTTTATACTTTTGTTGTATATTTAGTACTTAATGTGCTTTAAGTGTGTTTACAGGTGATAATTGCCTTTATGGACTTAAAGGAGAAGAATTCAGGCAAAAACGCAGAGTAAAATAGAAAATCAGCAATCTAGAAGAAGTGCACAATTGTGCATTTTTACATGCCCGTACACTTTCACGATAGTCGACAGATTCTGATTATGCACGGTTCGATGTATAGCCATGTAAGAGACTGTGCATAACCTAAAAATCTAGAATTCAATATAAAAGTGACGCTTCAGGGGTAGAAGGAAGAAGGAGACTTTAAAAGGCAATTTCACAACGTGGAGAACGTCTAGAAGGGACGATTTTGGTCTAGAAAAGTGGGAGAAATCATCAAAAGATCCATCATAATATAAGATCATACCTCTACATCGCAAGAATACTCAATAGAAAATAACCAGGGAGATTTATAATTACGAACTCGCTGTTTTCTATTTATTTTTCTTTCAATATATATTTGATTTTGTGTTCAATTATACATAACTATGTGTCCAGTTCGTATTTAGGTTAGATGAACATTATGTTAATACTTTGATATAATTTGATTCTTTTATTAATGTAATTGGTTGTTTGATATATTGTGATCGGATTATGCATTTTATTTATGTTCTAATAACCGAGAATATTAAATCATAATCTAATTTCATTTATAAAGATTAAGAAATTTTAGTGTGAATAGAAGGAGTTGATTACAACCCTAAACATACGATGACATAAATCTTCCAGATTAGGGTCAAAACTAATGGAGGGACTCATAAATTGGTAAAACAATCCTATTAGATTTAACCTAAATAATTCGATTAGAGACCTTGGGATTAATTGTTAGTAGATTTAAGTTTAACTACTAGCATAACATAGGAGTCTCTACACTCCAATACATCAACAAAACAATTACATGATAAAAGATTAATCTGTTAAAGGTTTATGAGGATTCGAACCTAGATACTGATTTCTAATAATAATAGTTTTTTGAGTGAATTCCTGTCTTTACATTCATTATTGTTTCCTAGTTTTTAATTGTTTTAGTTTTTTATTTTCTTTTTATTAAAAATATAAAATCAATCCTTAGGCTAGATAATAGGGGAAGGGTAAGTACTACTACTATTCATAGTCTTCATGGGATCGATCGTACTTACCAGTACTAGTTACAGCTACACCGTGATCTTGCTGTTTATTACAATATTGACTAATGAAAAAATAGGTCAATCAAGTTTTTGGCTCCGTTGATGTGATTATTATTAATATTACTTAGGAAGTTAATTTAATGACAACTTGATTCTGATTGCATGTTAATTTGATTCAATAAGATACTATGATGTTTAGTATGAATTGAGATGTTGAAATTGATGATTGATTGATTTTTGTAAATTTATAATTTTGATTATGGTTTGGTTGAGGATAAGTAGAACCTTAAGTGTGGGGATATTATACATGTTAAATTTATACATGATTTGATTCTTTTATTAATGCAATTAGTTGTTTGATATATTGTTATCTGATTACGCATTTTATTGATGTTTTAATAACCCGAGAATATTATATCATAATTTTATTTCATATGTAGAGATTGAGAAATCCTAGTGTGAATAGATTTACAGTAATTAGAAGGAGTTGATTTCAACCATAGAGATATGATGATATAAATCTTCTGGATTAGGTTCAAACATAATAGAGAGACTCATAAATCGGTAAAAAAATCCTATAAGATTTAACTTAAGTAATTCAGTTAAAGACTTTAGGATTCGTTATTAGTAGACTCAAGGTCAGCTACTAACATACCATAAGAATCTCCATGTTCTAATACATCAACAAAACAATTGTATGATAAAAGATCAATCTTTTAAGGGTTTACAGGGATTTGAACCTAAACACTAATTTCTGAGTTAATTCTACTTTATTTGCATTCATTATCATTTCCTATTTCTTTAATTGTTTTATTTTTATTTTCTTTTTATTAAAAATCTAAAATCAATCCTTAGGCTAGATAATAGGGGAAGGGTAAGTACTAGTATTAATAGTCTTTATAGGATCAACCCCTACTTACCGGTACTAGCTACAACTACACTGTGTACTTACAGTTTATTAAAATATTGACTAACACGAAAACAGGTCAATCAAGGCATATATAAGGTATTATTGGAAAAGCATAAATCTATACCATGTGAATAATTTTGAATAATACCCGGGGAAGAATATGGACACACTATCAAACCTTCCATCTTTAAGAAAAGAGTAGGAAAGCTTTCCAAAGAAAAAGAAACTATGGGAAGCTGGTGAAGGTAAAAAGGATAGTCTGTGATGAAAAACTAGAAGACATCTATAAGAAATGTAAAAATTGTTGGAAACAATTCTAAAACATGTAAGATATCATTTTTTTAAGTCACATAATATAATCTAATCTCAATCTTCAATGATGACAACCTTTTTTATACATTGTTCATGGATAATATTGTATTTATAAATGCTAACATCTTTAATATTTGATGTCACGTTAAGTGCATATTGTTCGGTTACGCATGGTCGCATGCATCATATGCATGCGAATGCAACGGAAGTGTCAGAATCAAGATTCCAACACCATGACAACTCCAAATCCACAAGATCAAACATGCATGCATAGATATTTATAAAAGAACATGAAATGTAAACCTTTTACCTTGTGGATCTCCTCCTTTCTTGATTCTTCTCCTTGTTTAGGTTGTTGCAAACACCAAACCATTCCTTGATTACC
>JANIIA010000002.1:38044653-38057359 GCA_027478495.1 Erythroxylum alaternifolium | reverse complement strand
AAATAAAAATAAATTTGAAAATGTATTCAAAATAAAAGAAAAATCTGTTCCTAAATCAGTTCCGAACAAAAAGAATTATGTCCCTAAATCTGTCCCAAAATGGGCTGAAACAAACCACATGTCCATCCCTAATTCCGTCCTCAATTCCGTCCCCAATTCTGTCCCTAATATCGGTACCATTCCGTCTCTAATTCCGTCCCACATTCCATTTCAAATACTCCGATAGTTCGGTCCCTAAATCCGTTCCAAAACAAATCCAGCTCAACGGAATTTTCCTTTTCAAAATGCATTGGTAACTCCATTCAGTACCAATATTGGGACGAAAATTTCCGTCCCAAAACAAATACAATAATTCGATTGGTACCGATATTGCGAACGGTGTTTGGGACGAATTTTTCGATTCCTGTGTTTTAGGGACGGATTATATTCCCTCCCAAAGATTTGCGACCAACCAAATACCAACGGAAAATTTTTCATCTGAAATTCCATCCCTGATTGAGTTTGGAACCGAAATTGGGACGAATTTGACGATTTTTTTTCGTTCCTAAATCCTGTTTTTCTTGTAATGATAGCATGCTAATTAATTGGAGTAGCTGTGTCTGGGAGTGCTCTCCCTTCTCTTAGTTTATTTCCTTTGGACTTCTTTAGCCCATATGTTAATGCAAATACAAATTATGATTAGTGCTCTCCTATCATCTTTCTATAAAGTTATTAGTGAATCGAAAAGAAAAGGAACAATTATACCAAGGAGTTGGCCATTAATTGAATTGACAAAGTAACAAGGTAGTAAAAGGACTATTTCATCGCATTTAAATCATGCCACCAAGCTTTGCAACTTGTTGACAAAATCATCGAGATATGACTTTTCAAGGCCTTCCCTCAAAAGGAACTCTCTCCATTTTGTATGGTTTGATCTCACTTCTTTTCCCACTCCACTATCATCATCCATGACAGCTTTCACTGCTCTGTAAACCCCATCCCTTGTAAACAATCCAGTCTCTTCATCTTTCTCCACCTCCACCCCTACTTTCAGATCCCCACCCATCAATCTTGCATTGATTAGTTGATCCCCGAAATTTGGAAGTAATACTATCTGACACTTATTTATCATAACTTCCGATAAGGACCCAGATCCACAATGTGTCACAAAGCACCCCACACTTGGGTGTTTTAGTATTAACTGTTGTTGGACCCATCCTCCGTACACAAACCCTCTTCCCTGAATTCTCTTTTCAAATCCTTCTGGAAGAGCTGATTCAACAGTTTCTACACCTACTGGTGGTCTAAGAGTAGCTAAAAAGGGTAAACCTGTAAGCTCCAGACCTAGTAAGAGCTCCTGAAACTGACCTTTTTGAAGAACACATTCACTCCCAAAGGCACAAAAAACCAAAGTTCCATCTTGAAAGTTCTCCAGCATTTGTGCGAATTGTTCTTCTAACCTTGAATTTGGTGGTTCTGGCACGACAGGACCTGCCAGGATTACTGGTTTGCCAAATTTACTTTCCACGTAATCGCAATAAGATCCTTCCATCTCTAGGCATGTTTTGAAACTAACTGCATCACAAGTTTCGAGGGAGGTTAACTGTCGTCCCATGAACGACATGCCACTGCCAGAAGGACTCACGTGCACAGCAGCCAATCCTCGGGCTTCATGAGCACATAGCCTTATCGATGATGGAGGAAAACCTGGTGGGGGCTGCTTCAGATCAGCTTCGATCAAGCTTCTTCCATGGATCTTCGGTTCCGTTCTCAGTAAGTAACCAACGGTGGCAGGACTAATTAAATAATAGTGAACTGATTTCGCACCCAATTTACGAGCCAATGTCGGCAACCAACAAGCAAAATCAAAAAACACAAGGTCAGGCTTTAGGTCAAGAAGATGAGACTCAACAACTGGTTTTGTGAGATCCAGGGCCCTCGCCAAAAGTTGTTGCAATTGGAATGGAACGTCAGCTGTTGTCTCAGTGCCCAGAGGGAGACCATCCACGTGCGGCACGGAAATAGGAACGAAGGTGATGAGATGTGGATGTAGATTGAAGGACTCTAGTTTCAGTATAGCCTTTTTTGGCAACAAGAAGGAGATTTTATGGCCTCTATCTGCAAGTTTGTTGGAGATATGGAGAAAAGGGGTGAGATGACCAAAGGCAAACCATGGATACATCACTATGTGCAAGATTTTGTCAGTCATAGCTGCTCCTCTTACAATCGTCGAACACTCAGGATTTGCTTCCGAGAAGACAGCTGGGGATTTGGTTTACAATTTTTAGCAAACCCCGAGTGCAATGAAAATGGAATGTTGTGAAACCGAATGGCAAATCCGTTTTCCTTAATACCTGTTCAAGGACAAGTATCCTACAAAAACATCGGTTTGTGGTACATAATGCTCTGCAAATTTGGTTGAAACTTACAAATGCTAGTCGCGTGCATTATTTTGCGGCTGGATTTAACTCTTCTTTAAATTAATTAAGAGTGTGTACGTATGAGTACTAAAAGAAGTGGAGATTTTAGAATTTTAAATGCTTTCTTTCTTATTTGTTAAAGGTAGTTCGATAAGTTAATGTAAGAGATATTTTTAAAATTAACATATAATAAAAATATTTTTACGAACATAAATTGGAAGATATGTATGTTTATTACTATAAACACACAATTATCAACCACTTTATACACTTAATGAAAATTTAACTTTATCTGACTGTAAGAATTTACTATTTTTAGAGAATATAAGAATATATTGAACAATAAGAATTCTCAATAGGGATACAAAATTAAGTGACGAAATTATAACACATTGTCACAATAATTACCATTAACTTCAAGAGTTATAAGGAAATAGAGAAAAAAAAAGTGAATAGAAAGCATTAAACTCTTAGTGTAGTTAATTTCAAACTACACTTATGTCCTTAATATAACCATTAATTTAAAATAACTAATAATTTTGAACTCAAATTTTTATAATAATAAGTTTTATCTTTAAACTTTGATTTTCATTGAAACTTCTCTTGTTAAATTTATTTCAATTTATTTTTTATAATAAAGTTAATGAGAATTGTCTCACTCATGAACTAATGATAATAATAGTATTGGATCATTTATACATAGTGTATTAATATAATTTCAATAATGACAATTCTCTCGTTACTTTCTAAAACTTTTTTGAAATACCTTTTTAACTTTAACTCAATTACTTTCTTCTTCTTTAGTTACATTAATTTTAATTTAAAATTTTCTATTTTGACCAATAGTCTTAGAATTATAAAATAATTAATAGATTATGATGTCACTCGGGTAGTCCTTATCATCCTTTTTAGTCTGAAAAAACATTTTCTTCCCTTTAAAGTATGAGGTAGCCTTCACCCTCTTTTAAAACATCAACCTTTTCACCTTTGTTCTCCTAAATTAGACTCCTCTCAATTTTAACAGTCTTATTTGCTGAATTTGGATTATTGCATAATCCCAACTCATCCTCTTACAAACATCCCTCTCCCTTGTACCTTCTACTTTTGGATATAATCTTCTTTTAAGCTCAACTCTAAACTCTTCTCTTTACTTTAGCCTAGGGTTTAACCTTTTTTATTTCCACTAGCTCACCTTTGTCAAACCACTTGGTTTAATAAACATAACATATACTAGTACGTGATAAGTGATAACACTCTATTTCACAAACTAAGATAATTTCCCATCTAAAACTAGAGAAGGCAGAACTGTTGTTCTCCTCCTCCAGAGATTTTACAAATTAGAGCATCTAAATGGACTTCCAACTTAGTACGCCACTTTGTAAATAAAGATTGGTATACCTGAAAATGCAAGTTTGGAAATAGACTAATTAGGGAAAAGATGATCTCAATGATATGTCAGTAAATAAAAATAACCTTTTTCTTTAAGTTTAACTCAAAGTCTAAAATGATAAAATTATTAGAGGCAGGGTCATGACACATCAATAGTAAGCAATGTTCTTGTAGGCATAGCACCCATAAGTAGATATAAGAAATATGAAGTTTAAACATTTTTAATAAAGATTAAGTTACATAATATACCTTTATAGTACTAGTCTACAAATATATTCAATTTTTTATCCATTTTAATAAGCGGACTTTTACCTTAATAAGGAAATAGCAAGTATAAAAAGAATAGGCTATACATGTATATGTGTTAAGATAGAGATGGACAAGGAGCTCTTTAACAGGCTATTTATAATGAAGCTTGATGAAGAAGGGAATATTTACGGGGTAGAAATTCATTTGAACCACAAATGAAAACCTACAATCCTATAGAAAAATAAGGAATGGAAGCCAACTAGAAAAACCTTTTAATATGGAGAATACTAAGAGGTAATGGAAGAAAATGTTCCAAATGCTCATAAATGGTGACTCAAATCCTCGTAATGCTCAATTTGGGAAAGGCTTACTTACTAGTGAGACAAAAAAGGATGAAGATCAAAAATATATATCACAGAGGAAATAGCAAACATATAAGACCAAGGAGACAACCCCCGTAAATAGATACAATGAGCTTGAATTCATATATTAACTAGTACTTACTAACATCCATCATTAGAGGAATTTTTTCTAAAAAGAAACTAGGGAGGAATCCTAAGGAAAAGGATATTAATAATCCTTCATAATGTTATTATTAGTTGGAATATTAGAGAGATTAATTGCCCCAAAAAAATAATTGCTGCCCCAAAAATAATTGCTTTAAGAATTTTTATTTAAGAAGAAATTATTTTATTATTGTTTTAGATACAAAAATAAAAGCTAACATACTACATGATAGCCTCTATTTTTTATAAAGGAAGTGGGTGACACTTTAAAACCACCAAAATCACCGTTAGAGAAGGATCATACTGGCTTATGACCCTATCACATCCACCTAACTTATTACTAACACTAAGATCAATTTTTACATTGCCAGGTAACTATTAGTAGTAATAATACAAGAATGAATATCATATTCATAAATGTTGCAAATGTGGAATTATATAATAAAACACTTTGTGGTGATCTTGTTACCATACAACTTAATAACACAATCCTATGATTCATTCTAGGACATTTCAACTACACACTTTCCTTACAATAAGCAAAAGGGTCAATATCTAAGGCAAATCCTTGCAGTGAAAACATTATGAGATGCGTAAACCAGTTGGGACTATCCAATCTTAGTTATGAAGGCAATCAATTCATTTGGAATAGAAAACAAAGTGGAAGTTTTCTTTTTCGAAAAAATCTTGAAAGATAAAAAAATCTTGATAGAACTTTAGTAAACTTAAGTTGGATGGCTAATTCACCTATGATAAATTCCTTTTTACAAATCGTCTATTTTCAGACCATACTCTAATTGAATTGCATTCAAATTTTTTAATTAATTCACCTATAATAAATCCCTTTTTACAAATCATCTATTTTCAGACCATACTCTAATTGAATTGCATTCAAATTTTTTAATTTAACATTTTAAATTAAATAATTACCTCACTATAGCCCCAAAATTCACGGAGGAATTTAGTACAAGCTTGGGATAGGAGTTGAAGGCTTTAAAGCGTTTAAATGGATGGAAAACATAAAGGCCATTAAGGAAGAACTTAAAGATCTTAACACCAAATATAGTGATTATTCTATTCAAATAACAAAGTTGAACGATTAAACATGACATGTTACTAAATTAAAGGAAACAAAACAAAATACAACATTTAAAATTCTAAAATCTCAACTTCCTTCACTTTGTTATCCAGCCGTAAAATAATGCGAGCAACTCGCATATGCGGTTTCAACCAAATTTGTAAGGCATTCTCTACCATAACCTGATGTTTTTGTACGATACTTCTCCTTGAACAAGTATTTAGGACAACTGATTCGCTAGACAATTTTCACGTCATTACATTTCCATGGTACTCGGCGTTTGCTTAAATGGAAACCAAATCACTTAGTGCTGTCTTGTCCAAAGCAAATCCTGAATGTTTGACAACTGTGACGGGAGCGGCTATGACTGACAAAACGTTGCACATACTCATGTATCCATGGTTTGCCTTTGGGCATCTTACACCTTTTCTACATATGTCCAATAAACTTGCAGATCGAGGCCACAAAATCTCCTTCTTGTTGCCGAAAAAGGCTATACTAAAACTAGAGTCCTTCAATCTCCACCCTCGCCTCATCACCTTCATTCCCATCGCCGTACCACATGTCGAGGGCCTCCCTCCCGGCACTGAGACAACAGCTGATGTCCCGTTCCAATTGCAACATCTTTTAGTGAGAGCTATGGATCTCACAGAACCAGTGGTTGAGGCTCATCTTCTTGACCTAAAGCCTCACCTTGTGTTTTCTGATTTTGCTTGTTGGTTGCCGACACTGGCCCGTAAGTTGGATGTGAAATCAGTTCAATATTGCATCGTTAGTTCTGCCACCGTTGGTTACTTATTGAGAAGGGAATCGGAGATCCATGACAAAAGCTTGATCGAAGCTGATCTGAAGCAGCCCCCGCAAGGTTTTCCTCCATCGTCGATAAGGCTGCATGCCCATGAAACACGAGGATTGGCTGCTGTGCACGTGAGTCCATCTGGAAGTGGCATGTCCTTCATGGAACGACAACTAACCTCTTTGGAAACATGCGATGCAATTAGCTTCAAAACATGTGTAGAGATGGAAGGAGCTTATTGCAATTACGTTAAGAGGGCATTTGGCAAACCAGTAATCCTGGCAGGTCCTGTCGTGCCAGAACAACCAAATTCGACGTTAGAAGAACAATTCGCCAAAATGTTGGAGAAATTTCAGGATGGAAATTTGGTTTTTTGTGCTTTTGGGAGTGAATGTGTTCTTCAGAAAGATCAATTTCAAGAGCTTTTACTAGGTCTGGAGCTTACAGGTGTACCCTTTTTAGCTGCTCTTAAACCACCAGTAGGTGTAGAAACTGTTGAATCAGCTCTTCCAGAAGGATTTGAAAAGAGAATACAGGGAAGAGGGTTTGTGTATGGAGGATGGGTCCAACAACAATTAATACTAAAACACCCAAGTGTGGGGTGCTTTGTGACACATTGTGGATCTGGTTCTTTATCAGAAGTTATGATAAATAAGTGTCAGATAGTATTACTTCCAAATTTCGGAGATCAAGTAATCAATGCAAGACTGATGGGTGGGGATTTGAAAGTAGGGGTTGAGGTGGAGAAAGATGAAGAGACTGGATTGTTTACAAGGGATGGGGTTTACAGGGCAGTTAAAGCTGTCATGGATGGTGATAGTGAATTGGGAAAAGAAGTGAGATCAAACCATACAAAATGGAGAGAGTTCCTTTTAAGGGAAGGACTTGAAAACTCGTATCTCGATGATTTTGTCATCAAGTTGCATGGCTTGGTGGCATGATTTGTATATAATTATATAGTCCATTTACTGCCTTGTTACTTTGTCAACGAATTGTATGCAAAACTTCTTCATTTACGCTTAATTTTTAAATTTAGGATGGTGAGACATCTAGTATATAGACTGTTCTTGTTTTAGAAAATAAGTCAAATTTTATTTGCTAATTTGACTTATTTTCTAAAGCTAAGCTTATACAACATTACAATGGCTTAACCATAACAACTACAATTGTAGAGATCTAGAAAATTTTGTTTACAAGAATTTCATGGGCTTATAAGTATGTCTACTTGGGATCATTATCCCCTGTAGCTTTTATGAGATCCTCGTCGTAGCATTAACTCTTAGCTGGTCACCATTTGCTACGAGTATTTCCCTTATCCATTTTTTTTGTTAGGACATGTTTTTTTACCTCGACTTCTTTGTGAATTATGAAATTTCTTTCCCTTTATATGGTATATATGGAGCAAATGAAAGCAGTTTTAAAAAAATACCATCCTGGTAGCCTATTCTAGTTTGTTTGCCAAGTCTCTAGCCAGGCAATAGACCTACATCATATGTTGAACTCTAGCTAGATATTTGGAGAATAATTGTATTGGAAAAACTAGTAATAAATACTTTCAGGGCAAGCTTTACATAACAAACATGGAGGATTAATGCTACCAAACACCTAAGCACTAGCCAAATGATAAGTGAAGCTTTGGGAATGAGTATTTTGCTCCATATTAGATCAATCTAAAAGGTCTTAACTGGGTGAGGACTAAAAACTTGAAAGTAGGAAGAGTTAGTAAACTTCTGTGAGCAATCCCCTAACCAATTGATCATATCTGCCTCATGAGTTAGGATATTCTAGGGTATAAGATTAATAATACTATTGGAACCCTTGAAGTTGCACCACAGATTTTCTCTCTAGATAATATAGCTTACCTTGGGCCTTGATACGATTCCAGTAGTTAGGTGACTCAGCTTATTCCTTTTGGACAATGGACTAAAATTAGTCTACTTGTTAAACCAAAACCATATTTTACGTCCATTCCTAACATGGTATTTGAATAAGGGATAAAGATGCTCTCTCATCTTTAACATTTAAATGAGACTCTATGAATGTTCCCTATTAATGCTTAGTCGCTAGAAGTTTGTTTCCCTTAAGTAATACTCATTAATCTATTTTGACTATAAGGTCTCTTTATCAATGAGAAGACTCCACACTCTCTTAGTCAGTATAACTCTTTGCATAACCTATATAGGAATTAAACCCAGACGTCCCTCTTGTTTAGGTAGACATAATTCATCCTATTTTACCTTTTCCCCTTTAAAGTCATCAGTTTTACCTATCCATAGGAAGTGTTTGATACATCTTTCAATCTCTTTGATTATTTTCCTTGGCATAAATGTATGAGCATTCCAATGAATGTGAACATTTTTCATGATTGAGGAGATTAATTAAAGTCTCCTAGCTATAGATAAAAATATGTTCTATCGTGCTTCGATTATGGTTTTAAATGTTTCTAATAGTGTGATGCAATCTATATAATTAGTTTTTTTGGTGTGATAGGCATTCTAACGTATTTAAATCCTTAGCATTTTGGATGTCAGAAGAGAGGTAAATACTACTATTTTGGGAGTTCACTTTGATACCAGACATTTTAGAGATCTATTTCACAATTCTTAAAAGGAGAATAATGAAACAGGAGACATCTCCATAAAAAAACATCAAATCTTCAACACAAACCAACAGTTGGTCTTTAACCTATTACAATTATAATGATAAATAAATCTTTTATTACCTAAAGTGAAAAGCTTAATGATTTTGGATAATACTTTAATGACCTGGGTGAATAGAAATGGTGAAAGTGGATCCCCTGTCTAATACTCTTGATCCCTCTTGAAATATTGGAGCGATCCCTAATGATAAAGTTGCTAAAATAGCTTAAAGAAATGCACTCTTTAATCCAACCTATAAACAAGCAAGGAAACTCAAAGGCTTACAAGCTTTTGATTATAAAATCCCAATTAATAGTATCAAATGCTTTAAAGAAATCCACTTTTATTGCATAACTCTTGGTTGTTCTTTAAGAATCATAGTCTTTCATTAACTCATATACTAAAAGAATGTTATCGCCAATTGATCTACCAACTGTGAAAATAACTTAACCTTGTTTAATTAGTTCCTTCAGTGAGATTTTTAGTCTGTTAGTTATGATCTTAGATATCACTATACAAGAAGTATTTCATTAACAGATGGACAGATAACCTTCCATCAAACTTGGGTCCAAGTTCTTGGGGAAAAGACATATGTGTCTTATTCAATTCCTTTAACATCTTTGAGGTTAAGAAAAAATCTTGAACTATTTCCACTAATAATCTTCAATGATACTCCATGTTTCTTGGAAGAAGTGATCATTATATCCATTTAAGATAGGGCCATTGGAAAGGTTTTCATTGAATAAAGTTTGAATGAACTCTTGTTCAGTGACAAGTTCCACTAATAATCTTCAATGATACTCCATGTTTCTTAGAAGAAGTGATCACTATATACATTTGGGACAGGGCCATTGGAAAGGTTTTAATTGAATAAAGTTTGAATGATCTATCGTTCAGTGATAAGTTTAGTTAAAAACTTCATATCCTGACTGATTTTGTCTTTAATAACTATAATCAGGTCCCAGTTACCTCTCTCCCCATTTACATTAGGCCTAAACAAGTTGCTAAAATATTCTAAAGAAATTGATTCAATTTTTACTTCTCTGAATATGTTACTCCATTTTCATCTTATAGTATTGAAATTTTTTTAATGTTCCTTCATGCAAGTATGGTATTGTGGAAGAATTTTGTGTTAATTCATCCTTCTTTAACCCATTGGATCCTGGCTTTTTGATTAAGAATAAAGCTATGCATAAAGATAATTAAGTTATACTCATTCATCCCAATAAGTTCAAGTGTTCTCAACCTCAAGTTGCGAGGAAATTTATAGCATTCTTTTTGTTCACTTCTAATTGTTTCCTTAGCTTATAGGAGGTTCAGTGCATAATTTAAATTATTACTTTTAGTAAACTCCTTAAATCACTACTTTACTCTTTTAAGTTTTTTCATCAGCTAGTAAGCTTTGTATCCCCTTACCTTAGGAGCCCAGTTTGTCTTCACCACTACTTCAAACCCCTTTTTTTCTTATTAGATAGGTAAAGATTCCAAATCGATCCCTTAAGCTTAGTTTTGCAAACAAATTTTGTATCTCAATCTAGGAGTGATCTGAATATACTGTTTCACTAAAGTAGGCAAAAGAATTAAGGAATTTAGTTAGACAGAGCTGATTCCCCATTACCTTATCTAATTTTTTCTTGATTAAAATGTTTCTTATTGTCTATTGTCACAACAACAACAACAACAACAACAACAACAACAACCCAATGGAAGTCCTACTAGGGAGGTCCAGGAGTACGAAACCTTACCCTAAACAGGTAAACAAACTATTTCCGATAGACCCTCATAAAGGTTGCAATATAAGGACTTCCTAAAAGGTCAACCATCTTAGCACCACTCTTGTCCAAACACTTTTAACTTGATAGTTCTGATGAGATCCTGTACAATAGTGCTAATATGATCACATCCCTTTGTTGTCTACTATTTCAGGTGAAAAATTTTCCACCATATCTCAAGTCCACCATTCTTATATGATGATTCACTTCCTTTAGCTTTTTTTCAATTCCATTCAACTAAATTATATATCCTTTTGCCTTCATTAGGGAAAGAATATAATTTAAATCCCCTACTAAGAGCCATTGATTATTCATTGAGGCCTAAATGCCTTTAATTTTCTCCCACAACCTAACTCTTTGAAATAAAAAAATTAGCTACGTATACGGTAGAGTCATTAAATATTAAAGAAGATCCTTCCAAACAATAAGAAATATGAATTAGTAGATCTAACGAGCTAATGTTAAGGATTTTTACCTTATTTGATTTGTAAATAAGTATAATTATGACATTATAGTCATTATACTGGTGTATGGTTAGAATAAATTTTCTAGTTTGCTCCTATAAAACTAAGGCAATTCTGAAGTAGTGTTGTCTTTTTTTAGTCTCCAGTAATGTTACCTTTATTGTAATGGTGTGTGGATAGAATAAATCTTCAAAATCTATATTGGGATTAATATAATAGTTGGGATCAACTGAGTTGGAGGGAGTAGTTTCCTATAATCCCATGAGTTCAATATAGTAAACTATACTTAATGATTTCTCAGTAGTCTTCCATACATAATTTTGCTTCATTGGTTTCCAAGTATAGGTAAGGCTAATCTCTAATTTGATAAGCTTTCCAATCTCATTCAGTTTCATAACAAAAATAATATAAAAAAGGATGCCATTTTTTATCAATTCTTCATAGGTCTTGATATAACAAAGCCTTTCCACACATAGTCTGGGATTCCAAGCCTAGAGGTTTCCCAATTAAGTTAGCCAAGAAGCTAAGACTTTAATTTTTCATATTCTAGAGGGACATTGTGGAAGTTTATCTACAAAGGTATAAATTCTACTTTTCCTTATAAAGCTTTTACCCTGGTCTTTATTTTTGTAAGAACATAAGATGGCCTCCAATGTGCCAAGGCCCTTGCTCCAAAATCTCTAATAGATATTCATCATTTAATAATTTGAAGATAAATGTGTCTTCTCCATTTAAAAACGCCTTCTTCAAACCCTTTTGTTTTCCTATTTTTCCATAGCCCAAACTTACACTTGGGGAAAGGCTAGCCTTTTACCTAAAAGTTACCCTCCCAGAGCTAAGAACTAGATTGTTGCTCCTACTTGAATAGCTTACCTAGAGGTGTGAGGAATCCTTCCACTATTAACCCTTGGAAATGTGTGAGTTTATCTCTCAAGGGGATAGCAAACTTTATCCTACAGGATCTATGAGGATTTAATTTTATGGAATTACTACTAATTACAAGCTTTTCTCTACTAGCTAGGATTTAACACTAATGGACATGTTCATTACATTTTGCAAAGTTTGAAAGTCCTCCTTAGTCAAGGTTTTCCCCTCTCCAACATCCTAGTGCTAACATATTTACTTAGTATGCAAGAGGATTCCAAAGACTTCTACTTGAGAAATCCAGTATAGCTCTAACCCTCTTCCAGGGTCAATTTCATTGGCGAAGCACCCAAAAAGGGAAGGAAACCAAAACCACCCTTGGGAAGATACAAAAAAAAAAAGAAAGACAGCTTGAGGTCAAGTTGGTGAATTTCATATTGAAGGATCTGAGGTTCTCGCTTTCTCTTTTGCTTTGAAGAACAATGTTACTTCTATAAGGGTGTATACATACTGATCATTTTCAAGTAAGAAGGATTACATATATGAGTTT
>JANIIA010000002.1:38022752-38044553 GCA_027478495.1 Erythroxylum alaternifolium | reverse complement strand
GCTTTGTATTTGTAAAAAGGGCCCAAATGATTATTGAAATTTCTGACGATTGTATTGTGTTGATTGAAAATTGTGCTTTTTGAAACTGATGATAAATGAATGTGGATCCAATTTGAGTATGTATTCCGCACGTTATGTTTAAAAAAAAATTATACCGACTTTTGAATGATTGAGTGCATTAGCACGCCATCCTCGAGGGGCACGGGCTCGGATATCATCAAAGATGTCAGGTTCGGGTCTTGCGGGAGTGGGGTGTTACAGGTTTATACTAAAGTTATAGGTTTTAATTTGAAAATGATTTTAAAATAACTTATATATTAGTTTGATTCTGTCTAAAACGTGCTCAAGAAATATGTCATCTAAGTTCCAAGAGATGATTGATCTTGAGAGTTATTTATCTAATTTTATACATTAATTAAATAAATATTTTCATTTATAAGTACTTATAATATGTTTTTCATTTTTTAGAAAGAATGTTTTTGGGATTCAAAATTTGATGCTGTAATTTATAATGTATGGGAGAGATGAGCTCGTACACGTTATAGAGACTTTTTTATTTGATACACAAGAATAGTGTATGACCACCATATATATCTGAAGAAATATGGGGTCGTTGGCAATAGTATTGGGTATCACTCAAGGCAATGTCCATCTCAAAGAATAATTTTGCAAACAAACGCAGAAGACCGAAGAGAGAGAGTCTACTCGTACACACTGGAGGATAGAAAAAAACTGTAAATATCAAAACTTTACACTTATATTCTGATTTTTGTACTTTGATGTATAAATTTTGATTTCAATGTAATTTGAGTATGAAATTTAAAATAAAAATGTGAATTATGGAGAATAAAAATGTTATAAATGTCTGGTGCCATTAATGGTTGTGATAATGAGTTAAATTTTTTTGTCTAAAAGGGGGTAAATATCATAAATATAGAGAAAATTTTGCCGAAATTTTTGTAAATTGTAGTTCAGTTATAACAATTTATTCTGATACAGGAAAAGTCTATGCATAGGAAGCCTATACCACGCCAACTATTTTTGCACACTCACACCAAGAAGCATAATAGTGTGACCTTCGTTAACATTCAATATAGACAACTTAATGTATTTAAATTCTATACTTTAATATTAATTCTTAAAATTTATTACTTATTAATATAAACAATTATAATGATAGGATCAAATACAAAAAAGCATTGAACTGTCTCAGAACTCTGAAACTATTGATGAAAGTCAGGCATATTTTGATACAGTGGCGGTAGGGATCATCGTGGAATGATTTGCGGCTTAGGTTTATTTGTAAACACATGTTATTTGCAATCCTCCACATCCATTACAATTGCATATAATAGGCAGTCGGCATCAAATGAATAGTCCTTCAGCTTGAGAGTATAGTAGAGAGGATGGCAACTCAGTTAAAGGAGTCGACGGAGTACGTAGCCCAACTCTGTAATGAGATGGATCAGTTGAAGCAGAGGGACAAGACATCATCGCAGCAGTCAAAGCATCTGCCTTCACCACCTGCATAGCTTAGATGGATAAGTGAATCTATTTGACGTTTTGTTACTCTTGAGTTTTTATATGAATTCTTAATTTATAGTTATTTTCAAGATACTTATTCGTGTACATTATAATTTTTTATTATATTACCAATCTGGATAATGTTTACTTTATATTTATCAATCAATGTTCTATTATTTATAGAAATTAAATATAAAAAAATCATAAGATTATCAACAGAAAACTCAGGTAGGAAGTGAAAAGTGACGATAAATTTTTCGATGAAACTAAAATATTTTGTCACTAATTAGCAACGGAGTGATATATTTCATCGGTAAAAATTTAGCAATGGACAATGTTTTCCGTTAGTAAATTTTGTGACGGAATATTGTATGTCTGTCAGTAATTTATCGATGGACTTGCAATACAAAGTTCTGTTATTAAAGTTACTGATATACAAAATTTCGTCACTAAATTTGAGACAGATTCCTTATATCCGTCGTTGAAATTTATCTACGGTCATTTCTCTAACGACTCTCTCTGTCAGTAATTTCTGTTGCCAAATTTATTTTTCATCTTTATTTTTTTGGTAATTTCCATCGCTAAAACTTATTTTTCTTGTAGCATAACTTTTTTATGATAATGATACTAATTTTGTATCAAATGACTATAAGTTTTGGCTTTCATATTTTTTGAATGAAATTATATTCATATGATCAAATCTTGCTTGGTTAGAATTCATATGATATCTTTACGAAATTAGGAGAAATTCAAATTTTATCACTTACTAACTAATAGAATTTATCATTAGTTAATAGGTGCTTTGTCAAAAATGCTTTAATTCCAATACTTTTAAGGTTTTTAGAGGTAGGATTCGCTATATAAATGATAAGTTATCTAGTAAAGAATTATAAAATTATTAAAGGTGGATTTTTGGAGCTATCTACTTATCATTACACTTAGACTTTCTATAATATGTTTTAGTGAAAAAAAATTATAAACTAAACCTAGTAAATGATTTATTATTTTTAGCAAACCATGGTAAAACTAAATTATAAAACTGGACATAATTATTAAGAATTAAAGTTTCAACAAATTGGAATGTGTTGGTATATATCTAAAATTTTTAGTTAAATTTATAGGTTAATTACTAAAAAATGCCAAAACTTTAGTCAATTTTTTAATTATAGCCTGAATTTTAAAAAGTAGCAATAAAATACTTAAATTTTTAACTTTTTTCAATTCTAGCCTATACTTCAAAAAGTGGCAATAAAATGCTGAAACTTTCAATTTTCTTCAATTCTAGCCCGACGTTATATGTTGTTCTCCCTTAACTCTCAGCCCTTAGCCCTTTGTTTTTTATTTATTCTTCTGACGCCCCAAAACACTCTTGCATTACAGCATACTACACCAATAAGCTCTTCGTTTTTATTTCGTTCTCCTGATGTCCTTAGTGTGAGAGCGTTGAGGCTGCATAATCTGAAAATTGAAAGGTAAAGGTGTTCAGAGAACAAACTAAAAACGAAGAGAAAGACTAAAACCAAAGCGTAAGATTATCGGGACAATGTAATCTAATTGAGATCATTTTTAAACAACAATGTCGTTTTAATTATATGATTAAACGACATCATTTCATTAATCTTCATTTGTTATGTTTGAGCATTTTATTGCTACTTTTTGAAATTTGGCCTAGAATTGGAAAAAAAATGAAAGTTTGGGCATTTTATGCTACTTTTTAAAGTTCGGGCTATAATTGAAAAATTGACGAAAGTTTAGGCTTTTTTTTGGTAATTAAGCCTAAATTTATTTATCTTTAAACTTCATCAAAACATTATTTTATAGTCTTACACACCTATATTATAATCATCATAAACCAACTACAAGTAACAATATGAGCTCCATCTAGCTAATATCTATAATAACCATTACAATAACACAAAATTGAAGAAAAGTTTTAGATTAATTAAATAATTATCAATTTTCAATATAATAAGGAGGGTTTAAGTGGAAGGGATTTTCAATTATCATATCACGTTAATTATATATACAAGCATCTAAAGATAAAGCTCTTAGTAACTAGGGATATCAATGGGTCAGTTCGAGTCTGGGTCACTAGCTAGGTAGCTTAGCCCTACCACAGGCTGACTCATTACTAAACTAAACTAAGATTCCATAATCTTTTCATTGTTAATGCATAATTTTCTTAGTTTTCTAATACTAATATTGATTTTAATAAGGATAAACTAGAGAAATTGGAAAAAAAAGATTTTTATAGATAAGAAGTGAGTTTGAACAATTAATTTTACTTACCATTTTTCATCTCTTTAATATATTTATTTTACAATTACTTTACAAATTTAATTTCTTTACATTTTCATAAATAATCAATTTTATAATTAATGGTCAACTATAAATTTTAATGCTTCAATTTAAAAATATTCAAACACTTTAAGATTCTACGAGTGTTAGAATCCTTATATTTTCATTCTTGTTTTGGACGTGTAAGTATTAGTAGTCAAGTTAGTATTCATGACTTATTTTACCCTTTTTTTCCCCATAATTTTCTAATTAGAGTTGGACGATCAATAAAACAGCAATCAGAAGAAATGGGAATATAAGATGACGCCGTTCAAATATATATATAAACCAGATGGAGCGTTGAGATTATAATAAAGCTAAGCACACTGCCCAAGTATTTGCTCAGGAGTAGGGTTTGGGATATTCATCTGAAATTTGCAATTTCAAATTGGTTTCTCTGCCTGTCACTTCTTAGTTTGGTATAATTAAGGGTTACGATGGGGAGGGGAAAGTTTAAGGGCAAGCCCACCGGTCAAAGGAGGTTTTCTACCCCGGAAGAGATGAGTAAGATTTGTATTTTGTTCATAGTTAGTTAGATCTGGTATAAGAATTTGGTTGTTTCAAATACATGTGTATTCATATGGAGTTTGAGTTGATTTCTCGTTGTGTTTGAAATTGCATGCTTATTTATTTATATTTATCAATACCTGACCGACTCTTCCTCTTGCGATTCATATTTGATTGCAGTTGCGGGCTCCTCCTCTAGGCCTCGTACATTTAAAAGGGTAAGTTTAAGATATGGCCGTGTGGATACTATTCAATTTTAATTTACTTGGTTGGAATTTTAACTTGTATCTTTAGTTTAGTAAAGTTATTGCTGTGTTTTTATTTTTGATCATCTTAGGAGGAAGCAGAATACAAAGAGGAAGCTGTGGAAGAAGAATCTGGAGAGGAGTCCGAAGAAGAATCCGAAGTTAGTAATACTGTAGTATCTTACCAGGACATTAGTTTACCTGCTGAATTGGTTTGGTTTGACAATTTTCTATTCTTTTTAATGTTAGCAAAAGCGTAAAGGAACACAAGGTCTTATTGCGATTGAGAATCCTAATATGATAAAGCCTACAAATTTGAAGGCTAGAGACATTGATGTAAGTCTTGAGTTACAATGCTACTTCTATATTCCTTTTCAGTTGAATTTAAGTAAAAGTAATGCTCCAACTCTTCTTTTGCAGGCGGGTAACACAACAGAGCTTTCTAGACGTGAAAGGTTTGCAATTTATAATTGTTACTGGAATCCTAAACTAGCAAGCACGGTACTTGGTTTGACTTTTGATTTGTGTTTGTTTGCAGGGAGGAGATAGAGAAACAAAAAGCTCATGAGCGATACATGAGGCTGCAAGAACAAGGCAAAACTGAACAAGCAAGGAAAGACTTAGGTAATCTGGTTAATTTTTGTTTTCTAAAAGTAATTTTTCTCCTTTTAGTTCTTTGTTTGTCTGTGCATTTAAGAGCATTGAGAGTTATTGGCAGCACATTCTTCTGTTAGTTTGTAATGGAATCAGCAGCAATTACATATTTAGATAATGATTTTGGTTGGCTAGTGTTTGCTTTTTCCTTGATTTTTTGTCACTGAAAATAACTTCTACGGTAGAGAGCAAATTTGGAATTTATTGTTACTTGTAACAGTTCTCACACAAAAGGGTACATGTGTTATCACCATGGTTAAATGTTTAAGATTGTGGCATTCATGTATTTTGATATTACCATTTGTGCTCCAATATAACTAGGGATGAATGGCTTGTCTTGTTTTTGTTCATCTCTGTTTTTGAGGTCTTTTGCTTGTGTCCATTATGGACCTACTTGATTCATTTGTTTCACATTCAGAGCGTCTGAGTCTTATTCGACAACAAAGAGCGGAAGCTGCTAAGAAGAGAGAAGAAGAAAAAGCCGGTAATATTTAGTTACCTTCAATAATGCTGTTATTCTTTATGTTATACTTTAGCATGCTAAAGTTGGTAAAAATGTCACTACAGCAAAAGAGCAGAAGAAGGCAGAAGCGCGGAAATGATTTTTCGTCAGAAGATCATGAAGATATGCAATACCTACTTGATTAAAGAGTTTTTGCTGTAGTTGGTTTTTTAATTTTTACTTATGTAGTAATTGTCCAACAAAAATTATTGTTTATGTTTCACAACAGTTATTCGCTTCTAGTCACTTAAAACTAATTATATTGACGATGATCCTCACAATAGCTTTGTATTGCAAATTTTTGGTGTTATGTGTATTAGAATGGTTAGGACGTATGCGTGAAATCAAATAGCAAACTAAAATATATTCTAATAGATATTGTGTTGACTGTACTGGAGTGCTGAAAACGGCTAAAGTAAATAGGATTGAGAAATGTTTGAAGAAAAATTGAATTGAGATTGGGATTGGGAATTTGGGATGAAGAATCACTATTGATGTGAAAAATAAATCAGGAGGAACTGTTTAGAAAACCACCCTAAAAACTGCGCAACTGGCGTAGGAAAAGAAGTAAAGCAGGCAGGTTGGGCTTGCACCTTAGTCTTCCCCACTCGTATTCTTAGAGACATAACGAAGGAACAAGTAAAAAGTTTGTAATGGTTAGATGAGTTTCTTCAAAGCAGTAATTGAGCATAGAACTCTGTAAGCCTATGGTTAAATGTGTTTGTTCTCTACATTAGCATATAACTAGGATTGACATTTTTTTTAATTTCAAATTTTGGGTTGAGCTGGACCCGAGCTTGACCCATCTCTTGTTTTATATGTAAAATGATATTGTTTTATGTTAGATAAAATGTTTTATGTTAGATAAAATGACGTCGTTTAAGTAGAGACACATTTCTTCCTAAGTTCTTCCAACACTCACTAACACTATAGATGTTAGATCTTGAAGTCTTAATAGCAGAATCATGAGACCAAAAAGTAGCCTGAGATGAACCCTGAAATGAAGGTTAGTTGGATCACATGCATGAGGGAGATATGTGAGAGGTCTAAAAATTTAATATGTGCTCAAATAGACGGACCATCAAGATAGATTGTTAAATTGAAATCAGTGATTACAATCCATGGAGAACTGATGCTTTGGTGAATATCAATGAGCTTATTCTATAGAGAGGTTCTCTAATAAACCTGATCGAAAGCATAAATAACAGAAATATCCAGATAGATATTACTGTTAATGATTTTGACTTTCAAATGTATAACTTGATCACAGATGTTGGAATTGATGAGCTGTAGTTTGTCAAAATTGAAGGCAACCAGGATTCTCCCATTAGGATGTGTAGCTAAAATAGAAAGAGCCTGCAACTACTAGGGAACAAAATGAGAATACCACAATGATTATGATTATGTCTAGTTTCCAAAACTCCTAGTAAAGATATGTTATTCACTGCAATAAAGCTTTTGATAGCTTGTTGCTTTGAAGAGGAAGTTGACCCCTAATGTTCCAGGATGAGAAGATCATTGTTTCAAGGTAGAAGAACCAAGATTCTTTTTTCTGCCTAATTTCCTTCTAGAAGCTGATTGGAATCCTTCTTCAAGAAGAGTTAAGGGAATGGATTCAATGCTAGGTACTGATGTTGTTGGAAGAAATGCAGTAGGTACCAGGGTTGAATCAATCTTAGTACTAGATGTGCCTATTTCTATTTCTGGAATAGAGTTACAAGAGGAAGGGATTTCTACTCTTTCCTCAGCAGAAAGTTTGGGGCTAAGTGATGTGGCAATTCTATGATAATCTGTGGAGCGGTGTTGATATTTGTGTTGGGAGTGTCATGCATATGAGGGATCTGAGCTCATTCTTAATTGTCAGCCGCTTGCATCAATTCAGTGAAGCTGCCAGTGTTGAAAATTTTTCCAGTAGGCTTCCACACTTCAGGTTGGGGGGACTTCTATGCATAAGTAATCTTGACTTTGTCCTCAATTAGTTCAAGATTCTCGTTTTACTTCATAATGGGGATTCCCTCAGGTAAATCAGTGATAGTATCAACATTTATAAATATTCTTGCACAATTTATTCTCTTGGTTGTATGTCATGGATGCATATCCATGGTGGAATGTTGGTTGATTTAATGCCATCACTGTAGAAAAAGATACACTCTTATCAAGGAAGAAACCAACCTGATTAGATTGCCAGTAGGATAGTTTGGCTTCAAGTTTGAGGTTTCCTGCTACTTGCACCTAGGTACGTTTAATGTTAGCTGCGGGAGCTGGTATAGTTTCAAAGCTATAAGGGGGAATAGGTAAAGGAGGAGGAGGGTTCTGAGGTGTGGGAGGTGAAGGAGAGGTGGTTGAGGTGGAGGGTGTAAGAGGTGGGAACAATTTAGATAAAGGAAAGGACATGAATAAACTGAAAGGTAAAAGCAATGACTGCTAGACAAAAGTAAAAAGATGAGAGGGAAGCCAGATGATTCAATCTAGTGGCAAGATGCAAGTTGAACAGGAGGTTTAAAATGAGATGGAACGACAGAAAAGCAGGAAGGTGGTGACAATGTAGCTGGTAAATGAAAGGGGGGTAGGGGAGAATAGAGAAGCAAGCGTTGTAGAAGGAGAACCTGATTGTAAAAACAGAAGGCAGGATGAAGATCAATAACTCAAGATCAGCAGCTCAAGACCAGCAAGTACTGTTCAGTTAAGACCAGCGGCTACTATTCACTCCATCTCAAGCTATTGAAAAATTCTAGAAGTGTAAGAAACTAGTTAAAACTCAATTAGGAAGGCCTATTAAGGTTTTGTATACTATAATAGATTTGGTGAAAATGAATATGAAGAGTTTTCTAATTTTTACAAAGAAAATAACGTAAGGCCCTCAACAAATGGAGTCGCATAAAGCCAAAAAAAATTTTTTAAAAAGTCATGAGTATAGGTGAGATATATATTTTATGTAGAATTAACATTAAGTTTTTGAAAAGAAACATATAAAATTTCTATACACTTTTTTTATAAAATCAATGTAAAGGTCAAAGAATTGACTTCACGCAAGTATTTTCTTTTTTTGGAACTTGACTCCATATAAGTATTGGTTTAGAGTAAAGCCTAATCCCAATTAAAGGTACAGAGTTGTAAAGCCCATGTACTGATTCCCAAACCTTTAAGCGATCAGTTGAAACCTAAACCATATGATTTTTTTTTTTTTGGTTGGAATGGTTTTATGCACGTACGTTACAATTTACCCTAAAGACACGGTCCAAAATATACCATGAAGCAAATCTTGAAGAGTTAATACAGGTATAACCCAAACAAATAAACTGTCATCATAACCATGGCACTTCGAGTAATCAAATAAACTCTCATCATAACCATGGCACTTTAAGTAATTTAGTACACAGAGGAGATAAATACACAAGCAACAAGTTCAGACTCATCGGAAAGAATTTCAAATCCTAACTTTCTGACTGACAAGTTCTCTACGTTTTCAGAAGACATTATGTGAAATGCTTTTCACATATTGTGTTCACATAGCATTCTCATATGGCAGACCAAATCTATGATATGAACAGGGAACTGAGTTTCCAAGATTACGTTCAGACCTCCACCAATCATGCTACGCCTCAATCAAAGGTGCTACTGTCTCAAAACATAGTTCGATTCTTTTAATTTGAACAGCACCCAGCCTTCTTAACAGCTGATACATCATCTCTGCCTCCAACATTAATGGTCTGTCCTTTGGGCAAAGCGGCTGGATCATCTCCAATGTCAAGAGCTTTCCTGCTTACAACTCGATAAATCTGGGTCAACACCTCAGTGAATGCATTCTCAACATTCATAGATTCAAGGGCAGATGTTTCCATGAAAAATGTGTTCTCTCGTTCAGCAAAAGCCTGGGCATCTTCAGTTGAAACGGCACGGAGGTGGCGAAGGTCTGCCTTGTTTCCTACTAGCATGATCACAATGTTTGTATCAGTGTGATCCCGGAGTTCTTTCAGCCATCTCTCCACATTTTCAAATGTAACATGACGGGTGACATCATAGACAAGTAAAGCTCCCACAGCACCTCGATAGTACGCACTTGTTATTGCACGATATCTATTCCAAAGAAAAAAGATAAGATAGGAACTCCCGAAATATTATATGCTACTATACACATAATTTTGTACATGCCACATCAACAGACATCCATCTCTTGACCTAAGAATCCATTATCTGAATATCACGATCCAAAGATTTACGTTACAAAGAGAGATGATAATTATGTTGGGCAAACCTAGAAGGGAAGAAACCGACTGAGAGGTCGAGTTTAAGAGCCAGGAGAATGACTGGGGAAGTTAGTTGACGCCATATAGTGAACAAGTTTAAACTGACTTGAATTGGGCAAAATTGTTTGAACACCACTAACTAGGTATCTATCACAGAACTCTGCAGATTCAAGTAGCAGCTCTCTCAAGCTGAAGCGTATACATGCATACATAAATTATAGATCATTTAGACTTTAAATACCCTACGAGATAATCAGGACTTAAGTTTTGTTCTTATGACTATCTCAAATCAAGATCGAGGTCTTCTCATTAATAATACCGAGTTCAACATTAGAGGTGTACTTCTTCCTCTCCATAATCTAATAATTTAACAGAGATCCAAATTAGAGGTGTAACTTCTTTTTTCTTGATCTATCATATCACCTTGAATGGTAAATAGCATACACAGAAAGAAATATTAGTCTTTTGCGATTTACATTAGCTAACTACGCAAAACTGAACCAGAGCACATCAAGGCACACTTGGTATGCACATGTGGAATTCCTGCCATCCAAACTCGCAAACGCATTGATTTGAACTGAGATAACAAAACAGTAAAAGGTTCCTGTGGGGAACCTAAAACAATGATTTATTTGGCCTAGGGATTGGCATGCATTGATAGGAAGTGAAGTAAAATGGAATTAAAAATAATCTGAAATCAAGGAATCTCGGATATCTCGTCCCACTGCCTGTTCTTTCTTTAATTCCTTATGCTTTGTCATTTTACTTCTTCATTATCAAATCTTTCAAGTTTATAAGCCAATCAATCAAATCATTAGTCATCCCTTAAACTTCCAAATTTCACCTCAAAACCTACTTTTTTAATTGGAAGTCCCAATAGTATCCATTTAACTTCGTAGATCCTGTTACCTCCAAATTTTTTATCCGATCAAAAGGGTGCTGGCTTGTCCATGTTAATTTAAAGCGACCTTGTATTACAATCTATTTGCTCATTTAAGCTATCCAGAGAATTTTATCCATCATTACGATGACAACTGAAACCAAATCTTGTAAACGTTAAAGTTTCTACAACAATGCAGCACACACCTACCAGAAACCCATTAAGAAAACAAATCGTCACAAACCCAATAGGCATTGTTAACAAATCCAACCGAGTAAACAATGAAAACCCATTTCAATTCCCGTCATGAAGGTTCAAAAACTGTGGAGTTTGGTTTAGCCAGATCGAGATCTAAAAATGAAATGTATGAACAAAGAAAAAGAGAAAGACCGGACCTTTCTTGGCCAGCCGTGTCCCAAATCTGAGCCTTGACGACCTTATCGTCGACACGGATGCTACGGGTGGCAAACTCGACACCAATGGTGGACTTGGACTCCAGGCTAAACTCATTCCTCGTGAAACGAGACAAGAGGTTGGATTTTCCAACGCCAGAATCTCCAATCAAGACCACCTTGAACAAGTAATCGTAATCATCGTCCGCTCGGTATGCTCCCATTGAAAAAAATCAACAATAAACCAACAAAAGAGAACGTGGTTTAATGAGCTTGAAGAATTATGGTATTTAGCTTCGCGTTTTAAAATTGTAATTTTCTTGAATGGGACGCTGTAGAACAGAAAGGGACAGACATAGAGGAGGAGTTCAAAACGATTCGAAAAAAAAGAGCTAAGCTGTAAATGTTGGGGTCTCTCTCTCTCTCTAGGATGGCGAAAAAAGAAAAACGGATTTTTGTTGTTTTCCTTGAAAGAAGTTGTTGTTATCTTTATTTATTTTTCTTTTATATATTAAGTTAATTTTTTCAAGTTTCGATATAATTTAATGTGTAAGTTATACAATTTTCAGTTTGGATGACTGGAAAAATTAAACCACTAATGTAGGGGTGTTAAGAAAAGTTGAATTAAGTAGCATAAAGGGCATATGATATGAATGTAACAGTTTCCGACACTAAATTGGGCATTCGGCAGAGAAGAGATTCTATTATATAGGTCCAATGCAGCCTGCGTCTTATCAAACACTTGTATCAAAACTATCTGTGATTAGCAATGTATAACGACTTTGTTACAATGTTTTCTTAAACCTACATTTTCTAACACAGTAATTTGTAAGGGTGAAGGCCTGGTGGCTAGAGCCTTCCAGGTGAATGTTAGTTAGGTCAGAAGATTGGGATTTTTCTCCGCAGGCCTTCAGAGGAGCCAAATCAACTAAGGGGATCCTTGCGTGGCAGCTAGCTACTATATCTGTTCGTTAATCTGATTCTGGAGTTATTTGTTTGTCGCGAGGGTGACAAGCCGACGAATCTTCAACAAGTTCATGCATTGTATAATGTCGTCCGTCGCGATGATGAATTGCTTGTTGCGTGTCCAATGTCTTGTATATGCCAAGACTCTTCCAATGTCTTGTATATGCCTTTGTGTTTATTTAGGCTTCCTCGTTATCTCATTTAGCCCCCATCTATCTCTGGAACCTTATGTAAGCATTATCTGGCTTTGATTAGATGTTGACCAGTCTCTAGCAACCCACGGATTGTAGAATTACGCTCCCTCTACATGGAGTAGACACGGCTGACCAAAATGAAATCTAGTTTGTTCTTCTCAAGGATCTCATTTTTGTTTTCTAATGAACGGGCCCTTTGAAATAATTTCCCGTCAACATTTTTGGCTATTAAAAAAATTTTCATTCTTGTATTCTAATAAAGATAGAAAAATTATCAAAAAGAGCCCTACTAATATTTTAACCTTTTTGGCTAGATAAATATTCAGCTAGATATGCTATGACCATCTTTTCTTTAAAAACTATTTATACAAGAAATAATGAGAAATATTTGTTCATAAAGTTTTAAGAAAACATGAATTTATAAGGTTTTACGGTCCAAACTAGCATTGGAGCCAAAAACTAACAATTACAACGACCTACATTGGTTGAGAAATGTATTATTTGCTATTTGTTAACTATTTGTCGACTAATATATCAACCAATGTTGATACAAACTATTATTACATCAATTTTAACAACTCGATAGTTAATCACTATCTCATATAGTTTGACCAATTCCCTTAAAATATAATTTTAACAACTTCAAGTACTTAAGTTTTATTATCTTAATGCAATCCTTTTCCAAATATTTTCTAAGAATGTTGTCAAGTTCAAGAGGGTTTCATTTGAAATTAAAACTTTAATCCCTCTTGACAAATAAAACTACTCATGAAATTAATTAAAATAATAATGTATCTATACATAGTGATCCTTTAAGATTATTAAATTGACTTAGTGAAAGTACAACAAACATTACAAATTAGATATGACCTTGATATACCTTTATCTTAATTGTCCTTCACTTTAATCTTCACTTCAAATGATGCAAGCTTTAATTTTTCCCTAGCAATTTTATGAAATGTCTCTTGATTTATGTATGACTACAATTTACTTGGATATATCTTTTATGAAAAATGAACTTAATTGTATAAATTATGTTTTTTTATCATCAAAATATTGATTGAAACCTTATTTGGTTTAACATATATTTATAGAGAATTTCAATGGCAGACATGTTGGGACATGGCCAAGTTCCGAGTTGATTAATTCATAATTTCTCTACTAGGAGTTCAATGGGAAATAATATGCCTAATTGAGTAACTGTGCGTATTTTGGACAAGGTGTATACTTTTGTGTCAAAAGATTAGGTGACTTTCCAAATAAGCTTCTAAATGCTCCTATGTTAAATGAAATTATTATTTTAAATCGCGAGGAAAATACCATGCTAATCAACACTACTTTCACCCTCTCAAGATACAACATCTGACAAGAGAGGAATCAAAGGTTACATCAACGAGAGCAAACTAGTCAATACTAGCTAGCAGCAAACACCATTAATAAGATCCGAGGCCTTGTAATATCCATAAAAGCAATCCAAAACCTAACAGATAACGTCAGATTAAGCTGGAACTTATACCATACTAGCTTCATTTTCCAAACTATCAGAACTTTTGTATATGGGCCATTGTAATACTTTTGATTCCTTAGTGAAGACCTCATTGTAATGTTGTATATAGTATTCACTATGGTTAATGAAAATTTCTTTTAATTTTCAAAAAAATATTATTTTTAATTTTCAATAAATACGAGTTATAAAATACTTGAAAGTTGAAGCTTCTTATATGTTTATTTTATACATTAGGTTGATTTTTATAGATTGAGTTAAATTTTGAAGGATTGTAAAGTGAATAAAATTGATTTATGATTTGATGCAAGTAGCTAAATATCCAACAATTCAATAAACTTTGTAATTGGATGAATAATAGGGAATCTCAACTAATTTGTTGAATTATTTCCTAGAGTTGTAACCTATATTAATTATAAGTTATGAGATTGATTTGCCTAAGAATAAATTTTTATTTAAATATGGGAAATTTTGATTGTGATAATTACAATATGTTTTTAGCATGATTCTAAGAGCATTTTAGTTATAATTGGATGATTTTTATTGGATTTGTTATTTAATTTGCCTTATGTTTTGTTTTCAGCTCATATACTTGCTCTCTAATAAAAAAGGAATGAATTTGGGCAAGTTTAAGTTAAGTTGGAATTATTTTGACATTATTTAAAGAAACTACTCAAAATATGGCACAACTAAAGACACATGCTTAGTAATATAAGGACAGTTGAGGCCCTTGTTCGATGACATAAAGGAAATAAGGACCATTTTCAACAACACAGGTCAAACATAAAACTGTGCTTAACCTATGGTCTTTGCTAATTCAATCTATTTCTTATGGTTTTTTGCTAGAATAATAAAGCAACATGATACTATCATGGGGGTCATGTTAGTCTCGTGTTAGCAATGATTGTTAAAGAAAAGAAGCTAAGAGGGGTATTCGATATAAGATCACATAATCCTTTCGAGTTGGAGTCAAATCTATTAATGGAAATTCATAAAATGAACTAATTCATTCTTAAGAGGTTTTGATTTAAGAGAACCTTCGATCAAAATACTTAAGGATACAAACTCTATGTCCTGACAAAGAGTACGGTTGTAACTTTAAAATCTCTATCATTCTAATAAACTAGAGGTAATTATCGAATCAAGATAAATTCAAGTATAAGAAAAGTTCTAGGGGAGTTTTTTTTTCCAGAACTTATTTATCTACCAGTTGTTTAATTCTTATTTATCGCTTTAATTGGTTATCTCATTTTCATTTTTTAGTTTTGCTAATTGTCTTCGTCCAATTTAATCACTCGCTTTGTTAAATTAGATAATGAAAAAATTAATATGAGATTGACATTCTGACTCATTAAAATTATACTATAAAAAATATTTGTGCACTTGCCTTAGTGTTTTCTGTTATCATTATTTTTACATTTTGAATAAATAAATATAAAATCACACATCAATCAATTTGTTTAGTAAATCAAGTGTAGGAATGATATGTAATTTTATATTTATTTACTCAAAACATAAAAATAATAATAAAAGAAAACACTAAGGTAAGTGCGCCGCACAAAAGGGAGACGAATTATATGTTCATTATTTTTCTATTTGTACACTAATGAATAAATTACCAATTTTACTAAAAGATTATGAAAAACTCATAAAACAAATTCATAAAAAGCACAATAATTGTCAAAAAGAGTAAAGAAAGAAACAAAAACTGATTTATAATGGTTCGGCCAAATAACCTTTGGCTTATGTTTCCTTCCCAACCTCCAATTACAAATTGACTATCTTCAATAGGTGAAGAAAAATCCTCCATTCAATATTTTCTTTTCTACGGGTGAAGCGAAGCACTTTCAAATATCTTACTTAGTCATAAGTAAAGAGGAAACCTCTAGAAATTAGTTCGAGACCAGGAGGAACCATAATAAAATATACTTTCAAGCAATTTTCTAATTGCAATAATCATATAACTCAAAAACTTCATCTCTTACACCAATGAATAAAAAATCCATATATTATGTCATGCACATATGCACTCTTTAACATCTCAAAACTCCTTGTAGCTATTTAGTACGTCAAAGGTTTATCTCATAACTTAATTATGGTCTATTTATACCTAAAACTAACTTAAATGGTCATTAGATAAGCAAACTAATTGTTATAACAACTAGTTTTTAGGCATATGGTCTATTTATACCTAAAACTAACTTAAATGGTCATTAGATAAGCAGACTAATTGTTATAACAACTAGTTTTTAGGCACGTTTGGCTAGTCGGATACTCACCTTCAATTAGCCTATATCTATTCGGTTGGGGATTCAAATAGCCTATCTCCTAGCCTAATAGACAATACCTATTTTGTAATTTCTAGTCCTTTACTTAGCTAGTCAATTTAAACTCATAGGCTAATCAAATCCTTACAGAAACCAAGTTGAAAATTTTAACTCCTAAGTCTTTTTTAAGATAAAACACACTTCTTTAATATAAACTTGTTGCAAAACAATTACAAAAATTCCTAAAACCTTATTCGAATATTAATTTTTTAAGATTAAAACAAATTTCTCTTAATTATGAAAGAGTTGGTGCATTATGCGTTACATACAAATTATCATATGATAGTTAAGCTGCTATTCATTAAAATAAGATAAGGTTATAAGAAGGATTGCAATGATTTTTTAAATATTTATTTTCTTAATTCCTCCATGTTCTTAGTTATTCTCTTGAGTTACATTTGCGCGCTACTTTACTCATTTTACCATCATTTGATTCCTCAATTAGCTTAATGGGTTCATTTTTTTACTTTATCTTCCATTGAACTTCATCTTTCACATATTGCTTAATTTTATTATAATAACATTACTAATATCACTAAAAGTAAATTCATCAATAATAATATGTTTCATTATCATCAAAATTATAGGACCTCATTTGATCTAACAAAGTATATTCATCTAGACCTGTCGAGATAATGCACACGAGTTCACTAAATCGAGAATGAAAAATAACTCAAACTGATAAGTTAAAAGAATTTTTAAATAATGTTGAAAATAATGAAAGAGTTTATCTAAAGCTTTAACAAAATGACAATATCGTAAAATTAAAAATAAGCCTCCCATTCGATACTATTGAGTTGCTTCTCATTGTTGGGAAATATGATAACATCACAAACCTGATGTCCCATATGGTTACACTTAAACACAAAATCTCCCACTTTGACATACCAATGGTGATAAAAGATATCTTCTTTAGCAATTGATGCCTTCCCCCTATCATGACATAGATGTTGGGAAATCAGGACAGGATTCGATCTTAAACATAGTGGAATAATAATAAAAAAATTTCATATTTTGATTTCTCAAAACTAATATCATTTTAATTCTATAAAATAATTAACAATTAAATCATAATAAAGCATGGATCTTAATTCATATATTATTCTGAAACTTGATCATATTCTTTTCATGTTTCTCAAACCGTTTCCAAAACTTGTTCATCTTAATCACCATAGTCGCACAAATATCCATTATTTAATGGTATCTATGTAACAAATTAAGAGAACTCCGCAACTGTTACAGAGAGGATTAAGTAAGGAGTGCTAACTCCATTACAGCTTAGGCCTATTTATCAATTTAGCAATTTAATTGAAAATAAATTTTAATTTCAATTAAACTTTAACTAGAATTACAAATAATTTTAATTAAATACCAATTATGTCTAAATAAAATCTAATATTTCATATTGATCCTTTTTATTAAATATCTCATATTTAATTATAAAGTTTCTCAAAATTTACAATCAAGTCTAACTTAATCAAAATATATTTGCTCTCTTCAACTGGTTTTTTAATGTAGAACTCATTAGATTCCCGAATATATTGGTAATGGATACAAATTATAAGCTTAAATTATATTTAGGATTAGATAAATTTAGATAAATTAAACTCCTTTAATTTATCTTTAATTTTATAATTAAAATATTTATATCTATAGATCAAGATTAAGTCTAGCAACACATCATGACTACCCAAATATTTACTAATGTCAAAGTAGTTTTGACTAACCTTTTCATACATGAATTTTTGTATAATTCAAACTTTTCATAATACAATTTTCTGATTGCACATAAAGCATGAAATTAATGTGTACTCTATGTTGAGTCTAATCATATCAATACTCCACCATTAGCTATTTATTCAATTAATAACATTTGTAAACTATTTACAAAACTTCATTTTATTTATTCTACTTTGGTCAAAGATTTCCCAAATTAATATTAATTGAAAACAATTAAGCATTCTCCTTAATTACTTTAGGATGACGAATTATATCTTGATCATACAACTACCTCCATATAGTTCTTGCTACATCCAATATCTATCGACTGAACTAACAATGAATAGAATAGGTCATAACTAGTATCAAAACATAACAATCCCTATACAAGATAACTATGGAGATCTCAAGTCAAAGGATCACATATGCAATCATCACAATGAGAATTCCGTAGACATACAAGTAATGTTCTAAATGAATTTCTCATATTAAATCTGTTTAGTGAACTTGTTCTTTAATAAGCATCCATACTTTTCTTCGTAAGAAAAAAAACAAAATATATGCTAGTCTTTTTACGTTCTATTAATGTCCAGTCTTAATAGACAACAACTAGGAACAATTTAGGGACAATACATAAATCCAATATAAATCTCATAATTATAATCTCATTATCATTTGTTTTGCGACGTATATTTACCCTATAGACTTTATCATATACATCTAAGTATGTATAAGATAAAGAATGCTTTTAAATAATTATCACTAAACTATAACCAAATGATTGGTTGTAAGGAATAAACCAACACATACAAGTACAATATCATAAAAATATTTGCTTTTTGAAATTAAGAGTGTTTTTACTTGGAAATGAACTGAACTTGTTTCTCTAAAACATTTATTCTTAGAAGAAGGTAACCACAAATTGTTTTTTTTAAGATTACACCTTCCATAAGTTAAGATAAATAGAAGGCTTAGTTTAAAAATATAAAGCCTAATGACACTAATGTTTGGGGATTAGTTTTAATACTTGATTGCATCTCCCTATAAATACTCGATATTTAATTTTTAAAGAGACAATATAACTTAATATTTCAAAGTTCTCAGCTAGGCTCGAGAGTGTATGAGAAATTTTCATAAACCAATTTCTTCTTTGAGAGGTTGTTAAAGAGAAGTCTAGGCATCTTATCGTAAGTGTTCAAAATTGGTGGCTTTTTTATGGTAGTCCATTTGAACTAATTAAAGTTTTTTTAATATACTGAACTGGTTAAAGTTGAAGGTACAAATGTCAACAAGTATCACTCATTATGATTAATTAAAGATGAAATAATTAATTTAAAATATGAAAATTCTTTTTTATTAAATTTAATTTAACATTTGAGTGACTTATTGACCTAACATAGATTGTATTGGGCTAAGCCATGGGTTAACTTAAAGCTTCTCTTACAAAAACTATCATTTATTTTTTTATTATTCTAATTTTAAAGCACTAATTTCAGAAAAGTTCTTTGGTCTAATATCTATGCAAAATGATCTACATATGTTCATTTTTTTGTTCTGAAAATATCTTTTCTAGAATTAAAAATTAGATAAAATTGAAGTTTTTTTCTACATGTCAGTAAGTTTGCATATACTAGAACACCCACTCTAACGAAGAATATCATATCAACTTAGAAGCAAAATCTAACATCTCAAATGCATACAATATAACAAAAACTTTCCACTATATAATGGTAACAGTACAAGAGATCCTGACATTTCAACTATTGCAAAAATTATATATAATGATGGAAAAAATAAATTTAAGGACAAAAATTAAGGACCCAAAGGTAATCATAATGATTTGAAGTTGACTTATTGATATAACATTGGTTAATTTAAAATTCTTTTTTAAATTTAAATTAAATCATAATTTTTTAAAAAAAGTTTTTTAGTTTAATATATATGAAAAATCTAAATTCTTTCTTTTTTAACAAAATGTACATATTTTCTAATTTAAAAAATATAAGGAAATTTTGTTCTAATTTCATACTCACTTGAAATAAATCCAATATCTATCTAAGAAATTTGGCTAATTTTCAATTCAAAACCCAATAGTACAGGAGATGTTGACATTTTAACTCCCACAAAAGTTACATCAAATAAACAACAAAACACAAATATGTGGGAGGAAAAAAGAACCAAGATCTCAAAAGGAACTATAAAGTGGAGAATAAAAAACATAGATATATATAAAACATCACTAGATATACCACCATAAAGATACAAATGGAAGAAAGTAGGTCTAGATGGAGCAAAAAGAGATTAAGTAAAAAAAAAAAAGACTGTTGGATGCTCAAACCTAGAAAGGCTATAGTATATGAGAAAATTACACAAAAGCGTATTTCACTTCTGACATTTTCTAGGAGGTGTAAGCCATCTTATGGTAAATAGTTAAAAGTGGTAGCTTTTAATAGTTTAAGTTATTCAGTTGGATTCATTAAAGTTATACATGTAAATATAAGTAATTCCACTTGTTGTAATCGATTAAGATAAAATAGTTAACTTTTTTCCAAATTTAATTTAAGATTTGTCTAACTTATTGACTAAAATCCGCTTGTTTGAATTGAGCCAAGAGTTTATTGACACTTCTCTTACAATAATACTTTCATTCTTTTTTAATATTTTCAATTAAAAGAAAAAATTTCAAAAATAGTTATTTGGTTTAATATGTACACAAAAATATCTCAATTTTCTTTTAAATGAAAATTTGTATATTTTAAAACTTTTTAAAAAGATAAAAGAGTATAATTTTGGCAAGAACTCGCTAGGTTTAAATTTACCTCAATGTCCACCGTAATGACATGTTGGTTTATATCCTACAGCCAATTAATTTGGTTGTAGTTTAGTAACAATTATTTAAAGATATTCTTTATCTTGTATATGCTTAGATGTATATAATAAACTCTAAGGAATAATTATACATTGCAAATGAAATTATAATGAAATTATAATTATGAGATTTATATTTCATTTATGTATTATGCCTAAATTATTCCTAGTCATTATTCTATTAAGACTGGACATTAATAAAATATAAAAGTCTAGCACACATTATGTTTTTCTTTATAAAGAATGTAGTCAATCTCATAGACTAAGTTATGGAGATATTTAAACAAACGTGTGGGTGTTTGCTAGAGAACAAGTTCATTGAACTGACTCGATATGAGAAATCCATTTGGAACATTACTTGTATTTCTATGGAAATTCTCATTGTAATAATTGTATAAGTGATCCTTTGACTTGGGGTTATCAAATTTATCTTTTATAAGGATTGTTATATTTTGATACTACTTATGACCTATTTTAATCATAGATAGTTCAGTCAATAGTCATTGATTGTAGCATAAACTATTTGGAGGTAGTTGAATGATCAAGATAAGATTCATTACTCTAAAGTAATTAGGGACAATGTCGTATTGTTATTAATTAGTATTGATTCAGAAAATCTTTAACCAAGGTAGAATGATATTTTGTAAATAGTTTACAAATATCATTAATTGTATCAGTAACTAATGGTAGAGAACAAATATGGTTGATTTCAAAATAGGGTAGACATTATTTTTATGCTCTATATCTAATCGAAACATTATATGATGAAATGATTGAATTATACAAAAAATCATACACGAAAATATTATTCAAAATCACTTTGACATTCTTTAATATTTGGGTGATCATTATGTATTACTAGACGTCAATCTTGATCTATGATTATAAATTGTTTAATTGGAGAATTAAAGATAAATTAAAAGGAGATTTAATTT
>JANIIA010000002.1:38004709-38022652 GCA_027478495.1 Erythroxylum alaternifolium | reverse complement strand
CTAGACGTCAATCTTGATCTATGATTATAAATTGTTTAATTGGAGAATTAAAGATAAATTAAAAGGAGATTTAATTTATTTAATTCTAATTATGAATTAGAATTGTAAATTATAATCTTTGCCGACATATTTGAGAATTTAATGGGTCTTACATAAAGAATAAGTTGAAGAGAACAAAGATATTTTAATCAAGTTAGACTTGATTATAAAGTTTAAGAAACTTTGTGATCAAATATGAGATATTTAATAAATAAGGATCAATATGAGATATTAGATCTTATTTGGGTGTAACTGATATTTACAGTTTAATTAAAATTAAAATTAAATTTCAATTTCAATTTCAATTAGTAAAATGTTCAAAATATTATAAATAACCTTAAGCTCTAATAGATTTGACACTTCTTGCTTAACCCTCTCTATAAGAGTTACAAATATCTCACAACATGTTCTACAAATATCGTTAGAGGTCAAATATTTGTGAGATTACGGTGGTTAAGATGGACCAATTTTGGAAACGATTCGTAGAATACGACAAGAAAAAGATTAAGATTTGAAATAAGGTATGGATTAAGATTCATGCTTTATTATAATTTATGTGTTAATCATTTTATAAAATTAAAATGATCTTGGTTTATAGGAAATCAAAATACGAAAAAATTTTGTAATTATTCTATTGTGGTTGAGATTTTATTTGTCTCAATTTCTCAATAAGACAAAGTGTCATATCGATTTGAAGCAAATCTAATGTCTCCACTGTAGGAATTATAATCCAAATAGTACGAGAGATGTTAGCATTTTAACTCTAAAAAAATTTACATGGAATGAAGAATAAAACATAAATATGAGAAAAAATACGAAATATAAAATTTGTCTGATATAAATAAATAAAAATATTGAATTTTTCATGATAAAGATATAAATAGTAAAACATACTTCAAAATAAAATAAAAATAAATAATTAAGATAAATAAAAAAGAATAAAATAAAAAATTATTAGAAAGTGCTTCTTTTCGAGACTTTTATATGAAAATTCATGCTATCTTATTATAATTATTTTAAAAGGTGGTTTTTAATATTTTACTACAGTTGATTTAAATTGGATAAAGTAAAAACTAAAAAGATATAAGTTTGAGTGAGTCAAAATCGATATAATTAATTAGTGTGAATTAATTATTCTAAAATGTAAAGTTTTTCTTAAATTTAATTTAAAATTTGATTTGTTGGTCCAACATAAGTTGTATTGAACTGGGTAATAAATTAACTTGAAATTTCTCTTACAAAAACTCTTTCACTCATCTTTTTGTAAGCACATAGTATAAAAGAGTTCCTTGTTTTAATAGAAATGTGAAAATTTCTCTGTTTTTTTTATTAATATATACATCTTTTGTAAATTAAAAGAAAATCGAGCGTCAGATTTGGGTTGAATGTCGTTAGACCTGCGAGCCTTTTCTAAGCCTAGTGAACACTCCAAAGTTGACCTTGACTTACCATGTAAGCTCAATCACAACCTGAATGAATCCAACTCAAATTACAGTTTTAAAAAAGGGTAAGCTATACTGTTCTAGCTAACCAATTTCAACTATATTTTATTATAAAGAAATAGGATTGGAACACCCTAACTAGAAGAGGTGCTCCAACCCTGTTAAAAGAGTATTTGATTTACCCCATTGGACATTTTCACCTGAGCTCAAATTGCCCAGTTCCATTTAAGAGTTGTTTTATCCCATAGATTAGGCTGAGCAGTTGTAACTATTACACGATCTTTATGAAAACTAGAGTTAGGTAAGTTTATCGAGTTACATTCTATTCTTGACATAGCTTATATCATATGATAAAGCTTGCAAGTATTGTTTCGCAATCGATTGAAGAGTAATGTTGAAGGTTCGTTATCTTACACCACTTTTCTTCCTGTGGAGTTTTGTTTACCTAAATTATAAGATTAACAATCCAAAGTGAAGATTTATGACATCAAAGTGAAGCAAGTCCGCTGGCATCGTCTCCTCATTAATGCTCTTCATCATTATCGGGCAATGGCTACCTCATCTATGTGTTCCCGGTGTGGTCGAGGACTAAAAATTATTATCCATGCCTTGAGGGATTGCGTCTGGGCATTAAAAGTTTGGCTCACGGTGTGGAGTGATGTCCCTGGGGAATTCTTTGCATCTGCTCTAGATGACTGGTTGGATCGGTTACTGCTCGACGTGTCACTGTCGGTCTCCTCTGTTTTGCGGTTTTCTACTTGTGTGTGGGTCATCTGGTGCGCACGCAATCATGATGTCATTTCTCATTCTACTGTTTCGATTCCTAGTCAATGCCAATGAATTAAATCCTATCAGTGGATTGTACTTTGGCCTTGCAACATAGTGAGGATGTGCCTACACCTATACTGGATAAATGGATTGCGTGGTTAACACCCCCAGAGAGTTTTATTAAGCTCAATGTTGATGGCAGTGCTCTGGGTAATCCTGGAGATGCTGGGATTGGTGGACTCATCTGTGATGGTACTAGATGTTGGGTGTCCGGCTTCTTTAGCTATATTGGTCTTGCATCCAATATGATGGCAGAACTACAAGTTATTCGCCGTGACCTGCATTTTACCTGGGAGCTTGGGCATCGTAAGGTGTTAGTGGAAACAGACTTGCTAAAGACAGTTCGTCTTATCTCACAGTCATGTTCCCCCTTTCATCCCTATTTGTCTCTTGTTTTGGAGATCCGGTCTCTTCTCAGTAGAATATGGGTGTGCTTAATCTCTCATGTCTTCAGCGAGGCAAATCAATGTGTAGATTTTCTAGCTAGGACAGGATCGTCCGACTTTCGTCCCTTGATTGTGTGGACTGCTCCAATTCTCGGAATACGGATGATGCTTTTTAGTGACCCGTGTTCGGTTCCTTTTTTTAGGCGCTAGGCCTTTTTATTTCTTTTCTTTGTTACCTAAAAAAACAATTTATTGCTAACATTCGACCGTTCTCAAGTATGGTCCTTGTTTAAGATTTAGACGTTTGCATAATATGAAAACGATGGATTGGTCAATTGCACAAAATCTTTTAATCACTTGAGGCATTTAAGTCCAGCCTACGAATATAACACAGCTTCAAAGGGAAGCTTGACGAAAATAAAAATAAAGATTCCTTGACAACTATGCTGTAGAGAAATTGGCAGCCAAAATGATGATGTCATTTGTATATGGGCTAGAGGAATGGACACGATTTTGTCTTGCGCGGCTTCTTCTTTGGTCTTTTTGGTGGGCGCAAAGCAACCTTTATTGCAGCATCGAATACAGCCTTCACATTCTGATAAAAAACAACTACATTACAAATTCTGTGTCTTTAAGTTCTACATATGAATCTGCCGAACAGTGTTGCACCTGCTGAGTTTTGGAACTGCACTCGATGTAAGTCACCGCACCGATCGTTTTCTTCAATTCCTCGCCCTGCCCATTAATTTTCCTCGATAAATTGCAAGCATTATGTATCGATGTTACAGGGGAAGACATACCTGAGCTGTTGTTATTGATGTTGCTCCAGGATGATCAACCAAGTACTGCTTATCGCTTCTAAAATCTGCACTTAATTGAGACATCAGCAATGAGACAATTGATCAATAATTAAAATGGAGCTGGCAATTGCTACAGTAAATTGCTTACCCAGCTTGGTTCCAACAAGCACAATTGGCACATTGGGAGCGTAATGTCTTAACTCAGGAATCCACTGTTGACAATAAATCCAGCACTTCCTTATGTTAGATGATTATTCTGAACCACGCTGCAGAAGGGAAAAATGAGAAAGAGGAATACTTTTTTGTGGATATTCTCGTAGCTGGCCTTACTGATAAGAGAGAAGGCTAACAAAAACACATCAACTCCTCTGTAACTTAGGGGTCTTAGCCTGTTATAATCTTCTTGCCCTGAGATGTGCATCAATATTTAATTATCATCAAATACGATAAGTTGAATTTCTTCCAAAAACAATTCAAAAGGGCAAGTAAACTTCAGTGGACATTAGGATTAGGTTGAGTACAATTTAGCAGATCAAGAATGCTCACCAGCAGTGTCCCATAATCCTAGATTCACAGTACTGCCGTCGACCACAACATTAGTGTCGAACACGGTAGGAACATAGTCCTGCCACAAATTTATATGAAAAAGTGTGAAACTAACAATTCTCACATTCACCAATCAAGAATGACAATTGGCAAACATTCAGAGAAATCACCAATAAAGAACTAAACCAAAGTACCGTGGGAAAGGTGTTGCTGGTGTAGGAAATGAGCATGCATGTCTTTCCCACAGCCCCATCACCCACTGTCACACACTTGATAAACCTTGCTGTACTCATACTTTCTGCAAAAACCTTTAAGCAAAACCTTCTCGGATCTTCATTTATCTCACTATCTTCACTACTTATACATATAAGAAGGTACAAAGAGAGGAAATTGGTAGCTTAAAAGTACGACTGGAAATTGGAAGGCAAGATGGGCTTCGCTTTTAACAACCTGCAAGCCTAACATCAACCACCAGCTGAAGTTGTAACTTGGATCCAATTTAAAATCATTGCAACAAAGCTTTTATCTTTTCTTCTCTTTAAGTGCAAGGACAGAGCTAGATGTGGGTTACAAAGTAGGTTTGGTGGTGGCTGTTAGTTGGGTTAAGTGTAGCGGAAGCGAGAAAATGACCAGAATATGAAAATGAAAGAATTGCTTTAGTAACTAATGCACTAATGATGCAAACCAAATGGGAATTATCTTTTACAAAGATGGTCAAAAAGCTTCAAACCTGTAAGTGTTTATTGTGGGTGTAAGCATCAACATTGTCAGATTACCTTCTGCTCATCTGGTAATGACCTCATATTAGGTAGTAATTTCCTGATATATTAATAACTAGATTTGGAAAATTTTTAACTCAATATTAAACAAAGATGAAGCCTCAGCTGGAACACGCATTTTTTTTCTTAATCAACAATCGACTAATAGTCTCTTAATTATCTAACATATTAGCAATACATAAATGAGAGTTGAGTAGAGATTTGATCGTACTCTTCCTATAAAGGCCTTCTTTTTATATTTATTATAATTAATAGTGAATTTATTATTTTAGTTTTTCTTTAGGGGCCTTAAGACTTTTTTTTTCCCAATTTTGGCTAGGATTTGTGATAACACTTCAGCCAAATACATGATCAACATGTTACGTTGAAAGTTGAAAAATCTAAGATTGAAAGACCTGATTGTCAATCATTAATCCACAATTTGGGGTATATGATCACATTATGGGCCTTATAGTTTTTATCCATATACTCGTCTTCCAAGCTTATATTTTGATTATTACTTATGTATCACTGTGAACAATTCATGTCTTTAACCGCACATTAACAAAAAGCTAGCTAGCAGCGCAATACATGGATATAGCCCATTGTAAGTTTAAAATTGGCCCAAAACCTAAAATTTTCCCAAATTCTGTTTGCAAGCATCTCTGAATTGATCCTCATTTCCTATTAATTAAATTGGTGAAAACGGTGGTAGCTTGGGATTTCAAGAGCGACTACTTATAAGGTACCATGGTCTGCCAGTTTCAGAGGTGCTTCTCTTTGAGTCGTTACAATTAAGGAGCTCCTTGATCCAGTTGATGGTTTCCTTCAGTAGGTATTCCCTATCTTTTTCTTTCCTTATGAAGCTTCTAGTATTTTTTATGCCCAAATATTATGCATACATGCTCTCAAACTAATCAAGTAGATTGTCTGTTATGTCTTGCTGATTTTCCTGACTTCATTCGTCCATTTTAGGAATTGTTGAAAGTTTTTGCTGTTGTTATCTACTTGTAGAAGACAGAGTGCTAGGATTTTCCTCTACATATCTGTACAAAACTCCCATTAAAAAAGAGTGTGAGCTTATGTCTTATCGTCATTATTGCATAAAGTGCATGTTTTGGATATGTAAGATATCCCAACTTGTCTTTGGTTAGTAATTTCTCTTTTACTAACAGTCATAGCATAAAGGAGATTTTCGGAGCAAATTTCTTACTAACCAGTTTGCTCCAGGCTTGGGCTTCTTTTTTCTGCCCTTAACCATCCTTTGCATGAATAGTTGGTGAATTGGCTTCAGGAGTTTGTCGAGCAAATTTAAGATAAAATTTTGAATAGTTGTGAGGGCTATTATTTGGAGTAAAATAGTGAAAGTAACAAAATACATGATTAAAGTCCTAATGTCATTTAATTACTTGCTTTTCTTACAATTATATTATGTTCTAAATGAAATTTGTCTTGTTTAGTATAGTTGATACTAAGAGTTAGCGAACCAAATTTCTTAGACATAGGATTATGTTTAAAAAGAGTTCTCAAAGTTAGAAAGAAGAAATTGTATGCCCATTACATAATTTTGCTACAATCCTATTAAGGACTCAGTGACAAAGTTTTCAAGAATTGTCAAAATCATATAAATGACAAAATGTACTGATATTTTGAGTTGACTAATGTCTCATAAATTTTGATGACAATATGAATGATGTATGTCAGTACCATGATAGCAATATGAAAATGGTTGCATGAAGTAGTGTCGAAAGATGTGGTACCTTGTTGGAATTGTTCCATTTGATTTAGCCTACTAAAAGCATAAATATGAACATTAATGAAAGGCTTTGCTATATTACGATAATAGTTAGCGTAAGAAGAAAATTGATTACTTTTCTTACTTATATGAGATATAATAGAGACATATGTATTTTTAGTTCAAGCTTATGAGTACTTGATACTGAATTTAGATTCAACATTTGTAATGATCCAAATTTTGTTTAAATTACTCCTAATGGACCAATAAAGAGAAAAGTCTATAAAAGTATAAGTTCATTTCTCTCTTAAACTCTTTTCCAATTGTTGAAAACTTAATTTTCTAAGAACAACTCTTATTGGATGTTAAAAGGTAACATCATAATTTTGGGAATCAAATTTATAGAGATAGATTAGAAATTGTTCACCTATTCTAAGTTCAAGTACATAGTTAATGTACTAAAGACGTTTAATATTTGAGATACCTGATACTTGTCAAGTATTAAAGATATTCATTATTCTATATATGAGTTGATATTTGAGTTCAAGGAGATAAAGGATGTTTACTTTAGAAGTAAATCCTTGTTAAGGTTTGTTTACTTAGAACAATATCATATTGGAAAAGTTCCAAAGTAGCAATGATTGCTAATTAAGCCATAATACATTTTTCATTTAGTGGAAATGATTAATTGGATCAATAAGTTCTTTAATGAACTTGATATAGTTTCTTGCATTGTTTAAGACAACAATTTATTGTAGAATATTAGAGCCATTGGGCATGCATAAGGAGATAATGTCTTATCAAAGATCTAATGATGTATTTAGGCAAATTTTCTTAATTATGATGATAATTAAGATGAGAGTTGTAAGATTTAAGCAAGTGCTCACTATAGAGAATATTGGAGAATTCTCTTATTAAGCCACTATCCCAGCAGTAGTATGATCGTCATATGGTGATATGGTATTTGAAACTTAAACGACTAGCTTAGTGCAAGTGGGAGATTGTTAGTTTATGCCATACAGTCAATCACTTTGGTTGTAGTTTAGTGACAATTACTTAAAGGGCATTCTTTATCTTATACATGTTTATATTTATATGATAAAGTTCATAGGATAATTGTACATCGCAAATAAAATTGTTATGAGATTATAATTATAAGATTCATATTGCATTTATATATTATCCCTAAATTGTTCTTAGTTATTGTTCTAATAAGATTAAGCATTAATAAAATGTAAAAAGACTAGCACATGTTATGTTTTTCCTAATGAAGGAAGTAGTCAATCTCATAGGCTAAAATATGGAGATACTTAAACAAACGTGTGAGTGCTTATTAGAGAAAAAGTTCACCGAACAAACCTGATATAATAAATCTATTTGGAACATTACTTGTCTATCTATGGAATTCTCATTGTGATGATTGTATAATTGATCATTTGACTTGAAGTCACTAAAGTTATCTTGTATAGGAATTGTTATGTTTTGATACTACTTATGACCTATTTGATCATAGGTCAGTTAATTGGTAGTCGTTGGATATAGCATGAACTATATGGAGGTAATTGTGTGATCAAGATAGGATTCTCCACCCTAAAATAATTAGAGAGCATGTTTCGTTGTTCTCAATTAGTATTGATTCAGAAAATCCTTGGATAAGGTGGAATGACACTTTGTAAATAGTTTACAAATGCCATTAATTGAATCAATAACTAAAGACAAAGAACTAAGATGATTGGACTCAAAAATAGAGTAGACATTAATTTCATGCTCTATGTCTAATCAGAACATTGTATGATGAAAGAATTGAATTATACTAAAAATTATGTACAGAAAGATTAGTCAAAACCACTTTGATATTTCTAAGTATTTGAGTGGTTATGATGTGTTGCTAAACGTTAATCTTATTCTATGATTATAAATTGTTTAATTGGAGAATTAAAGATAAATTAAAAGGAGGTTTAATTTATCTAATTCTAACTCTAATTATGAATTAGAATTAAAATTTATAATCATTGCCAACATATTTGGAAACCTAATGAGTCTCACATATAAAATAGGTTGAAGAGAGCAAAGATATTTTATCAAGTTGGACTTGACTGTAAAATTTAAGAAACTTTATGATTAAATATGAGAAATTTGATAAATAACGATCAATATGAAATGTTGGATCTTATTTGGACATAATTGATATTTAATTAGAATTATTTGTAATTCTAATAAAGTTTAATTGAAATTAAAATATCCAAAACTTATTATAAATAAGCTTAAGCTCTATGAAGTTAACACTTCTTTCTTAACCACTCTCTGTATGAGTTACATAGTTCTCTTAACCCAGTATGTGAATACCGTTAGAGGTTAGACATTTATGCGGCTACGATAGTTGAAACAGATCGACTTCATAAATGACTTGAAGGATACAACAAGAACATGATCAATCTTTAAAACAAGATATGAATTTAGATTCATACTTTATTATAATTTGTGTGTTAATCATTTTAGATAATTAAATTGATATTAGCTTTTGGTAAATCAAAAATTTCAAAAAATTTTATATTTATTCTGTTATGGTTGAAATTGGATCTCAACGCAAATTTCCAACACCATTATCATCACTGGATCTCTCCTTTGTGGTCGTTGGAGGCATGGGAAACACACTCAAATGTCGCCATTCATGCCAAGGCAACAATACTACTATTGTTCACACAATCCACCACTAATGGAGGTTTAAGATATGACCAGATTTGGAATTTTATTGATTTCAAGCAACTTGTACCACAAGATTATCTTTTCCCTTCTAACTGCTCATGACGGTGCTAGTAAGGTAATGAGATTAAGAGAATGGAGCGAACAAAACAATATTTTCAAAAAGTAAAGTAAGTGGTAAGCAGGATATGTTTGTTTTTATTTATATTTTTTATTTTTTGTTTTAATTTTTAAATTTAATAAAATTTATTTAAGTTTTTATTTCTATTTTTAGTTTTGGATTCTTTCAATTTTCAAAATTTATAAAAAAAACAAAAAGTAGTTTTTATTTTTTATTTTGGTTTTTTCATAATCTAATTTACTATTAATTATATATATGCTATTTAATTATTTAAAACATTAACTAGTAGTAAGAATTATGAATAATTAAATTTAATATTATGAATTTATTAATTAAACTTAATTATTAATAATAGTGATGAATAATGTTATTTAATTTTTGTAATTAAATTAAATAGATGTATTTTATAATTACTAATAAATATAATATAATTTAAAATATTTTCAAAATATATAAATTTTAAATAAAATTTGATTTAATAATTTAAATAGATTTAAATAAATATTAATTTTTAAATTACCCCTTCTTACCCTGAAAAAGTAGGGACACCATGCATTCTTGAATTGATAACCATCTTTTGACTAATCTAGCTTCATTCGAGGGTTTATTTTAATAAAATACAATAATTTTATTGATAATTTATTAATAAATAGTATATAAGGAGTAAAATAAATTGAATTAATTAAACATAGTTTATTTTTAAGTTTTATCTAATATATAATTATTATCAGTAATAAAAATATAACTAAATTGATATTAATAACTAAATAGGCTTTTGTTTTTATTTGAAAAAAAACTTAAACTTAAACCTTAAAACTATAAGCAAAAATAGAAATGGAACTAAACAACCCCTTTTTTGTGCTTTTAATGTTTTTCTTTTAACTAAAAAAACTGTTTATTTATTAATATCAATGTATTTATATTTTTATCACTATAATAATTATATATTAGATAGAATTTAAAAACAATTTATTTTTAATTAGATAAATTCATTTTAATCTCTTACGTAATATTTATTAATAACTATCAATAAAATTATTTAATTTTATTAAATAAATAAATTAAAAAATAATATTTAAATATATTTAAATTATTAAATCAAAATTTATTTGAAATATATATATATATTGAAAATATTTTAAATTTAGTTATATTTATTAATAATTATTAATTTAATTCAATTTAACTTAATTACAAAATAAAATAAAATAAAGTTATTAATAATTCATATTAAATAATTACTTTTAGTTAATAAAATATATAACATTAAATTAAATTATTTATATTTTTATTAATAATTAATATATTAAATAATTAAATAAATATATATTTAGTTAATAGAAAACTAAATTAAGACATGGTAACAGAGAAATTGACGAAGATATAGTTCACCGGATTAAATCTAGGTGGCTTAAATAGAGAAGTGCACCAATGAATTATGAGATAAGAAGATATCACTTAAGGTTGAAGGTAAATTTTATCATTAAGTGATTAGGCTGGCCATGTTTTATGGAATAGAATATTGGACCATCAAAATAAGCTAATAGTGACGGAGATGAGGATGCTCCGATAGATGTGCAACCTTACCAGAAGAGATAAGGTTAATAATGTAATGATAAGAGACATATTGAAGGTAGTTATTAACAAATTAAGAGAGACAAGAATTAAGTAGTTTATACATGTTAAGAGGAAACACAAAGACTCTCCAGCGAGAAGACACAAGAAGATTGTACTAAAAAACCATAAAAGAAAAAAATCATGCCTAAGAAGAATTAGAGGGAGGTGATCAAGAATTTTATGACAATATTGTAACTTAACAAGGATATGACCTTCAACAGAAAACATTGACATATTAAGATAAAGATAAAAGATTTATCATAAAGAGATTCTTATATTTCTTTTTGTAGTTAGCCTAAACTTGTAAATTGGTAGTACTTATCTTTTAGGTATTTAGCTTGATTTAATAGTTATTATTATTATTATTATTATTATTATTGTTATTATTATTATTATTCTTATTATCATTATTAGTATTATTATTACTATTGACTTTCGATTATTATTATTATTATTATTATTACTATTATTATTATTAGTAGTAGTAGTAGTAGTAGTAGTAGTAGTAGTAGTAGTAGTAGTAGTAGTAGAAAATTACTATTTTTACTACTACTGCCACCACTATTATCACCACCACCACTATTATTATTATTATTGCTATTACTACTACTAATCTTTTTCTTTTTTTCTCATTATTATTATTAATTTTTCTCTTTCTCTCTCTAGCTCTCTCACTCTCTTTTTTTTTCATGTGGGTCATTTGGAAACAGTCTCTTTATTAGTTAAGGATAAGACTGTGTACTATTAGACTTTCTCAAATCTCGCGTATCAGTGAGATTCGTATTGGATGTTATTGTTGTAGTAAAATAGATCAAGAAAAAAACAAAAATAAAAACCACTTTTATGATTTTGATAATGTTTGAAAAATGGAAAAAAACCAAAACTCAAAACAAAAACTAAAAAACTCAAACAAACATTTTTTTTATTGAATTTGAAAATAAAAACAAAAAATCAGAAATAAAAATGAAAACAAGACACTTAGTTTAAAATAGTTATCTAAGTTTTGTTTGCACTTTCATTTGACATGTTTTAAAAATAATTTATTTTAATCTCTTATGTAATACTTATTAATAATTATCAATAAAATTATTTTTATTTTATTAAAATAAATAATTTAAAAATTAATATTTAAATATAATTGAATTATTAAATCAAAATTTATTTGAAATTTAGATATTTTGAGGATATTTTAAATTTGATTATATTTATAATAATAATTAATTTAATTTAATTACATAAATTAAAATACATAAAATTATTCATACTTGATTAGTAATTAAGTTTAGTTAATTAAATATAAAATATAAAATAAAATAATTCATAATTCATATTAATGATTAATATATTAAATAGTTAAATAATATATTACTAAATTTTATGTTTTATTTTTCTTAGCAATATAAACAATTATATTTAGTAGAAATTTTAGTTAAATTTTCCATAGGAATGAAAAGATTTCACTTTCAATTTGGTTAGCATACTCAGCTCTCCCTCTACAGACCCGGGCCGGGTTCAAGCTCTGCAATCGAAAATTGGTTTGATTTTTGATCCGTGTCGTCTTGGCGGGATGGTGATAACCATTCTATTGTCTAAACAGAGAAGCTTTCACTCAAAAAGTAGAATTTTTGTGTGAAGCAAAAGTATTGGAGAGGAGAAAGAATGAGTAGAGTGAGGGAAGAGAACGTTTTGGCAATCCTTGACGCCTCTACTACTGCTTCCAAACTCACTCAACACCACACCAATGACCGTACTTTTCTATTCATTGTTTGGTTACTGAGAAATCTTCTCTTTCTTTCGTTTTCGTTAATTTCTTCTTTTATTGACACGCAGAGATCGCTTTTCTCCGAGCCGTGAGAGGTGCTTTCCTCGTCAGAGATTACCAAACTCATCCAACTAAGTAAGTAATCCGTTTCGATCTTGATTTTTGTTAGGGTTTCAGAATTTCTTTTCACATTTTCTTTATGTGAAGCAAAATTTACAAGCCTGTGTTTGGAATCATGCGAATGGGTTCGTCTCTCGAGTTGATTCTAGAAAGTTTTCGCCTTCTGTGCGACCTGCATATGGTACTTGTTCTGTCATCTTCGTTCCAGCTTAAATTTTTGTGTGATCCCAATTTCCTCTTTTTTCTCAAGTTTTTGTGATCGTTTTCATGAAAGCGTTTTCCAAGAGTGCATGTTGTGGATAAAGATGGATCAGAGTCTCCTGAACTGGTGGTGGATGAAGACGTAATTCATCCTTTTTCTTATCTCACCGTTGATTGTTTGTGTCCAAGTTACATTATTTGTTTTTAATTTTCGATGTCTTTTATGTTAGGCATGGTCTCCATTTGTTTTCAGTTCTGATGTGGCTTGGAGCGACAGACAAGCTGCTGGGAAAACCTCCAGCAGCCCACTTAACTCATCGGTGTGTGGAGCTTGTATTTGCTACCTTTTATATGAGCTTTGGACCATCAGTTGTGAGGTTTCCTATTATTTCCCGTATCTGTCAAGGTTAAGACACAGGGGGGTTTGTTTAATATCCACCTCCCTCATGTGATTTGTAATTGCTATTTGGTAATTGAGACGTCATTGAAAGTATGATCACTAAGCAGTGTTTCTTCATTAAGGCGAGGAATGATCACTAAGCAGTGTTTCTTCATTAAGGGCAAGGCAGACAAGGAATAATTTCTGTGTTTTGAGCGCACTCTTTTGCCTGCAATTGAGTTAGCTGTTGTTGCTAATATGCTTCAATTTTTACAGTGCTTCTCTTTACATTTTTAGGCTTTCCAGACATTAATAGAAGAGCTTTCTGAGGTGTTTAATGACGCCAACCTTCAATCTTTAGAAACCAAGGTTCATTTCCTCTTCTCTCTCTTTTCTCGCCTTTTATTTGATTTCCTTGGAGCATTCAGATTTAGTTATTGCGCAAATTGTCTCTCATGTCCCTGTAGCAATCTTTGCGAGCATTGTCATTTGAAGTTGTATAAAGCTTGAAACGTTACCATCTAGTCATTTATCAAGTACATGATTCTGTTTCAGACTTTGGGGAACATACTACTGTTTCAATATCTTGTCAGGGTTCTTGAAGAAGATTTTGAGGCACGTAGAAGAGTGTATGATGGTAGGCTTGCACCACTTGTTCTTTACATATTCCATCTTTTTGAAGGTTTAATAAGGTTTGCTGTTTTCTAGAAACCATGAACTGGACCTTAGTAAGGGATTCCATGCTCAGCATGCTTCTGGTATGCACTCAACTCAAAGCCTAGCCTTGTCAGTTCATTAAATATGTACCTCTTCTGTTGTCATTTTATAGTGATTAACTGTTATTTTATTTTGTGTTATAAGCATTACAGTAATTCTTTATCTTGTTAAAAAAAAATAATGGCTTTAGCTCTAACCTAACGTGGACCGGTGACAGTCAAGGCACTATGATTTCTAGCTACAATTGTATAGTTCCATGGAGACAATTAGTTTTCATTTCATTTCAATCTGTTTCTGCTGTCTCAGAGTTCTAGAAGAATAAACTATAGAAGTTTGATGAAGGATTGCTTCTTCGTCGTATGTGGACTATGTCAAGATTGTACTCAATCTAGTGCTGGCCTTATATCTTCTGATAGTTCTACTACAAAGCCAACCACAAGTGAAGATACTGCTGTGGGAATAGGATCACTAGAAGCAGTAAATAATATTGGTGCTGCCTTACAGAAACTTCTGATAATTGTAAGCCCCCTTATATAAGTAAAGATGATGGAAATTTTGTCGTTAAACTCATGTTATAGATTTCCAGATTATGGAACTTGATACGTTGAGGAAGAAAGCTGATTTTGAAGGTGGTATTACTAGAGCTGATGGTGTGAGGTGATTAGTTTTCATTTCTTGTTTCCTTTTTAATTTAACAGATATTTATTTTTGTACATGGGCTACTTTGTTGAGCACAATACTGTGATTTGGTTCAGAACCCCCTTGCTGGAGATAATTCTGGATGAGCTAATTTACAACCGAGATATGTTGTCTCCTTTCTTTCAGGTATGCAGCTTACTACAAATGCGATGGTTTTTAAAGAAACAAATTTCAAAAGTGTTTTCTCATTGTACTAATGTTGCTCTATCAAGAATTTACTTTTCATTCCAAATACATTTTATTCTCTTTTTTTTGGTTTAGGTCTAAATAAAGTTTGCAGCATATTATTTGCTTATTGAGGATATATTTCGCAGAAATTTCATCACCCTAAGTGGAAGCTGGAAATTATTCAGCAGTATTTCTCAAAGTACAACGCTAAGGTAAATCAACTAATTGATTATTATTTCATATTGTTAGTTTCCATTTCAGTTAAACTTGTAGGTGATCATAGAAGCTTATTATTGTTGTTTAGTTCACAACTGAAATACATATCTGTAGCCTTCAGTTCGAACTCGGAGGTCAAATAGTTCTACGGAGGATGCAACTTTCAATGGAGTCTTAAGATGCTTTTCAAACATAACCAGCACCAAAAACATAATTAAAAAAATCAGTAAAGATGTAGTTCAGTTGCTTCTAGCACATGGGTTTCAGGTAATACTTTTTCATTTCCCTTTCAGTAATAAATGGTGATATTCTCTAAATTTAGGGGACGAGAATACTTTACATGTTTAGAGGATAAAGGATATTGCGTCTTTTCACTTTCTGCCGCCATAAGATGTTGATTTTGCTTATAGAAGATTGTAATGAGATTATTTGAATGGATTCTTGCAATTGAAGGATAAAGAACTTGGATGGTCCACATAAATTCCTAATTTATTGATAGTTTGGCTACATCCTACCTCGTTGTACAACCTTTTTGAACAACAATATTTTTTCCAATTGGAGAGCCAGTCTGTCAGAAAATTGAAGCAACATAATTTGTGAGTAAACAGTATTCCTTTGTGCGCATTTAAACATTTTTAGTTATCAGTATGAGAGGAAAAGTATGTTCAGAATCTTTGCTACTATCCCAGTGGAAGTTGTGGATCATGATTGTTACACTGTAGGAGCATTATCGTTTGCCAAATCCAGAATTGATTGCTTAGAGAAAGTTTTTCTGATGTAGAGATTATAGACAGTGCTGTAGCATCTAGCAGTTCAAAAAGCAATTATCATCAATCAGTTTCACATAGATTTGTTTTTGGGCGCTCTCCAGTATCATTCTATAGCTAGTTCAATTAATTGAAGCCTTTTAGCTTTTTTTCAGGCTTTCTTATCATTGTCTCAAGGAGATGTTGAAAGAATCTTGAATTCGTCAAAAGATGTGAAAGGCAGCTCTCTTGTGGAAATATGCGAGAATGTTATCTCTGCCTTCACCAGTTTGGCAAAAACAGACGAGTAAGATAGTTTTATTCCTTTTTGCCACTTGCTTAGACTTCTTGGTACAATTTCAAAGTTTCCAAGTATCACTCTCTTCAATTACAGAGTGCGACTTTTTGTTATAATGATTGCTACCACTTGTGGACACCATTACCAACATTTAGACAGTCAATTGGAACTCTGGTGTTACCTTTTGGTTTCTACTTTTCTTAAGCTGCTAAGTTTATGACCGGATCATGTTGCAGGAAGGCTCAAATTCTGCCTTTTGGAAAGGAAGCAGTATTCACAGCAGCAGCTATCCTGTCATCGAAGTCTTAGGTGGTCATTGCCCGGGGGAAGGAGGAAGATGGAAATTGGTCTTATCCATTGTTGTAATCCTCCCGATTGATTCAAAGCGAATTCTTAGTACATAATTAACGGTGAGCGAGTCAGTCCACCAGATATTTATGCCTGTATGGCTTAGATTGTGGATAGAGCAAAACATAGTGGGTCTTGATAATTGACGAAATGAAGCAACAGTAAGTCTGACTTTGTGGTGCACCAGAAGAGGTTTTGCCGTAGCATCATGATTCTGCTTCATGTTTATTCAGTTCACATGTTTAACTAAGGCAATGAAATCTTGTGTATCTATTTCGTGGAAGCTGTATATCTTTTCTGTTCCACATTTTTTGGTGCACAAGTTTATTTATAGTTCCACAACCTGTTTTTCTGCTTTGAATCTGCATTGTGGTGAGCACATTTAGCACATTTTTTGTTATCAATGCAGAATGGTCTTGTAGCTAACCGATTGAAGTTGCTGGAATAATTTTATTAATATTATTAATGCAATTGAAACCAAGTTGATTACACGTGAAGGATAAATGTCAACCAATGTCTTCTATAGGCAAGAGGGTTGGCTAGTACTCTTTGGAATTGGCCCAAATTGATCGGATTTTAAGATAGATTTAGTTTTTCATTTAAAAAAATTCATATGGGCTTTATAGTTTGAACTGCATAAAGTTTTTTTTTTAATAATAAAGTGCATTCAGACCAAGGTGTTGCAACCTAAATATTTTAGGTTTGTGATTGAGACAACCAAATATTCTATTTAGAGTTATTTTTCTGCTTTGACCTTTTGCTTTCGATATAAGAATTGGAAAGTGGAAATCAAAGGGTTGGTTTTTAATTTTCATATTGAAAATGATAAAACAAGAGGAAGAAAGTGATTCTATAAATAGAGTATTTAGATTTTAGTATCAACCACAATTTTGATAGAGTTGTGATTATGTCAATGGTGCGAATATCATACTCAACTTAGGGGGCGCTTGGTTTAAAGAGGAGAATGGAAATGAAAATGAGAATGAATATAGTGAGGAATGAGAATGAATATAATTATTATAATTATGATGGTTGATTAAAATAAAGGAATGAATACCATTATCATTGATAGTAGTTGATTTGTTAAAAATGTTGTGGAAAGAGTAAGAAAAAGCAAGATTTGTCTAAGTCGACAAAAAGCGCGCTAAATATACGAAGGAATGATTCCCATTCCTCTGGTTATTGGGAGGAATGTGAGTAAAGCCCCAAAATAAGGAATGATAATATTACCTATCTAATCATAACTCTTTACCAAGCATTGTTTTTGATTTCATACCCATTCCTTTCTTCTCATACCCACTAAACAAGCATACC
>JANIIA010000002.1:37951433-37961442 GCA_027478495.1 Erythroxylum alaternifolium | reverse complement strand
ATCTGTCTTACCTTATTCTATTTCTAGCTCTTAAAAAATTTCTAGTTAGCGTCACAAAGAGCCCCCCTCGGTGAAAGGAGTGACACCCGTAAGATTTTTGAGCATTCTCTAGGTTTGATTTCTACTATAATTTAATTTAATTATTTTATTCAAGAAAGCAACGCACTTAGCCGATCCATTCTTTATCAGACTGATCAATGATGTGATGGTGAGAAAACTTTAACTATGAGTTTGTATAGAAAGGAGTTTATAAAGATTCAGTATTGGATGTTCTCGGTTCTCAAATGAAATCTGAAGGATTTTTAAGAACTAATGAATGAGAATACTTGACTATTGTCATTGGTATGATATGGTATTGAGTGGGTAGAGAAATCAGTGACTGCATTGAAAACTACTATATTACGTGGTTCACTCCATATTTTGAGTTTGTTTACAATATGAGTGATAGTTATCCTAATATCGACCAAAGGCCATTGGTTTTCTGTTTGAAGAACTTTCTCATATATTCTGTATTTGTTATTGTTTCACAAGTCAAGTGTAACTTTACTTTTCATTTCAAAGAGGTAGCTGTAGAAGCTTGCTTCCAATAACCCAAGAATTCATGCAATGATGGGTGTCGTTTTACAGAAAGTTACCAAATCGAGAATTTAGCCGAAAAGTTAAGAAAGGGGTGTGAAAAGCTGCCCAATGGCGGGGCGTGATGCCCCCCACTACACGTGACCTCCATCGGGTGACTCGAGCATCCCGCCACTCACCATGGAGGGATGAAGCCACGGTGACCACCCCGCCAAGTGCTACGACGAGGAGGTACCAACCCCGCCACCCCCGTTGGCGGGGTGTCCCATTTCCATACACCCTCCTTTTTTTACCACACATCAGGGATTGAAAAAATATTTTATACCAAATCAAGAATTTAGCCACAAAACATTGACAGTGATAACATGGCTTATGTGCATGGAGAGAAAGGCAAACTTGTTGTTTGAGATAGGTCCCACTAAAAGTGTTGAGTGAGTTATTAACTGGTTTTTAGAGAAAACTGGTCGGTTTTTACTTAGAAAGGTTATAAATATAAACCTGATTGAAAACCAGGCCAATTTGTATTTGTTCTAGTTGAACCGGTCGATCAGGTCTAATTTTTTAATCTTTGCTATAAAGTATACAGTGCAACTGTACAATATAACAATAGACTATTTTGTAATTTCTAAAAAATTCAGGGACTATTTTATAAATATAAAAAAATTACCTAAAACAGTACTTGGTATTGACCCATACTAATACGGTATCATATTATAACCCAATCCGATACTAATTCCAATACAGTATTCGCTTGCTTTATGTTCCTTAAAAAGAAAAAACGTAGCCACCTCTAACCCTAGCCGCCATCTTCATAATCTGCCGCTTTTCAACACCACCATTAGTCCACCGTTGGCCAGCTCCAGCCCACCACTCACCTGCCCCACCAATAATCTGTCACCGGCCAACTCTAGCCCATTACTCGCCTACTCCACCAACAGTCCATTGCCAAACAACCTACAATGAGGAGATGTGTCCTGCCTACTCGGGCTGTAGCAAGCTCCTTACACCGCAAGTGTTTGTTGCCTTTGCCAATTCATGTGTTCAATTCATATGTTGTAGTCATTGCTAGAAGTGTCGCCTCGTGTGTCCAGCAACGACGACTGCCATTTTCCAATGATACATATCAGCCCCAACATTCAACAATGAAACCATAGGATCGTCCTCCATAATACCAAATTCAACAATCAGCACTTCTTCTCCAGTAATTTCAACCTTTCCCAGAGAAGCACAAACTATGGATACAAAAACTAAACGTACTTTTATTCCTCTTATTCTTTCAAATAATCAGAGATTTCAAGGTTATCCTTATTGTCCAAAAAAGCATAGATGGAGATTATTTCAATATTTTCTAACCAGTTATCTCCAAAATCATTATCAAACAAATTAAACATAGGATGATGAGTGCAGCTAGAGATGGCAATAATGGCCTGACCCGACCCATTTTTGACCCGAGTCACGGGCCGACCATAGCCTGGCTCGGCCTAGCCCTTGGACCATGGCTCAACCTGCTGGGCCACTGGCCGGGCTACGGGCTACTATGGCTCCTTGGCCTGGACCGGCCCGGTCTATTGACATTTTTAAATGCGACTGTAAATTTTGACAGTGAGTCAGAACCAACGAAAGAAAAAGGGCACAATAGTGTTCTTATCATAGAGTTTCTAAAACCTACATAATAAGTTAACAATGCAAGAACAATTTTGGGTTATCTATTGTGTATAGTTAGCTCGTGTGGTGACTGTTAAATCGTTAAACATGTTCTAAATCTATTATTTAACTCATAAACAATTTTTAATCATATTGACAATTCAATTCCAAATTGAATATATTCATAATTTTCAATATGAACTTTATATATCCAAACAAACTAAATTTGTTTTTAATGGTTAAAGTTTTAATTTTAATTCCAAAGTTACAATATTTAACAATCAAATAATTTAATAAAAGTATAGAGTTAAAATCTATTTTAAGACCACAATTAAAAAGTCAAGGTGAGATTCGATCCCTCTATAGTGGAATATTAATAAAATTTTTTATTTTTTTCTTGAAGCCAAGATTACTTAAATTATATAGAATGATTAACATATAAATCATAATAAAGCGTGAATCATAATTCTTACCTTATTGTGAAGGTTCATCATTTTCGTGTTGTATCCATCAAACCATTTTTGAAACTAAAGCATTTCAACCACCATAGTCGCATTAGTATCAGGCCTCTAATGGTATACACAGAATGTATTGAGAGAACTTTGCAATTATGGAGAGGGTTAGGTAAGGAGTGCTAGCTCCTGTTGAGCTTAAATATGTTTACAATAGATTTTGGATAATTTAGTAATTTAATTGAAAAGTTAAATTCTAAATTCAATTAAACTTTAATTAGAATTACAATTAATTCTAATTAAATATTAACTGGGTCCAGAAAAGACTCAATATTTCATATTAGTCCTTATTTATTAAATATCTCATATTTGATCATAAAGTTTCTTAAATTTTATAATCAAATCTAAATTGATCAAAATACTTTTTCTCTCTTTAATCCATTATTTATATGTGACTTATTAGGTTCCTAAATATATTGAAAATTTAATGTAAATAATAACCCTAAATCATATTTAGGATTAGATAAATTGAACTCATTTAATTTATTTTTAATTCTCCAATTAATTAATTTATGTCCATAGATAAAAAACTGACGTCTAACAAGCATCTGACTACCCAAATATTTAGGAATGTCAAAGTGATTTTAACTAATCTTTTTGAGCATAATTTTCTGTATAATTTAATTCTTTTAGCAAACAATATTTCAATTGGATATATAGTACGAAAATAATTTCTACTTTATTTTAGTCCAATCATGTTAGTTTTTCACCATTAATAATTGATTCAATTAATGACATTTAAAATTTATTTTCAAAGTATCGTCCCACCTTAGCCAAAAATTTCTTAACTAAGGGAGCGGTTGGTTCGTATGGGGGAATGATAATAGGAATGAGAATGAATATAGTGAGGAATGATAATTGATATTATCATTTTAATTATGATGGTTAGTTAAAAAGAATGAATGATTACCATTACTATTGATAATGGATGGTTTGTAAAATATATTAAGAAATAAAAATTTATTTTTAATGAATTATAATGGAATTAATTAATTAATAATAATAATATAATTAATTATATTGTAATTATTTAATTTATTAATTAATTACAATATTTTAATTAATGAATAATTATATTTTAATTAACTACTTATATTTTAATTAATTAATTATATTTTAATTAATTATAATGTAATTAATTAATTACAATATTTTAATTAATAAATGAATTATATTTTAATTAATTATATTGTAATTGATTAATTATAATATGATTAATTACAAATTTTATTTAATTAATTACAATTAATTATATTATTTTAATTAATTAATTACAATATTTTAAATAATTAATTATATTTTAGTTAATGGGTTTGGGAAGGGTTAATTATTTAATTTCTCAAATTATAAATGTATCAAGTAATGATTTCCATTTCTTTCAATTATTAGGGGCATAGACCCAAAAAGTAAAAATGTAATCACTATTCATTCAATCATAGTTCCTTATTAAGCATGTGGTTTTCATTCCTTACCCATACATTCCTTCCTATAGCCATTGACCAAGCACACCCTAAGTACTAATAAAAAATAATAGAACATTCTCCTTAATCATTTTAGGGTAATGAATCACATATTGACCACTTAGCTACCTTCATATAGTTTATACTATATCTAATAACTATCGACTGAGCCATCCTTGACTAGAATAAGTCATAATTAGTATCAAAATATAACAATCCCTATATGAGGTGCTTTGGTTATCTCAAATCAAATGATTACTTATACATTCATCACAACGAGATTCATAGATATATAAGTAGTGTTACAAATGAATTTCTCATATGGGTTAGTAAACTTGTTTTCTAATAATCACCACACATTTGTTTAGGTATCTTCATATTTTAATCCATGAAATCAACTACTTCCTTTATAAGAAAAAATATAACGTGTGCTAGTTTTTTTACATTCTATTAATATCTAATCATAATAGAACAATAACTATAAATAATTTAGGAATAATATATAAATATAATATGATTATCATAATTATGATCTCATTATAATTTCATTTACTATATATATTCATCATATGGACCTTATCATATATATCTAAATATGTATAAGATAAAGCATTCTTATAAATAATTTGTCATTAAACTATGACTAACCGATTTACTATAAGACATAAAAACAAACAATGGTAGATCTTTATTATGTGCTGGGAGAGACTTAGTTCAAATGTTTAGTTTTTGAAGACCACATTTTTTCAGTTTGAATGTGGTTTAATTACTCATGTTGCATTATAATAGTTAGACTTGTATAATTTATCCAAAATTTAAAAGTAAGAATTAAGGTGTGGTGTTTAAGAAATTAAGCTTTGTTTTAAAGTTCGATTCAGTCAATAACATATTTATCATAATTTTCTGGAGGGAAAGATGTAACATGCAAGGATAAGAGTCTTTACATGTTTCCGAACTTAATTATGCCAAATATTTTTTATTAGTTATAAAAAAAAATTCTTTTTAACTCTCACTACAACAAAGTTAACATTTGGCTCCGAAAAATGAGAGCCAAATGTCTAAAAAATGTCACCTATAGTTTTTAACAATGTTTTTGCTTCATTGTACAAAACATTATCAAATTCCCGTAGCTAAAAACTATAGACAATTTTTTTGAAAATCGTAGCTAAATACTATTAGCTACATTTTCTAAATGTAGCTAAATTTGTTTGAAAATGTAGCCAAATGTTATGTAATGTTGCAATATGTTATTTATTACATTGTAATCCATATTATTGAACAATATAATTTGTATATAATGCATTGATATATTTTTATTTTGAATTTATTATATAAATAAGTCATCTAAAAATATTATTAATTCAAAATATTAAGTATTTTATGTAAAAAGTAAAATTATATAAGTATTTAAATTATACCGACAAAAATAATATTCTTTATATACAAGATATTAACGACTACTTAACAAATCTTATAGACAGCGTCTTTATTAGTTGAGAATAAGGTTACGTACTACTAGAACTCCCCAGAAGGGGATTTCCACTGAGTGTTGGTGTTGTTGTTGTAAAAAGATAATGAATTCCATGCCTATTCCATCAAAGAGAAAAAGATATAACTATTTTTCTAGACAATTCACAAAAGATTCTAAGATACTATGATATGAGACTTAGTAGATAAGGTAAAGAAATCTCCTATGTCTGGATTCCCAAAAAGGCTCCTTATACGTTCAAAGGCATTACTTGAAATAAAGAAAGATCTTTCCCTAGCACTTGGTTCATTGATAGTCTCTTCCAACAACTTCTTGGCTCTAACTAAACTAGGAGAATATACATTAAATGATTTCCCAAATATAGTATGGAACATTGAATTAGAACCCCACGTACCATATATTTCACCTAAGGAATAAGCAGTATATAATAATCATCTTAATTTCATCACAATCCTTTGAAAAATTAAATCCTAAAAATGAATAAGCTAAATCAAACAGTATAAGGAACCCAAATTTAAACATATGCATACCCGATTGAATGATTCTATCATTGTTATAAGGAACTGACATAGTTTTTGCAATCGACGACTATTTCAAAACTATCGATTTGTCTTATCTTATACGGACCATCGGGACATCGTCACTACCTCCATTTTCATCTACGTTCTCCATAAGATTTGAGCAACCTTTACACAACACATAGATATACAATCACGTATTCATTTAATAGCTTATTAACAAAAAAGGAGATATAGAGAATAAAGAAAGAGAGTTAAGTCGAATTAGTCTAAAAACCTTTAAGGAAGATTGACCATTAAAGACAAGCGGTGATTAGACTTTAGTGAACATATTTGTTGTGCACCGATTTGTTCTTCAATAGGGAGGATCCTATCAGATACCTCCTACCGGAGCTCATTTTTGGAGTCAAAAGATATCTACCATGTCAACGTTTCATGATGAATCTATGTCAGCAATTTTATTCTGAAAACATAATAGAAACAAAAGCATGCCATAGATATAATTATTTTTCTTAAGTAATCTAGAACCAAAACACCTTATATGTGATCTCAGGATCATTTGACAACTTAAATATAGAAATAGTTTCATCAATGAATTTCAAAAGTACACAATTAGACTCAATTTTTGAATCCATCAATAAGATGTTATTAAATAAAATAATCAATATAAAAGTAAAGTGTATAATCAAATAAGGAAATGAAGAATGCCTCCCCTTTATTAAAAAGATCAAAAGGAGAATGAGCCATTAATATTTGCTTAATTGCTGATACATTTAATTCATGACACTTAGTGATTAATGGCTCAAAATACTTCATACATTCACTTTAGTTCGTATTTGATTTTAGGTACAACACAGAAGCATAATAGCTTAAGTGAGTTGAAAGCACACTTATTGAGTCGTCTTCTCGACATTTACACTCAATTGTCTTCATAGAGCAAGAAGGAGAAGGATTAAAGGAAAGAGAAGACAAGAAAATGCATAAAATGAAGAGTATAAGCCATGACAAATAAGTCATAGGCGTGACCAATAGCTCACGATTATGAGAAATAAGTCATGGTCATGATACTCATCTCATGTTTATGACAAATTTGTCATGGGTGTGACATCATGCAAGGGAGGCTTACGACTATGAGCCTCAACTCTGTCATTCACGGTTGTGAGTCATCAAGTTATACCTATGACTTTTATGACATGGTACCCTAAAAAACCTAGTTTTTAGTATAAATACAATGTTGTGACGACAGAAATGGGAGACTTCATTTTTAGTTTTTAGGAGACGATAGAGAGCATACCATTTTGGAGAACTATGGAGACCATAGAAGGCTAAGCTTCTCGATACTAGTTCAGAGGTGATACCGATGTCTAGAGTAACGGTTAAGCATAACTTTTCATTTTTTAATGTTGAATCTCTCTTTATGGATTGTTTAGGTTATCCTTCGCTTAATTGATTTGGGTTTTCATGTCTAGATGATCATTATTCTTGTTATCGTTAGATTGTTTATGTACGAACCCATTATTAGAATCTTGAATACAATATGTAATTGTAGTGTTTGGATTCATTTGTGACAACTAATGATGTTGAATCATTAGGGATAATTTAACATAGGTTAAGTGACTCGGCCTTGTGTGGTTGTCGCTTAGGTTGGTCTATTTTCCATTTTAATGTGGCTGCCTAATTAAATCTAAAGAGCTTGGTCTATGTTATTCGGTAGTTAGGTTTAATTAAAGAGCTTGTTTTAATTAAACACAACCTAAGGGAAAACCAAGGTTAATATAGCTCATCGTTAACTTACAATCAATAATTCTACGAGAGATGTGAAACATTATAACAATAAAATATGTTTAATCTTGTGTATGCCGAGATTGATCCAAGAACTAGATTTTAAACATATTCATCATTTTTATGACTTTTGACAGTTTTCTATAATTTGCTCGTGTTATTTTAAGTTTACTTGGTTTTCTAAATTGCATCAACCGAAAACTCCCTTTTATTTCTTTAACATCAATTATTTTCATTGCAAAAATTAAATGACCATTCCCTGTGGATACGATCTCGACTCATCACAGCTACAAAGTTTTAGTATGTAGAGTTAGGCCAATTTTGCAGTGTACTTGACACGCGTTGTCAGCCATTAGCATAATGAAAGTCTCTCTTATGTAAGAAGAGTTCAACTTATTTGCTTAATTCTTAACAATGTGCATATGTATCGGTCCTCCCATATGATGCTACTAAAAACTTGATAAAAAAATAAAAGAATGATGAGGAATTATCTATAGTCTAGTAATCCCTTAAAGAAATTTTGACTAAAGTAAAATGGACAAAATTTTTCTTCCCAAGGATGAAAAGGGACTTGGTAGGGTGTTAACTGTAGAAAGAATATGTAGAATCTTTATAAATAAAAAGTTATTATAGGAAAAATGAATCCACATTCAATACTTGAAAAGGAGGAGCTTCTGGATAGCCACTATTAGATATGATTTCTCCTGGACTACGATTCAGATCTTCAAGCTAAAGGAGTTTCTTTAAAAGGAGATTAAGTATAAGAGTAGGAATGGCAATTCCACTTAGATACAGTATGACAATTAGAATGAATTAGGACCCTGTATTTAATTAATCAATTGAAAAGCTTGAGAAATATTATATTAGACGATGCCAAAGTAAAGGAGCTGATATCATGAAAATAATGGATAGTTGACATAAGGGAATTATTATACCTAATGCTAGCTAAAAGGACTTGATGATTTGGTTGAGATATGCTTCTTGAGGGTTTATAAATAAATCATGATATGTGATTTCAAATCTCAAGCTATGCAAGTCGCACTATATAGGATAGTATAGTTCCAACAAGCTCTTCGAAAGCCTCCTTTATTCTATATTTTGCCATCAAGCACAAGTTGGACAATATGGACATATTAAAGGTTAACATTACTCCTAATTCATATTGCAAACCATACAATAGAGAATATGAGACAATTAATTATTGGTTCTTTTCATGTCGATACAGTTATCCATATACTTAAGACTACACTATTAGATTGAATGGTTAGAGATTATAGAATGGTTTAGTCATAGGCATAATATATGCAAAGGTGACTTTATGATATTTAAAATTGCTTGCAGTTTGATATGTAAGGAATATAAGGTTATTTCAAGGAAAAGAGTAATTATTTAACAATTCATCTAAGTAACCATTAATTAGATAAGAGAGCTAATCATCACCTATAATGCTCACAAGAATTATAGTATATAAATGACTAAAAGGTGGAATATAGTCTACTAATAATAGAAGGAAAGTGAAGCAAACTAGTATGAATAACAATACACCAATATAATGTTAAAGCTAGAAGATGTCTCCTATTAGATTGCATATTTAGTCATCTATTAAGGGGACATATTGAAGTTAGGATGGTGCTTTAACTTTGTACATAGCTAAAAATTTGGCTCCAAGAGTTGTTTGTAATTTTACTATTATACTTTAATTTTTATTATCAATATATTTCTTTAACTTAAAAAGATTATTATAAAATATATATTATATATTAGTAAAGGTTTTTCTGTAATATTTTATAAAAAGATATTAAATAATATTCAAATTTTATATTGAAAATTGATAAAGGATAACTATGGGCTAGGCCAAACCCATCCCTTGAGGCCCAAACCCTAACTAAATTTTTTTACCTGTCTAAACTCTATATATTTGGCTCGAACTTGAACTCAATCAGGCTTTAGTTGTGATGCCATGTGGAGTTTGTAGTGATTGCACGTAGCGCTCCCTAATCTTAGGATATGTGTCGGAATGACCTACGG
>JANIIA010000002.1:37872353-37884129 GCA_027478495.1 Erythroxylum alaternifolium | reverse complement strand
AGTCGGAATAGATGCAGTAGACGTTAGACAATTAGTGACTCCGTCAAGTGAATTATCAGACAGATTCCATCCAAAAAAATGCTGGACCTTTGTTCAAACCAGCTGAGCCATGGGGCACAAGAAAAAGAGGCGATTCCGTGATTCGGCATGCAATGAACAAAGAGGACAAGTTCGGGGCATATCTACGTAGGAAAGACGATCAGCTGTGCTGAGCCGATTCTTCATGGTTAATCAGAAGAGAAAAGACACTTTGGGTGGAAGACGCTGATGCCAAACAATGTTACTCCAGTCCATGTGAGGCAGCCTCAGACACAAAGATTCCGTTAAGCGTTTGTTTGTCAACTGGTTAATAGGTCTATTTTTCCAGAGGAATGTATTAGGGCAGCTGGAAGGATGGTATGAAGGTTGAAGAGATTGTAGGTATTCAGGAAAGTCCAAAGTATTGTCCCCGAAAAAAAAGTTCATCCTCGTGTTGAGGGGGAAGGATAGGAGGTTGGGGTTAGATATTTGGTTCTAGTGGATGGATTCATCACCTGTTCAATTGTTAAACCAAAATGAGTTCAGAGCCTCATTCCCAATTTTACAGGAGATATCTGTTTGGACGGAGTTTTGGAGGAGTATTATTATTATAAAAAGCAGTCACTATGAAAATGAAAGAAGATCGATTATCTACCCAAGAAGATAGAGAGAAAACCGCACCTTTTCACATGAATTGACATGGAAAGGGAAATTTGGGCATTTAGTATAGGACATTTTGTTATTGGAACAGGAATCAAGTTTATTGATATAAAAATTCTTGGAATTGCCAAGGAATCCATGTTATATAATTAATGGCGAGAGAGGTTGGAATAACGCTCAATTGCTAAGAATACCTATTTAGGCTTAGTTTGATAGAGCAGTAACAGTTAATAACTTATTGAAATTAACCTGCTGAAATAGTAAGTGTTTATTTTTAATAAGTACTTATATGTTTAAGATTGTTGTTTTAGTTAAATAGTTATCTTCTTTATTTACGATGGCTTAATATGTTGCAACAAATCAATAAATTGTCTACATTAAATTTGACCATGTGAAAAAAGAATTACTATCGATCAACGGGATTTTGTGCACCACATGTGTAAATAAACACGTAATGTTCTCCATGGTCACGCTAACCTTCCAGCTCTACTGACTACTATGACCTCAAGAGCCTGATCGTAATAAATTGAATTTGTCCGATAGGAGGCCCGTTCTTCCGTTTGACAACTATATCTAGTGTTTGTAGTCAAGCAGACTTGGATTGTGACAAAAAGCCTAAATGAGATCATCGGAACTTCTACATCAAAATCTTTAAGAATCATTTGGACTTGTCAAAAATGAAATTTTGGAGAGGTTTTTTGTTCTGTTATGTCTTTAAATTTTTGTTCCGTTCCGTTTTTACATCTTGAAGACAACAACCAAACAGACAGTAACTATGTGTATATCTATGTTCTAATTATTTGTATCAATCATGTTTTATTAAATTAAATATTATTTATATATTTATATAAAATTAGTATAGATAAGATTTAATAAAACATAAAAAAATACACGAAAGCTATCTCGACCAGAATTTTGTAAATCAAGGTAGTCCTTGGATTTTAACAGATAAAGATGCTGCCGATCAGACCATTGCATCAGCTCTTCAACTATTTAGCCAAGCTGATGAATTTGCATGGAAACTTCACAGAGCCAATGGTTGGACTCTTAATCGGATCGGCTTCTTTTGCAAGTAACTGTCGACTTTTATAAATAAAAACCTTTTCAAAAATCTTAGTATAAAAGTTGAAATGTTAACTGATATTTTTAAAAAATCTTTGAAATTTTTACTTTTTAATTCTACCACACAATCTTATAAATAAATATATTCTTTAAATTTATATTTTTTACTTCTATATTTATATTTTAATTAAAACTTTTGTTTTAAATTATTATTGTTAACAATAAATTACTATTGTTATCCTTAAAAAATACTAAATTTATTTAATTTTACTAATAAATTATATTTATCAAATTTTAGTTTCTCTATTTATCTCTTTATAATTTAATTCAATTTTTAAAATTATTATTATTAAAAACTAATTATTATTTTATCATAAATTTGATTAATAAATTGAATTATTAATTGCTATATATAAATAATCTTGCTTAAGATAATTTAAGAATGTGTTAAAAAAATATTTAAACTATAACCAAGCATGTTTAAAGAACATTAAAAAAGAACTTAAACAAATTAGACTTTTTTTATTGACTTTCTTTAAATATATTTCAACTTTTATGAATTTTTAAATCAATGATAATAAAGAAATAAAATTTTTATTTCTATTTTCATTATATATTTTTTATTTTATGTGAGATTCAAACTTAGTTTAAATTATTAGATTTATTATTAGTTTATTATATATTAATAAGTATTATTAGTGTATTTTTATTTCAATAAATTTTTTTATTTTTACTATATTTTTACGTATTTTTATAAAATTTACTTCTTATTTATTATATTTCGATTTTATAATAGTTTAATACTGATTGAACTTTTAAATTTTTAACCTTTTCTTTTATTGGCTCAATATTCGGTTCGATTTTAAAACATTCATTTAAATACATAATTATCACAAGCAATATTGAGTAGTTAACATTTGAAAGGATTTTTTAAGAATGCCAATAACTTAAAGCCCTTTTTGGTTTTGCTGTATTGAGTTTTTTTCTTTTTAAATTCAATTTAACTATGTTTCCAATGTTTATTTTATTTTTAATTTCTTCTAATTTTGAATACTTATGAAAATTATAAAAAATATTTATGTTTCTCTGTTTTCGCTTTTTATCATATGATTTTATTATTAACTAAATATTTTATTTAATTATTTAACATCAATTACTAATAAAATTATTATTAATATAAATTATTTTATAGTTAAAATAAATTTTAGATTAAAAATTATTTTAAATTTAATACATATTTAGTATCTTAAGATTTTAAAAACACATAATAAATATGTGTATTTATATATAATATTTAATCCTAAATAATAATCTTAGTTTGTAACAAGTAAAATATATATTGCAATAAATGTATTTGTTTACTCATTTGTTATTAATAAAATTGTTATTAGCATTTTTGATAAATATTCTATATAAAATTAGTTAATTGATTCGTAAACTTAATTTATCTGTACATAAATTATAATTTTTAAATTTTTGTATTCAAAATTTCAAGTTTTATGTGTGTGTGTATATATATATATAATCTGAATAATTATTTAATTAATAATTCTATGTTTCATATGCTCATTTTCTTCCACCCTAATATTAAGAGCAGAAATAGATATAGATATGAAACTGAAACACTCTAAGACACTTGACCGGCCATGAAGCAGTCCAAGTATCCTTAAAAGAAATCACAATCACTCCCCAAAAGAATCTAGATTTTAAACCAAGAATATGAAGATAGAATCTTATCCTCAAACGGTCATACTCATGCCTCTCTTAACGTTAGATATGGTCATTGGATGTAACGCGAATGATGTGGACTGGAATACTGGATGTGTTCTAACCATAAATGCACGGCTGTATCTGTTTCACCAATCTTTCCCAAGCTTGAAAAGGGTATGCATGTTGAATGAATCACTAATTATTAAAAGGTTTTTTATGCGTCTCATTGAAATTCTTTTTGTACAACTCCTCTTTGGATTCTAAAAACATTAGAAGATGGAACTGTCAAATCTATCTACGCAAAGCCTAGTATAGATTTGACAAGTTCTTCAATCCTAAGAGGGAGTATATTTGTAGTTCAGCCTGTATTTTCACATGAGAAAAGCATATCTGATCTTCCCATCTATTATTTCAAATATAATAGAGATTCAATTTATGTTAGCCATTATCGTGAATATTTTGGCCTGACTTAGTATAAAAGTTGAAATGTTAACCGATATTTTTCAAAAATCTTTCAAATTTTTAATGAAAGTTTTTTCTTTTTAATTCTATCACACAATCTTATAAATAAATATATTTTTTAATTATATATTTTTTATTTCTATCTTTACGTTTTAATTAAAAAATTTTTATTTTAAATTATTATTGTTAAAAATGAATTACTATTCTTGTCCTTAAAAATACTAAATTTATTTAATTTTACTAACAAATTATATTTATCAAAATTTAGGTTCTCTATTTATCTTTTTATACTTTAATTTAATTTTTTAAATTATTATTATTAAAAACTAATTATTATTTTATCATAAATTTGATTAATAAATTGAATTATTGATTAATATATATAAATAATCTTGATTAAGATAATTTAAGAATGTGTTAAAAAATATTTAAACTATTACGAAGCATGTTTAAAGGACATTAAAAATGAAGTTAAATAAAATTAGTCTTCTTTTTATTGATTTTCTTTAAATATATTTCAACTTTTACGAATTTTTAAATAAATAATAATAAAGAATTAAAACATTAATTTAAATACATAATTGACCCATGCTCAGTAAATTATGATGAAGACCAATAATATAAAAAACATAATAGATAAAACTTTTAGATACTTGACCTTTTCTCAAAATAGGAATATTTGAATTATTCCCAAATTTAACTATTGACCGAACATTTTCATCTGAAGAGGAAAATAACTCCTTATTCCTACACATATGATTACTATAATAAAAATCCAAATACCAGATATTTTTGTCTTCCACAAAATAGTTGCTTGTTAGAAATAAACTTTCGATATTATTAAAATTTTCACCAAAATGTTGGTAATGATTTTCTGCAACATTAGCCTGATAATTGTTCTAAGATCTGGATCTACAATCAGTAGGTTTGTGTCTATACCTTCCACAATTAAAGAAATTAAAATTACTTTCTCTTGATATTGATTACCTCATTCTCATCATCGATTGGTAGGCTCAAAATTATTTCCTCCTCTTCCTTGATTGAATGTTCTGGAATTGTTTCTCTCCCCTTGGTAAAATTATTGCCACAACCTCTTCCTCTAAAACTACCTATACCTCTGCCTCTAAAATCATCTCTTCCTCCATTATTAAAAACACCACCACCAGCATTTGCATTTTGATTAGATTCTGCAACATTATTGAAATTCATTGGGCCTTTTAAGGCTTGTTCTCTTCTCTTTTCTGCTTTCTCCAATATTCTGCTAGCATGACTTCCTATGCTTCCCTGCAACTCTGCTACAATCATAGTCTTTATATCATGTGACTCTAGTATTGGAGTTACAATATGGTCAAATTTAATAGCATGGGGTGTAGAATTTTTTCCATCACCTTACTATCTAAAATATCTTCTCCATAGAACCTCATCTTGTTGACAACATCAGTAATACAAAAAAATATATTCAACAATTTCTGAATTAGACATTTCATACCTCTTATATTCTTTACACAGGGACTGCAATTTGAATTTTTGAACCTTATCTATACCTTTGCAAGCCAGCTTAAAGATACTATCGCTTCTTTGACAATTTTAGTATTAGTAATTTTGTCAAAAGCTAAATAATCTACTCCTTGATGAATTTGAGATAACACCGAATGGTTCTTCCGTTAGGCATTTATATCGACTCCTTCTTGTAAGCCTAGATCAACAAGGCTCTAAATATTTTGAGCCTTGAAGTGGGTAGACATTAAAATTTTCCAATAATTATAATCAACTTTACCATCTAATTAACTTAGAACTTGATCACACAATATTATAACTATTTAACATCTTTCAATTGTAAATGAACCACTCTCTCTTAATTATAAGAATACTCTCTCTCTCTCTCTCTCTCTCTCTCTCTCTCTCCTCCCAAAATAGAATACCACACCATAGGCTTTGATTACATTCCTTTTATGGGAAACAAAAAATAATAAAATACTAGAGCCTTAATAACACTAGCAAACTTCCTATTGGATCAAAAAATTGGTCAAATAAAATGTAATGCTTAAGGAAGAAGAAAGTTGAGCCTTTCTCTCCACTTCCTTCATCATGATTTGAAACTAAGTAGCCAGTTATCTTCAAAGTCATATATAGAGCGAGAATACATTGGAAGCTTGATGTATGCAATAGTGTGTACAAGACCAGATATTTCACAGGCTGTTAGTGTTGTAAGCAGGTATATGCATGATTCGGGTAATGTTCATTGGTAAGCTGTGCAATAGATTCTACGGTATATCCAAGATACCGTAGATGTTGGTTTAGCATTTGAGCGGGACGAATTACTTAGTCAACGCGTAGTTGGATATTGTGATTCTGACTATGCAGGTGACTTAGATAAGCAACGGTCTACAATTGGCTATTTGTTCACTTCAACGAAGGCGCCAGTTAGTTGGAAGTCTACTTTGTAGTCCATGGTGACTTTGTCTACAATAGAGGCAGAGTATATGGTTATTAAAGAAGTTGAAACTTGAGGTACATTCTGACAGTCAGAGTACTATTCATTTAGCAAAGAATCAAGTCTTTCATGTAAGGACGAAGCACATAGATGTTCACTATCACTTTGTGTGGGAAATTCTGGAAAAAGAGAAGATACTTATTCAGAAGATTTTGACTACAGAAAATCCTACATATATGCTAACCAAGGTGGTTACAAGAACCAAGTTTGAACATTGTTTAGATGTTGGAATTTTTGAAGAACCAGAAACTCACAAAAATATAGAAGAATTGGAAAGACAACGCAAGAGACAATTTATTACTTGGTTCAACTTACATTGACGCTGAAAGCCTAAATATATAGGCTATGAAATACCAAACCTAGCTAAAATCAAGATAAAACAAATCAAATTCAAAAATTTAAATCCTAACTAGATAATAACTTTATCTTAATAAATAAAATTTTATCTTTAACAATATCTTATCTTTAAATAAAAAATCTTCAATAACTTTGAATCAATCTTTCCAACAGAACCTTGTATTGCTGCTAACATTTCCATAGTCCATCAGAGCCCTCCTGCTACACTCTAGCTTCTCGCTGTTCAACTTCAAGGTAGTCGCTAGCCGGTTCAGTTTTGCCGGGCCACTGGGATGAACCGCCCAGAACAGATCGTTAAACTCGGTTAAACGAACCTTTGACACGAGTTTCTTGCAGAATTGCTCGATGTTCTCTTCTATTTTTCAAAAAACAGGTAATGTTCTCTTCTAGCTTAATTGAGTCATCCCCATCGGAGACATTATTAATATCAGTGCATGACAATCCATATTTTACTATGAGAAACATCTTAACTTAATCAACTCTACGCCTATTACCCTTGAGATATTCTTGTTAAGATATATTATATATATCTTTTATTTAATTTTGGCATTGTATTAATTGGACATATAAAATCTTAATTGTAGTGGGATTCAAAAATTGTAGTTGTCACACTTGTGTTTGTGAAAGAATTCTGCACTACATTGGAGTCTTTTATCATGTTGATATTGGAATTGTTTTACTGCCGGACATGTTGGAAATTACTGCTGGATTTGTGGATTTTATGGATAGAAGAAAATAAAGGAACTTGGACGTTGTTTGTTGCATGGCTGAAATAGAATTCTTAATTGTTAGAAAAACAAACACTGCGGCAATCTTATATGGTGGGGTTAATAGCTGAATATATATACGTATGTTGTGTAAGACAAGTTGATTGTGCACATCCCCTAATTACCGTAGAAGTCTATCAAATAGTGAAGTGCATAAAAACCAAGTGCGAGTATGTGTGCGGCAACTAAGTTGAGTTGTGTGAGTGGGATAGAGTTCAAGTGTTTTAGTTGTTCAATGATACGGTAACTGCTGGTGTGGGTGTATCTCGGAATATTATAACTGAACAACGTTCCACGGTGAAGATAGCTACGGTGAAGTGGGTTAGCCTATTATTTTATTAAAGTCGTCTTCATCTATGTTGTGCGATGTTTTGTGAGAACAATATCGTGGGCTTTATCAATTATCTATACTTTCATATGGTTTAATTGAAGTTGTTAAAGTTGGGATGGATCGTTTCAATTGAAGAATTATTTCGAGAAGCTGAAACCATAGGAAAGTCTTTCTCTTTTATCTTAATTGTATTATTGTTTTATTTTTAGTTGATTGATCACTTGAGTTATTTGTTTATTGTTCTTTCGTTAAAAGATTGACTGAGAAAATCATCTGTTGAGGTTAACACGAGTCGGTCGTATTATTGAGTGTGAAATTCTCTCACGAGAAATGATGTTGAGAGATAGTGTCAAAGGTTGAGTGATGTCGGCTCAGTAAAGCCTTGGGTAAATCTATTGTACTTCAGTGAAAGTAATTAAGCTAGGTAAGGGTCCCGTAGACGTAGGCAAGGAGTGCCGAACTACGTTACCAAATTTCTGGCATTCTTGTTATTTCGTTTTTGCTTGTTTTTATTTTGTTCATGTCAACGAAGTTTAAGAAAACTTTACGAAACATTTAACACTCTCAATTTTTCAGTTGGTATCATAGCAGGTCACCGTTTCAAAACTTGTTAGCAAGTTGATGCAGATCTTAGTTTCACGAACATAGCTACTAGAGAGGGTGCATCGATCACCAGACCACCACTGTTGGATGATTCCAATTATCCTGCATAGAAATCACAGATAAGGGTCTTTATTCAGGCATAGGGAACAATAGTCTGGAACTCAGTATTACATGGCTGGACGCATCCGATGATTATTGACGATAAAGGAGAGACAGTTCTAAAAGATCCATCTGAATGGACAAGAGTCGAAGAAAAGATAGCACTTGAAAACTCACAAGCAATGCACACAATTTTTAGTACGATTGATGAAGGACGTTTCTCAATGATATCGGCCTGTGAGTCGGCTAAAGAAGCGTGGGATGCTTTGAAGACTATTCATAAAGGGTCCAAATCTATGATAGCGTTAAGACTACAGATGTTAGCTGTAAGATTTGAAGAATTGAAGATGGATGAAAATGAAACCATTGGGGACTTTCATGAAAGATTGCGAGATATAGCAAATCAGCCGCATCAACTCGGAAAAAAATATTCCGATCAGAAACTTGTCAAGAAAACGCTGAGATCACTGCCTCCAAGATTTATTCCAAAAATTGCTGCAATAGAGGAAGCTCATGACATCAATGATCTGCCATTAAAGAAGCTAATAGGAATTCTTACAAATTTCGAAATGAATCTTTTAAAGAGTAAGCAAGAAAAAAGCAAAGGATTGGCATTACAGGTTAAAACTTAAAAGGGTGAAAGGAAAGTGAAGAGAATTGAATGTCATGAGTGTCAAGGTTTTGGACACATTCAATATGAATGTGCTAATACTTTAAAGAAGAGAAAAGGAAAGTCCTTCAAAGCACCTAGATTGAGAATAATTTCAAGAGTGCATATGGTAGCGAAGAAGAAATAGTGAATAGTGTTGCGTTGGTTGCCTTACATAGCAAAATTCCAGTTACTTGCTTAACAGTAACTGAGAAGAAAGTAATTGAAGTCGAAAAAGAGGGAAAATCGAAGAATTTCGAAAACAACTCATATCAAGACCTAATATCAAATTATGACAGCGATGGAAGCGGTCTAGATGACAAAAAGGGGAACATTTACGAGGCTTACAAATTAATGTACTAAAAATGGGTGAAAATATGTAGAAAGAATAAAATATTGAAGGAAGAGAATCTCTCCATGAAGAACACTATCCAATAGTTAGAAAAGAAATTGATGTTGACATCAGATGAGCTCGGTGAAGCCAGATTGAAGTTAGCAAGTACTGAAAAAGGCTTGAGAATGTTGAATGGAGGCACGGAAAAGTTAGAAAAGTTAATCGAAATCGCTAAGGTTAAAGAGGATCTTCAAGGCATTGGTTATAAGGAAGAATGCTCTAAGGTGAATGACGAGAAAAATGATATATCCAGATCTATTCGAGAAGAAGGAACATCGAGAAAGATTTGAAGATTCGTACCCACGTGTCATTTTTGTAGAGTTATCGAGCACATAAGGCCGAGATGTTACAAGATGTTACAAATTACATTTCAAAGGGGTCAAAACTGAAAATTTAGACACTCTCTATTAAATTTCCAGTAACAACCCATGTTACCGAAGCACTCTTAAGTTAAAAAGGGTGAAGTACAAGTACACAGATGTAGTAAAGGAAAAACAAGAAAGTGTCTAGATTTACAGTTAGTTACTACTTATGAAGCAACTGTTCAGACTAAGGATAAGTCAGTTACTTCAGATAAAGAAATCAATCAGACTAAGGATAAGCCCAGGTTTGAATTTCTTTGAGGGGCACAGGGACTGTGTGCTTTACATTTTTGAAGCACAGTTTGATGTTATTTTTTAAAAAACAAAAAAGGAAAAGAAAAGTTTAAAAATGTTTTCTTTAGTTCTTCTTTAGTTTTTTTGTTGCCATTATCGTCTCATCTTTTTAGTAGTTTTCATTGTGACTTCTATTTGGCTCTACCGAAGACTCTTCAGCTCTCTTATCAATGTGGGTATCTCTCTCTCTCACTACACTAGCAACACTCTTCTTTATTTGCTTAGGTTTATGAATTTGATCAGTCTTATGAAGATGGAATTGAAGTAAGCAATGATATGTTGGCATGTGTATTGACTGATGGTGAATTGTCATCTTGGAGTGCTTATGATTTTTCCGCTGCACCTATTGTTGAATATTATGATTATACGTTTTGATACTGTTTTGTCCCAAATGGGAGATATTAGATTGTTTATGGTGACTGTTCCATTCAAGGGCTAATTTCGAGGTATATAGGTGACTATTTGTCTTGATTTTTGACATTTTTTGGTCCCAAATGGGAGAAATTTGGATGATTGGATAATTTGGCACTTGATATTTGATTAAGGGGGAATTCTTTTTTCACCTCATGTGGATTGTGCATTTGATGGTTATATGTCCAATTATGTTATTTAAGGAGAGTTTCATATTTGTGACAAACGATGCCAAAAAGGGGGAGATTGTTAAGATATGTTATATATATCTTTTATTTAATTTTGACATTTTAATTGGACATATAAAATCTTAATTGTAGTGGGATTAAAAAATTGTGGTTCTCACACTTGTGTTTGTGAAAGAATTCTACACTACATTAGAGTCTATTATCATGTTGATATTGGAATTGTTTTACTGCCGGACATATTGGAAATTATTGTTGGATTTGTGAATTTTATGGATAAAAGAAAATAAAGGAACTTGGATGTTGTTTTGTTGCATGGCTGAAATATAATTCTTAATTGTTAGAAAAACAAACACTGCGGCAATCTTATATGGTGAGGTTAATAGCTGAACATATATACGTGTGTTGTGTGAGACAAGTTGATTGTACACATCCCCTAATTACTGTAGAAGTCTATCAAATAGTGAAGTGTGTAAAAACCAAGTGGGAGTATGTGTGCGGCAACTAAGTTGAGTTGCGTGAGTGGGATAGAGTTCAAGTGTTTTAGTTGTTCAATGATACAGTGACTGCTGGTGTAGGTGTATCTCGGAATATTATAATTGAACAACGTTGGGTGCGATAGAAGCCACGGTGAAGATAGCTACGGTGAAGTGGGTTAGCCTATTATTTTATTCAAGTCGTCTTCATCTGCGTTATGCGATGTTTTGTGAGAACAATATCGTGGGCTTCATTCAATTGTCTATACTTTCATATGGGTTAATTGAAGCTGTTAAAGTTGGGATGGATCGTTTCAATTGAAGAATTATTTCGAGAAGCTGAAACCATAGGGAAGTCTTTCTCTTTTATCTCAAGTGTATTATTGTTTTGTTCTTAGTTGATTGATCACTTGAGTTATTTGTTTATTGTTCTTTTGTTAAA
>JANIIA010000002.1:37849275-37870273 GCA_027478495.1 Erythroxylum alaternifolium | reverse complement strand
ATTCCAGAAAATTCCCGAAAAATTCCTATAATTCTCTAAAATTAGGAAAACCCTAATAAACCTCTCCAATTCCAATTATCAATCACTTAAGACGTTTTTTCTATATAACACAATCATTTACAATTAAAAACCGGGAAAATGTCATGCATGCATGTATATTCATTTCATGTGCAAAAATTCACTATTTATTATTCATGTGCATATATGAATGCATGAATATGGCAAAACACGTTCAATAACTCTAACCCGATCCAAAATGACCAAAATACCCTTTCCAATTAGTGAGGGGATGTTACATCAATACTTACATATCTCCTTGCTCCCAATATCCCATTATGATGCAAACATACCCACCCTGAACTCAAGAAGTAAATTTGTAATAGGATCTGCACAAGCAATATTAAAATTCCTAAGAGAAAGAAAAAGGGAAATTGAAAAGTCATAAACACTATGTCCAATTAGAAATAAAATTTTGAGCACTCTTCATAACTGATCCATGTAAGTGTTGAACAACTTTACAACTATCAACAATCTCACAGTAGATAAGAAAGTAAACAATTGAGAGAATTATAGTAGGTAGCATCAACTAAAAAGCTTCACATAGTCACATTTGTATACATTCTCAACCCATGAATCTTTTTACTCCACAATGAAAGGATTTCGCGCTTTAGAAATAAGCTCATCTGTAACAGGCCTAACAGGAACTCTCTCTCTTAGTCTAACTAAATTGATGCATCGACAATTTAGTACGGGCCATTCCAATACTAACCATTTAAAGGAAAGCGCTTACAAACATCAAATTCGTAACATCACGAGAATTTTACCGATTTAGTATAACACCTTTTATTGATGGAATGATTAACTCTATTGGAAAATTAGGATGAGTTTGTTTTAATGGACATAAGTGTTAACCTATGGGAAATAGTTTTAAATGGTCCTTTTATCCTTACAAAAATTATGGATAAAAAAAGGAGCCCAAATTAAAGAAATAATGGGAACCTCAAAAATAAGAGATTTATTTTCTTGAATAGTAAGATTTTACACCTCATATTTTGTGCATTATGAAGAAATGAATTTAATAAAGTCTTTATATGTAAAATGGCTCAAAAATTTAAGGAACTTTAGAAGTTATACATGAGGTAATAAATCAAGTAAAGTAGAACAAAGTTAACACATTAACACATCAATCTGAATTATTTCAAATGAAGCATGATGAAAGCATATATAGCATGTATAGTAGATTTATTTATATTATTAATAGTTTCAAAGGTTTTGGAAAGGATATACTAACGTTAAAATTGGTAATAAAGTGATCAAACAACACCACTATGGGGGAACTTATTGGATCTCTTCTTATATACAAAATGATACTCCAAGAGATGCAAGAAAAAAATAATGTTCCTAAAGAAAATGAATTTAGCATTCAAAATCTCAAATAAAAAATCAAGCAAAAAGGAAGAGACATCAACTAATGAAGGTAATGAAAAAGACATTTACTTAATTACTAGAAATTTTAAGTTCTTGAAGAAAAGATTTTCCAAAAGAAAGAATTTCAAAGTAGGTAATGGTATTTTAAAATATAAATCCTCTATCATTATTTACTTTGAATGTAGAAATTCCAGCTATATGAAATCACAATATCCTCTGGTTAAAGAAAACAAAAAGTATTAAAGAAACTATAAGAAGGAGAAAAAGGGAAAAAAGTTCTTCTTTGCCTTAAAAGTAAGAAATCGATAGAATTAAAGAGTACAACTGCTGAAGAATTGATATATGTTTTTCACACCTTACGCACAACTGAAGAGTACATTTATATATATATGAAGCAAAAAACATGAAATAATCTAATAACCTAGTAAATATCCTAGGTTAGCTACTTCTTGGGCTTCAATAATAAAGCGTCTTTATAGGATCATCTACCACTAGAACAGGACCTGACTGACCTTGTTTTAATAGGAATTACATACCCTTCAAGTTATAGCATATGTTCTTGAGAGTCCTCAACCTTATCACTCCATTCACCCTCCGCTCAAGATATAAGCTTGCATTATTAGCCTCTCTCAAACTATGTCAAAGTTCGAGGTAAAGTTTGGTGTGTAAAGAAAGTAGAGAAGCTTAAGATTGAGATTTGGTAAAAATGTTGGCAAGCTGATACAATGAAAGGACATGTCGAGTGACCAACAACCTAAGTGCAACACGTTCCCATATATAGTGGTAGTCGATTTCAATATGCTTTGTGCAGGAATAGAAGACTGGATTTACTGTCATGTGTAATGCAATGAGGTTGTTGCAAAGAAGAAGAGGTCGTGCTGGTAAAGTAATAGCACAATCTCAAAGCAAGTTGGTAAGCCAAGTGAGTTCAACGGCAATATGGGCCATGACCCTGTATTTAGCTTCTGTACTAAAGCGAGCAATGGTGGTTTGTTTTTTGACACACTAGGAGATGATATTTTGACCAAGGAATGTGCAGTAGCTAGTTGTAGACCATTGAGTTAGTGAACACCCCCTAAATCTGCCTCAGAAAAAGCACACAGATCAAGTTTAGTATCTGCTATAAATTGCATGCCAAGATTTAATGTCCCTTTAATATATCGAAGGATGCGCTTAACTAGATTTAAACTATAATAGGTTGGTTTTTAAGAAAATTGAGCAGCAAAATTAATAGCTAAAAGGATGTCTGGCATGGTGAACGTTAAGTATTGAAGGATCCAATCATAGCTCCATACGATGTTGGATCCGACAATGGTGTACTCTAAGGAGAGGGTGAGTTTTGGACGTCAGAGGCGTCTTAGATGGCTTACAATCTAACATTTATGCCTTTTCCAAAATGGAGTAGGTAAAGTGAGGTTGCAAGAGTAAGAGGCCACATTCATTGTGTTGAATTTCAACGCCAAGAAAATGATGAATAGGTTTAAGGTCTTTCTTTGAAAATTTTGTATGTAAAAGAGATACAAATCCATTAATAAGTTGAGTATTTGATCCTGTGATAAGCAAGTCATCAACATAGAGAGTAAGAAGTATTGTGCTATAAAAACAATGCAATGTGAAAAATGAGGGGTCTACTATACTACAAAGGAACCCAAGTTTTAAAAGAGAAGCACTAAAACAATCAAACCAAGCTCTTGGAGCTTGTTTCAAGCCATATAGAGCTCATTTGAGTTTGCAGACATAATTCAAGAGATGTAAATTGACAAACCTAAAAGGTTGTTCCATAAAGATATCTTCTGTAAGAACACCATGTAAGAACGCATTCTTGACTTCTAATTGTTGAACTACCTAGCTCTGAACCAATGTAATGCTAAGAATTAACCTAATTGTACCTAGTTTGGTAATGATTGAGTAAGTCTCATTGAAGTTGAATCCATCGATCTGATGAAATCCTTTGGCTACTAACTTGCCTTTACGAGATCTAGAGTGCCATCGGTATGAAGTTTTACCTTGTAAACCTATTTAGACTTGATCACATGCTTGTTAGTATTTCAAGGCACTAAATCCCACACTTGATTGTCATGAAGAGCTATAACTTCCTCTTGCATTGCTTGTATCCAACCAACATGAGCAAGAGCTCCTTTGATCGTTTTGGGTTTAGTTAGAATAGTAACATATGTCATAATGAGTGCATACTTAGGATTTGGCTTGACAATGCTAGACTGAGAAGGTGTGCGCATTAGATGTCAATTAAGTTGTTCATCATTGTCGTCAATAGATCTTACAAAGAAGAACTTAAATTAGTTTCAGTTGGGGTAGAAGACAGGCCTAAATACTGAGAGATGAGATTAGATGTGAGGTTAGAGTTGATGGAGGCCGAATTTAAAACCAAGAGTTTATGACTATTGTCACAATCCTGTATATCTAGTGGGACTTGTGATTCAGAGTCAAGCTTGATGATTACATCTGGCCTATATGCATGTGATCTATTGAAGGCATTAGAAATGTCATGAGAAGGTTGAGCTACTACATCCCTCGGCGAAATCATCTTGGTAGTAGGAAGAGAAGGAACTAGAAGGTTGGCTATTGACATTGAAGCGGACGGTACAAAAGTCTCACGTTTGCTTTTGTCATCAAAATTCACTTCTGCAAGAAATTCTTGTCGCTCCTTGTGGTATTGCTCAGAATGTGATACATTTTTATATAGTAGGAATTGCTCATAAAAAATGATATGATGAGACATAAGCATCTTTTTTGTAGTTGGATGATAACATTTAAACCCCTTATGCTTGTCACTATACCTAATAAAAATACAAGTAGTAGACTAGGGATCAAATTTTGTCTTCCTTATGTCCCAAGTGTAGGGAAAGCATATATAACCAAAGATGCAAAGATTTTTATAGTTAGCAATCTTCCTATATAGTTTAAAATGAGGAGTAGAAAAATTAAGTGTAGATGACGATAATCGATTTACTAATTAAATAGCGGTGGAGAAAGCCTCTGTCCAAAAAGAGTGTGGGAAACCACTAGGGAACAACATTGTCATTCCTAGCACTCTTATGGTTCGATGTCGTAGTTCCACTCTTCTGGTTTGCTCTAGTGTTTAGGGATGGGACAATTAATGAACAATATTGTTACTGCGAAAATAGTTTCCAAGCTTGTGATTAACAAAGTCCCCTCATTATTAGAGTGAAACACCCTAATCTTCCTGTTGAATTGATGAAACAGAAATTGCTCAAAGGAAAGAAATATATTTAAAAAATTGGCCTTAGATTTCATTGGGCCAACTACATGTATCAAGAATAATCAATAAAAAATAACACATAGTCTCGAAATTTGCATAGGAATAAAACTGGGGCAGGGCCCCGTAAATCACTGTGTACTTTTATAAATAGTTCACTAGCATTTGTTTAAAATAAATGAAAGGACAACTCGCTAAGTTTACCAATGCAACAACTTTGACAAAGATATTTATCCTTATTACTAGAGACCAAAGAAATTAAGTCATCCGACACAAGTCAGTGTAGTGATGAGTCCTTTGGGTGTCCCAGTTAGTGATGCCAAACCTCTTTGGTGTGTGTCAATTTTTATGCAACAAAACCAAATTAAGCTTTAGGCACCACGTATAGATCTTCTTTACATTTGCCTACGAGCATAATCTTCCCTGTCTTTTATTCCTTCACACAAAATAACTTATCAATAAATTCACAGTCCATTTTATTTTGTAATATGAGCTGACTTATAGATAACAAATTTTGTGTAGGTTCTAGGACATGTAACACTTCCTTTAATGAGAGTTTCTTCTAATCATCGGTAATGGGCATTTCTTCGATATCATTAATTATAAGTTTTGTTCCATTACCAATAATAATAAAGTCAAGTCCTATATATTTTTTAAGCGATGTAAATATACCTAAATCATGTGCCATGTGATTTGAAGCTCCAATATCAATCATCCATTCAACATTTGAGAGTGAGTTATCCAATATGAGAGCTGCTAAGGCTTAAGGTAAATCTTTGGAGTTGCTAGAAGACCATAGTAGTCCTGGTATATCTTAGCAATGTGCCCTTGTCGATTACATTATTCACAAACTTCATCTTTGTATGTCTCATATTCCGCTGGTGTCATTCATCGCATACTTAATGGTGGTGGACGAGTTTCCTTAGGCCTGGTTCTAAAAGAGGATTATGTAGAATCCTTTGTGTTTCTAGTTTGTAGCTAAAATAATTGATAGATCCCTACACATGCTTGTTTCGATGACAGATTAGTAGCATGAGTTGAAGCTGGATAGAAACCTTTACGTTATGAAAAAATCAGTTTGTATCATGATTGTTGTTTCTTCCTTGACATAATTCCCTTTGTGCAGCAAAAGCAAACAATACAGTGCCAGTATTCTCGAGATATATGTTTCATGCTTTATAGGAGTTTATATGAGACATACATTTGAAGTACGTAGGCAAGGGTAGTTTGAGCATGGATGTAGCAAAGTCTTTGTAACTAGGACCAAGGCTCATGAGGAGATGATATACCTTTATCGTTTCTGGGACTAGTTTGTCAATTGTGGCTAATTGATCATATATTGATTTGAATGACAACAATTGCTTTATTATAAGACAATTTAATTCTTTGCAGAGATAAGTCAGTTGTTGGAGTAAAGAGAACTCCCTTTCCTGAGTTGTACTGGCAAATTCTTATTCAAGAGTTCAATAGAGATCCTTTGATGTTTCTTGCCCGATTGTTAGTCCCAAAACTTGTGGAGAGAGCGTAGCAATAAGCAGACCTCACAACATCAAATCATTCTATTTTTAAGTGATATACTCGTCGTTTTCTGCTTGCATGTTTTCCTTAGTTTTGGGTGATTCTGTTGTTTTGATGGCTTCAATGGTAGCATCCGATTTTGTATCTAGTTAGTAGTTGTTCTTCTCTAGTGAGCAGCCCCTATACTATATAGCAAAGAGCTAAGCCTTTAACCTACTCATGCTAGACAATATACATCTCGTGAGAGAGCTTCACTGTGATATATATATATATATATATATATATTGGGCTTCAATAATAAAGCCTTTATAGGACTGTCTACTGCTAGAACTGGATCGGGTTGACCTGGTTTCAATAGCAATGACTCACCCTTCAAGTTGTAGCATATGTTCTTAGGAGTCCTCAACCTTATCACTCCATTTACCCTTATCACTTCGCTAAAAATATAAGCTTGCATTATTAAAAAAATAACTATTGAAATTATTGTTCAAAATATCAAATAAATAAAAAATGCAATATTAACTTTGTTTCATTATAAAAATAAAAAGAGATTTCTTTACAAAAATAAAAAATCATAATTATTTTCTTTTTTAAAAAAAGCATTCTAACATTTTTTTAATATATGAATTAGGTAAAAAATATTTTTGCTCATTTTTCTTTAATAAATCATATATATATATACAACTAAATGTTAAAAATTGATGATTTAACAATTTTAACGATTTAGTTTCAACATGCTTAATCGTTTGATTATTTTTCTCCTGTGAATGTTACCCTTGTAGAGTTGTAACCAAATCTTATCGACTTGTGGTTGTTCTTCCATACGTGAATGAATCCAATTGAAATAAAACAGAAATGTGTAAAATATGGATTGTTCATTCAAACATAGGCAAAGGTACCTATTGTCTTAAGACTTTGAAAGTTTTGTTTTGCTATCTCTCCGGGTCCTATTTAACTTTTTGTTAATTAATATTTTGATATATTATTAATTTTTATTATATAATATTTGTTATAATTAATGTGTTAAATTAATAATTTTGATAAATTAATAAGATAATGATTTTAAGAAAAATCTTTATATAATTCTTTAATTTTGTCTGTATCATAAATTAATAATTTGTTAAATTTACAAAAAAGTGTAATTTTGTGATCTAAATATTATTAATTTATAGAGATTCCCTAAAAAATTATTGTGATGTAAGTACTTTGTGGTCTCTATCATTATTCATTATTTGTTGTCGGAGTAAGGCATTTTAAAAATCTCAAGGATTTAGATACTAATTTCTACATTATGTAATTTAAGTTTACATTTTGAGGTAATGTTTCATATGAGTTAAATGTAATATGAAACAATAAATACTATAATCAAATAAGCACTTGAACGTTGATCATACTTACCCACTCATTCTGGTTGATTAAGTTGTATTAGTTACTATATTTAGATAAATATATATGATCAAACTAGAACTTTCATTACATTCATTTTTTTTTATAGATTTTGAACATATTGAGAATTAAAATAGTCAATATATTTAGACTCATAACCAAAAGTCAATTACCAAATCCGGTAATTGGTCCACCCCTGTAAGGCAGTCTATTACTTTTTCATGAAAATAACACGGTGAAAATAAAAATATGAAATCGTTCATCAATAGTATAAATTTCCTGTTAAGAGGCAATCTTTGTTTTCCTTTTAATAGCCAGAGAATTAAATGCAGTACAGATAGATTTGAAGAATTAATTTACATGCCACTTCTTAGTTGCTAAGTTAGCAAAGTGCGTAAAAACCACCCCATCAAGAGTTGAACTTTTCTATAAATCAGCCCTTGGCAGCAGGTCAAAAGATATGCCTCTGCAATGTGCACATTACTTTGACGGTCTTGTCAGTTCTGGTTCTGGAGAGTAGAAATGAAGGCCTTTCTATTGTTTCTCCTTTTCATTCTACTTGTCTTCTTCTCTGATGGTAAGAATTTAGTTACTGGTCTTCTTATGCAGATGAAAATATATGATTTTTACATGTTTTGTTTTTAAAATGTTACATGTAAATGAAATGAATTATATCTATCGAACCAACTTACACAATGAACTCCGAGATTTGCATGCCTTTGAAATATTTTGTTCGACGTAATTTGTTTGAAATGGATATTTTTATTAAATAAAACATAATTGCAAAATTGTATCGAATTCAGTTGTTTGGAAAACACTTTTACTATTCATGTTCTTTTTCTCTTTTAAAAAGCATTTATGTTTTATTAGTTTACATTGCACATAACTTATCTTATTCACAAAATTGCATCAATAAAAGCTGAAGGTATATGTGTTGATAATTAGAATATATATTTTATCTTATCGTAAAATTTTGTAGTAAGATTGGATTGAAAACAGAAAAGGAAGTATTTCGTACCAAATTGATTGTTGTAGGGAAGACGGAGGCCGCAGCAACAGCATCACCACCACCACAGGGACCGCAGAGGGTTTGCATAAAAACAGAACCAATGCAAAACTGCGAAGAAAATGCCTGCAATGACTTGTGCTTCAAGCTTTATCATGGAAGATCTGGCTACCGCGAAGCAATTGGGGGGCATTGTTATATAACTTACCCTAATCAGTGCTTCTGCTCCCATATTTGTGCTTAATATGTTGCACTTTCTCAAGTATCTAAACTTCTGCACAGATTTGCTTGGTCACGAATCGACATCAATCGACTCTTTTTAACTTTTCGTTTGTATTAGCCCATATGAAGTCAGATTTTAGGCCCATCATGTCCATCAAGTCCTCCACCGGCTCATGTTGCCTTATGGTCATCTAGTCCTTGGGCCTAGCCCAACAGGCTTATTCGGGATTCCGAACATTGATATCTTAAATGTTCTTATTATTGAAATTTTGTTAATAAATACATCTTATATTAAAAATACTAAAAGATACATTTTTTATTTATGTCAACATTTTTAATAAAATTTGCTAAGTCAAAACTATGTCACATGCTTATTAAGGAGTTAATTGTATTTGTTTAACTAAAATTTAAAAATATAGTAAAAAATTATTTTTTAGCATTTTGAAATAATAAAACATTTTTAAAATTTAGTAAAACTATAAGGGATCTACGTTTTAATCCTAAAATAATTAACAGTATGGTGAGAACTAAAAAATGTGCATATCTTTTTAACTTCTTATGTAATTTTTCTCTTTTCACAAAAATTCTAATGATTTAAAAAATATTGATAAATCCTTATTCATAATTTTCTCAAACTTCCTTCTATAAATTTTTTTTTGGTTAAAAATACTAAAGAAAAACTCAAATTTGGCCCACTGGACAAAGTAAATATATGCAAAATTTAATCTTATATTTACTAGTCATATATGATAATATTAACTTTTTCATAAATCTTTTAATATGTAAATAATAAATAAAATAATCAAATTCTCCTATGTTATTCACATTTTATATATTTAATTGGACTAACTTATGTTTATTAATAATTTATTTATTTCATTTATATAGTATTATTTATATCACGAATTAATACATGTAATATTAATTTTTATTAATAATTAACGATTAATCATAATTTATTTAAAGATTAATACTATTAACTAGTTTAATACAAAAATAAATTAAATTTTTATTTATGATATAATAATGTTAGTAAATAAGTTTTTATTTATAGCTCATATTTTTATAGATAATAAATAAATAATTTGACTTATTTTAATATTAATTAATAAAATTGTGGAAGTATGAATTATAAATAATATTAGTAGTAATAATATTTAACACTGTCATTAAGTCTAACACGTTGATGATACCAAAACAATTACTTAAGATTAATACTGAATCTGAATCTAGCTAATCAATATGACAAGAAAATTAATTAGTATCAACAATAAGTCTAATATATCAACGAAACTGATAAGCATTGACACTAAATCCATTAGGCCAATAAGATAAGATAATTTTAATCAATCGTGACACCAAATACATCAGGCTGATATAACAAAATGAATTAATAAATAATTATTGATTGAAAGTAAAAATCAATCAATTAATTTATATATATTTCAAAATAAAAATATAAGAAAATAAATTTGTTACCTTACCTGTATTTGATTTTAGAGACAAAAAAATTTATATAAAACGGAGTATATCTCTACTTATGATTGTAAGGACACATTTAATGTAGATAACTCATATAATGAAATTCTATGTGGTGAAGAGACCCTTTGTATAAAGCTATTATTAGAAGGTCATCCCAATATGTAGCACACACAATCCTATCACCCTATCAGTAAACAATAAAGTTTCCAACCCAAACAAAGAAAAAGAGGTTCTACATATCTAAAAGAAAGGAACTTTATTTAAACAATACATATTTAAAAAATTAGATATCGGATATCCCATGAAATATATTAGAGGTGAGTTAGAAGAAGAAATTGAGTAAGTTACGATAAGAAGAAATGAAGATTCTATGACTCTCAAGATTGAGGTAAGGATAGAAGAAATTGAGTAAGTTATGATAAGAAGAAATGACGATTCTATGACTCTCAAGATTGAGGTAAGGATACCATAGAAAACTTTAATAAATTCTTGCTTCAATAATATAAATTTTCGTATAGAGTCTAGCCAATATGTCTGTCAAGAATGGGGACATAATTTTTTATAAGAAAAATGTTAATTCCTTTTTCAGGTCAATAAAAGTAAAGAAAAAATTCGAAATAGAAAGATAATAACTCATATAAGAGGAAGTAGTCAAACTCTTAGACATAGGCATTATAACAGAATTTGAGGACCTTAAGTGTCTTGCTAATGTGTCCATGATCAAAAAGGAAAACAAGAATTAAAGGATATACATTGACTTCATAAATATGAACAAAGAATGACTTAAAGATATATTACTTGGTGGATGTCACTTTAGGCTACCAAACCTTAAGCTTGATATATGTTTAATCAAGACACAATCAGATCATAATGAGTGAGGCAAACAAGGAAAACACAATCTTTATCACTCACATGGATATCTACTATTATAAGATATGGATATCTACATTCTTTATATGTGGACAACAAGATTACGAAAGTAAAGGTTAAAGGTGACCATATTACATACCTATAAGAATGATTTATAGCTCTGTAAAAATATAATATAAAATTAAACCCCAAAAGAATACATGTTTAATGTGAAGGCAAGCAAGTTCCTCAAATTCTTGATCATCTATAGAGGGATAAAGCTTAATCCACTACAATTGATGCTATGTCACATATGGAAGCAGCTAGAAACCTAAAAATAAATTTAAAGGTTGACAAACGAACCATCAAGCTTATCGAGGTTTGTCTCAAGATCTACTGAACAATACTTCTCATTCTTTAAAATACCAAAAGTCGAAGGACTTATAATGAACCTAATAATACTAACAAGCCTTTAAATAACTAAAGGCTTAGTTCAAGATTCAACTATCACTATTAACCTTGCACACTATAGAACCATTATATCTCTACATAATCATTTTGGATGTGGCCCTCAGCTTTTTATTGACCAAGGAAGAAGAAAACATTCAAAATATAATATATTATATGAGTAAGATATTATAGGGACCAATGCTAAACTACCTAAGACATGAAAAAGTAGCCTACACACTACTTACTAACATAAGGAAGTTAAGGCCACACTTTTAGCTAACACAATTGATTTATGTATTGATCTTACTTGAAAGCAAATGATTTAGAATACTTGTAAATTTATTCATTAAGCTAAGGGAATTTGAAATCTACTACATCTCAAGAAGCTATTAAAATTATAAGTTATAGTATTTTGTACTTAAAATTTTGACACCCCTGGAAAAACATAATGAAGTCTATAACAACCAAGAAATTACTAGAAGGTATAACTAAACAATGTATATAGATGGTGCATCTAGAGAAAGGTAGTAGGGCAGGGACATATTTAGAAGGAATAATGAGATAAATAATACAATATATAGTGTAACACCAATTTAAGATATCCAATAATGAGGCAAAATATGAGGCATTACTATTTGTTCTTAAATTAGCAAATGAACTTTAAATCAGATGTATAACTATTAGGCCAAATTCACAACTTTGATAAACTAGTATACTCAAACCTATAAGGTGAACAAAGGTAATTTGAAGAACTATAAGGAAAAGTTTATGAAAAGGGGATATACACATAAGTATTAAGTTGATACTAAGAAAACAAAATAAAAAATCTACTTATTTATCGAAAATAAGGGCCAACAATGGTTTCACATCTTATGGAATCTTTCATAAAGAGCAAACCTATATAATAATAACTCATATCAATCAAATAGCTATTATATAGTATACTGAATATATAGGATCCAAAAGTCCTTGCATGAGGAAAAGCTACAAATGACAAAAAAAATACTTATATCCTAAGTCCTTGACATATTCATTCTCTTTGTGTCAAAGAAGGTGAAAATGAAAGCATTCTTCTTATATGTCTATATATTGATAACTTGATCTTCACGGGTAACAATTCAAAGATGTTCAAAGAGTTTGAGAAGGTGATGAATAAAGAATTTGAAATGACTGATATAGGACTTATGTCCTATTTCTTTGGTATTGAATTGAAGCAAGATGATGATGGTATCTTTATTTCTTAAGAGGCTTATGCAAGAAAGATTTTTGAGAAAGTTAAGATGAAGAATTGCAAGCCCATTAATACCCCAATTGATTATGCAATAAAATTGTGATGAAGGTGAAAAGGTGGATCCAACTCTTTTTAGGAGTCTTATTGGAAGCTTGAGATATTTGACTTGCACATGACCCAATATTCTCTTTGGAGTGGGGGTTATAAGTCTTTTTATGTAAGCTCCAACCAGTACTCATATGGCATTGGCTAAAAGGATTTTGTGATATATCAAAGGTACTATTGACTATGTTTTGCACAATTCTTCTTCATCTAATTTTCAGCTTATTGGTTATAGTGATAGTGATTGGGGAGGTGATGTTTGATAGTAGTGTTAGTAGTGTGCCCTAGGCCAATGGTCATATGTAACTTTTGTACTGACATTCTGACTTATTAATAATATATTATGAGGTATTCTTTTATATATGCATGTATATTGTTTATGTAATGTGATTTACATTTCATAAATAGTGTCAGGCTTATGTCATCAAGCATATAACTTGATAGTAAAACCATAAGCATTATAATACCATTCTAAACTGTCCCTGGTCGATCACTGTTAGTGGAGAAATAATGAATTAAGGCTAGTATATGTTTTGATTGATGATTACATTTTACGGATCATGGATATGAGTGAACAAATCAAATATATAGACATATGTTAGAGAACATATATTGGATCGACCCACAGAGAGAACACTACATGATTTCATGTCATTAGTGATTCTTAATATAATTTGACTTTAGTCCTTTGACCTGAAGTCATTATGGTTCCCTACATGAGGAATTCAGTGTTTTGACATTAAACTAAGTTATCTTTAATCGAATAACAAGTAGTCTTATGTTAGACATTAAATGAATCACGCAGAGGGATGTGAATGTCGTAGATGGATTTGTACCTCTCTTAAATGAGAGAGATATCATTTAGGCATCTTGACAAGTACGACTAAAGAAATGCATGGCCGTGTTCAAATGAATTGATGAGGGGTCATCAATGTCATTTATTATAGTCGGTTAACTAAGGAATCAGGAAACAATGATTAATGAAAGGTTGACATATACTATGCCTTGTGATTAATCTTGATATCGTGTTACAAAGGGACTAAGTTTCTGACCATAGTTACAGGTTAAATTGGATTACAGATCCTCATTTGATTTGGGTAGTCACAAAGACTTGCTAGAGGCCGCTTATGACTTATAGAACTTGAAGTGTAATCAGGCCCATTGCCAACATCAAATGAGGCTACAGGATCACACACAAAGAGTGATGTGATTTAGGCTTATTATCTTGGGCCTAATTTATTAGGCACTGAATAAATATATGTGGATATATTTATTGGGCTAGATTAAATTAAGTTGTTGGTCTTTTATTATGTGAGATATAATATAGGCCTAAACTTGTTGGGATTCCATAATCCTAATAGGTTTAGGATTATGATATTCTTATTCCTAATAGGGATAGGGATTAGGGTTTCTCTATAAATAGAGAACTTATGTCTCAATAGAGAAACATACAAAAACCCTAGCCGTTTGTTCTTCTTTTGAGAGAAAAATTATGCGGCGTTCTAAAGTGTTTTAGAATATGATAGCACACATTAGCTACTGCCTGGATCATTCATCCTCATGTGGATATAGGTAGAGGACGTTCACATGTTGCAGCATCTACAAATCTGAAAACAAACAATAATCTACGTCAAGAAGCAATTCCCTACACGTTGTGACAGTTTCGGTTATGTTTCTTGTTGTGTAGTTTCGACTAACCAAGTATAGGACACGAAATCCTATGGTCTACTCCGCTACGTGTTGTGAATACTTGGTGAGCAAAACAATCCTTTGACATAGTTATTGGGCACCATTGTTGAGTAAAACAACAAGTTGGTATGATTACTAGTCCCCTTCGTTGACACAATCGTTGGGCACATTTGCTGAGAAAATTTACCATTGGAATGGTCACTAGGCACCTTCAGTGAGCAAAACAACCCGTTCACATAGTCACTGGGCAATTTCATTGAGGAAATTACCCATTGGCACCCCTTTGACGGGCAAAATAACCTACTGGTATGGTTAATGGGCATCTTTAGTGAAAAAAAGTCTATAGGCACATCTTTGGTAGGCAAAACAACCAATTGGAATGATCACTGGGCACCTTTGGTGGGCAAAACAAATCGTTGACATAGTCACTGGGCACTATCGGTGAATAAATAGCCTATTCTAACGGTCGCTAAGCACCTTTGGTGAGATAACAGCCCATTCTAAAGGTCACTAGGCAGCTTCGATGAGAAAACAACTAGTTGACATGATCACTGGGCACCTTCGGTAAGGGAAACAACCCATTGATGTAGTCTCTTCGCACTTTCTATGAGAAAATTGCCCATTGGCATGGTCACTGTGCACCTTCGGTGAGAAAAGAACTAGTTGATATAGTTGTTGTGCAACTTCGGTGAGCAAAACAACTTGCTCACATAGTCACCGGTCAGTTTCGTTGAGAAAAAAATCCGTTGGCACATCTTTGGTAGGCAAATCAACCAACTAGTATAGTTGCTAGGCACCTTTGGTCAGAAAATAGTCCATGGGCATATCTTTGATGGGGAAAACAATCAATTCACACAGTCACTGGGCACTTTCAGTGAGAATACAACACATTGTAACCATCGCTATATAGCTTTGGTGAGAAAACAACAAGTTGCCATGGTCGATGGGCATGTTTGGTGAGCAAAACGACCTATTGGTATGGTCACTGGCCACCTTTAGTGAGGAAAAAAATTCGTTGGCATGGTCCTTAAGTAGCTTTGCTGAGAAAACAACCCGTTAGCAAATCTTTGGTGGGCAAAGCAACTAGTTGGCTTTGTTGCTGGGCACCTTCGGTGAGAAAAACAACTCGTTGACACTTTCACTAGGCACTTTTGGTGAGTAAATAAGCCATTGTAATGGTTGATGGGCACCTTTGGTGAGAAAATAGCCGATTGTAACGATCACTACGCAGTTTCAATGAGAAAACAGTCAATTGGCATGGTCATTAGGCACCTTCGATGGGAAAAACAACCCGTTGACACAGTCACTGGGCATTTTTTATATGTAAATAGCCCATTGTAATAGTTTCTGGGCATCCTCGGTGAGAAAACAACGCATTGTAACGGTCACTAAGTAGCATCGATTAGCAAACAACTAGTTGGCATGGTCGTTGGGTACCTTTGGCGAGCAAAACAACCCATTGACATAGTTACTGGGCACCTTTGGAGAAGAAAACAACCACTTGGCATGATCATTGGGCACCTTCAATCAGGAAAACTACCTCTTGATATAACTGTTGGTTACTTTAACTGAAAAAATCGCTCATTGGCAAGGTTGCTGTGCATCTTTAGTGAGAAAACAGCTAGTTGACATAGTCGTTAGGCACCTTCAGTAAGAAAAACAACCCATTGACACAGTAGCTGGGCACTTTTGATGAGCAAACAACCGTTATAATTGTAACTGACAACCTTTGGTGAGAAAATAGCCTATTGTAAGGGTCACTAAGTAGCTTTGATCAGAAAATTGCTAGGTGGCATGGTCGTTGGGCACGTTCAGTGAGTAAAACAACCTTTTGGCATAATTATGGGGCATTTTATGTGAGCAAAGCAACCATTTGGTGTAGTTGCTAGGCACCTTTGGTGAGCAGAACAACATTTAACATGGTTGCTAAGTGCCTTTGGTGAGCAAAACAACCCGTTGACACTTGCATTGGGCTTTTTTAGTGAGTAAACTGTTCATTTTAATGGTCACTTGACACCTTCGGTGAGAAAACAACCCATTGTAATGGTCATTAGGGAGCTTTGATGAGAAAATAATCAATTGGCATGGCCGTTGGACACCTTCGGTGACCAAAACAATTGCATAGTTACTAGGCACCTTCAATGAGCAAAAGAACCCGTTGGCATGATCGCGGGCACCTTTGATGAGGAAAACAACCCATTCAAATAGTCATTGGGCACTTTCAATGAGAAAACAATCCATTACCACATCTTTGGTGGGCAAAACAACCCATTAGCATGGTTAATGGGCACTCTTGGTAAAAAATAGTCTGTAGGTGCCTCTTTTGTGGGCAAAACAACTAGTTGGCATAGTTTTTGGGCAGCATAGTTTTTGGGCACCTTTGGTGTGTAAAACAACCATTTGATATAGTTTATATTCAAATTCGTTGAGTAAAATAGCCAGTTGGTTTGATCGCTAGGCACCTTCAGTGCGTAAAACAACATGTTGACACAATCACTGGGCACTTTCACTGAGAAAACAATGCATTGATACATTTTTGGTGGGTAAAATAACTTGCTTGCATGGATGTTGGGCACTTTTGGTGAGAAAACAGTTCATGGGCACATCTTTGGTAGGAAAAACAACTAATTGGCATGGTCGATAGGAACTTTTGATGAGCGAAACAACTTGTTAACACTAGCGTTGTGCTGTTTTGGTGAGAAAAAAGACCATTGCAAAGGTCACTGAGCAGCTTCAGTGAGAAAACAATTAGTTAGCATGGTCGTTTGGTGAGAAAAATAACCTACTGAAATAGTCGCTGGTCACTTTAGGTGAGCAAAATAACCAATTGCCTTGATCGATGAGTAGCTTCGGTAAGAAAGCAGCCCCTTGGCAAATTTGTGGTAGGCAAAACAACCAGTTGGCATGGTCGTTATACACCTTTGATGAATAAAACATTCTGTTGATAAAGTCACTAGGAACTTTTAGTTAATAAACAACCCATTGTATTGGTAGTTGGGCATCTTTGGCCAGAAATAGCCTATTGAAATGTTCATTGGGCAACTTCGACTAGAAAACAAACAGTTGACATAGTCGTTAGCACCTTCAGTGAGCAAGACAACTCGTTGAACTATTAATAGGCACTTTTGGTTAGTAAACAACTCATTGTAACGGTCGTTGTGCAACTTTTGAGGGAAAACAACCCATTTAGTTGGTCACTAGACAGCGTCGATGAGAAAACAACCAGTTGGTATGATCGTTGGACACCTTCAGTGACCAAAACAATAATTTGATATAGTTGCTGCATGCCTTAGGTGAGCAAAATAGCTAGTTGGCATGATTGTGGAGCACCTTCGGTGAGGAAAACAGTTAACACAGTCATTGGGCACTTTTGATGAGAAAATTACCCATTGGAATTATCACTAGGCACCTTTGGTGAGAAAGCACTAGTTGGCATAGTCGCTGGGTACCTTCGGTGAGCAAAACAACTCATTCACAAAGTTGCTAGGCACCTTCAATGAGAAAACAACCCGTTGCCACATCTTTGGTGGACAAAATAGTCCGTTAGTATGGTTGAGGGGCACCTTTGGTTGCTGGGCACCTTTGGTGAGAAAATATGACATTGCAACAATCTCCAAGCAGCTACAATAAGAAAACAACCAATTGGCATGGTTATTAGGCTACTTTGGCGAGGAAAACAACCCATTGGCGTAGTTGCTGGGCACTTTTGGTGAGCAAAACAACTAGTTGGCATGATCATTGGGCACCTTCAGTGAGAAAAACAACCCTTTTGACACAAATGCTAGGCACTTTCGCTAAGAAAATTGTCCATTGGATAGGATGCTAGGCACCTTCAATGAGAAAACAACTAGTTGGTATGGTTGGCGGGCACCCTTGGTAATAAACAAACTGCTGACAAAGTCGTTGCGCATTTTCAGTAAGTAAATAGCCCATTGTAACGGTAGCTGGGAAACTTTGGTGAGAAAATAGCCCATTGTAACAGTCACTGGGGTAGCTTTGACAAAAAAATAGCCAGTTAGCATAGTCATTGGGCATGTTCAGTGAGCACCCTTTGGCGTAATTGCTTGGCACCTTAGGTGAGCAAATAACCCTTTGGCGTAGTTGTTGCGCACCTTTGGTGAGCAAAACAACTAGTTGGAATGGTCGCTAGGTGCCTTTAATGAACAACTTGTTGACATTGTCACTAGGTACTTTCGTTGAGTAAACAACCTGTTATAAAGGTCAATGGGCACCTTTACTAAGAAAACAACCCATTGTAATGGTCATTAGGTAGGTTCGATGAGAAAAAAATTAGTTGGCATAGTGGTTGGACAACTTCCGTGACGAACAACAATCTTTGCCATAGTTTTTAGGCACCACTGATGAGCAAGACAACTCATTGGCATGATCGTGGGCATCTTCGATAAGGAAAATAACCCATTCCATTGGTAGTTGGGCACTTTTGATGAGAAAGTTGCCCGTTAGAGCGTTTATTGGTCACCTTAGGTGGGAAAAAACTAATTAAGATGTCTGCTAGGAACTTTTGGTTAACAAAATAACTAGTTCACATAGTCGTTGGACACTTTTAGTGAGAAAACAACCCATTGCTCGCTAGCATGGTTGATGGGCACCCTTAGTGAGAAAACAGTCTATAGGAACATCTTTACAACCAGTTGGCATGGTCGTTGGGCACCTTTGGTGAGCAAAACAACCCTTCGTCATAGTTATTATTCACATTCGATGAGCAAAACAACCATTTTGCTTGTTCATTGGGCACCTTCGGTAAAAAAAACAACTTGTTGACATAACCGCTAGGCAATTTCACTGAGAAAACAACCCATTGGCTCATCTTTATTAGGCAAAACAACTACCTGGCATAGTTGTTGGGTACCTTCGATAAGAAAACAATTCATGGGCACATCTTTGGTGGGAAAAACAACTAGTTGGTATGGCCGTTGGGCACCATCGGTGAGCAGAACAACCCTCCAGCATAATTACTATTAACCTTTAGTGAGCAAAACAACCATTTTGTATGTTCAGTAGGCACCTTCAGTGAGAAAAACAACTCGTTGACACAGTCACCGGGCACTTTCACTGAAAAAACAACCAATTGGCACATCTTTATTAGGCAAAACAACTCGCTGACATGGTTGTTGGGTAGCTTTGGTGAGAAAACAGTTCATGGGCACATCTTTGGTGGGAGAAATAACTAGTTGGCATGGTTGATGTGCACTTCTGGTGAGCAAAAGAACTTGTTAACACATTTGCCGGCTACTTTTGGCCATAAAAGAGCTCAATGCAATGGTCGTTATGCAGCTTCGGTGAGAAAACAACTAGTTAGCATGGTCGCTAGGCACTTTGGTAAGCAAACCAACCAGTTGGCATGGTCGATGGGCACTTTAGGTGAGGAAAACCACTAGGTGTCATGATCATTGAGCAGCTTTGGTGAAAGAACAACAATTGACAAACATTGGATGGCAAAACAACAAGTTGGCCTGGTCGCTAGGCACCTTCGGTTAACAAAACAACCTGTTGACAAAGTTGCTAGGCATTTTTGGTGAGTAAATAACCCATTGCAACTATAGCTAGGCACCTTTGGTGAGGAAATAACACATCGTAATGGTCCCTTAACAACTTTAATAGAAAACGACCAGTTGGCATGATAGTTGGGCACCTTTAGCGAGCAAAACAACCTATTGACACTGTCATTGGGAATTTTTAGTGAGTAAATAGCCCATTGTAATAGTAGCTGGGCACGTTTGGTGAGAAAACAACACATTCTAATTGTCCCCAAAAAGCTTCGATGTGAAAACAACTATTTAGCATGGTCGTTAGACACCTTTGGTGACCAAAACAACCATTTGACATAATTACTAGGCACCTTCGATGAACAAAATAGCCAGTTGGCATCATCGTGGGGTACCTTCAGTAATGCAAATAACTCATTGACATAGTCATTGTGTACTTTTGATGAGAAAATTGCCCATTGGCATAGTCGCTGGACACCCTTGGTGAGAAAATAATTAGATGGCATAGTCGCTGGGTTCCTATGAGCAAAATCACGCAATCAAAGGGCAATTTCAGTGAGAAAACAACCCATTGCCATATCTTTGGTGGGCAGCCGATTGGCATGGTTGATGGGGACCTTCGGTGAGAAAATAGTTCTTGGGAACATCTTTAGTGTGTAAAATAACCTGTTGGTATGGTCACTGGACACCTTCGGTGAGCAAAACAAAACATTGACATAGTCACTGGACACTTTTTGTAACATCTCGTTTCCATATAATGGGTTGAATTATAGAAACGGGTACACGTGAGATTAATCGAAAGATTAGGAAAATACATCTCATGCTCATGCATTTGTGAATAGTGATTTTTGCACATGGAAAATATCTGTATATGCATTCATGACATTTTC
>JANIIA010000002.1:37837482-37849175 GCA_027478495.1 Erythroxylum alaternifolium | reverse complement strand
ATATATCCTTTTTTGTTCAATAGGAAGAAATGAATTCAATAAGGTTTGTATGTGTAAAATGACACAGGAAAGCATATCTAACATGTATACTAGATTTATTGATATTATTAATGCTCTTAAGGGTCTTGGATAGACCTATACTAATGTTGAATTGGTAAGAAAGTTGCTTAGGCCACTTATAAATGTGTGGAAAGCTAAAGTGACGGTCATACAAGAAGGTAAGCATCTAATAACGCTACTATTGGATGATATTATTAAACCTCTCCTCACATACTAAATGAATATCCAAGAGACACATGAAGAGATAACACTTTCAAAGAAAAAGAATTTAGCATTTAAATTCTCAAAAGAAGAATCAAGTGAGGGCTTGGCTAGGCCAAGGCCCAAAGCAGACAATATATGTGAGCAGGTGGTTTAGGGCTGTTACAAATGATATCAGAGCTAGTACCTGAACCAGTGTGTCAGCGAAGATGTTGAGCCCTAAAAGGGGGGTGGAATGTGAGATCCCATATCAGTTGGAGAGGAGAAATAAGTACGCCTTAGTGTACTTAGAAGGATATGGATACCTCTCCCTCACAAATGCGCTTTTCCAAGGTGTGGAAAGAGCAAAACCGTAAGGGCTTGGCTGGGCCAAGGCCCAAAAGCGAACAATATCTGTGGGCGGATGGTCTAGAGCTATTAACAACATAGTCAAACATAGTACAAGGTTGGTCCACCATATTGTAGGATTCTTCTATGTCTATATTGTAGGTTGGTCCACCACATTCTAAGCCTTCTAGCCGACGATCTAGTTCAAACTCCTGCAGTTATGTTCTATAAAGATTCTTTAAAGCAGTTCTTTTAATTTTCAGATTTGTGCCTATTAAGCTCTCAGATGTACTCTAGGTCATAAACTGACTGGGAGTCTAATTCTAAAAATTAAAGAAAATAAAACTAAACAAATTAAAAATAAACTAATGTAAAATAAAAAGAAGAATAAATCAAAATAAAGCAATGTCTAGAGTAATAAAACTAAGGTTTTCCTAATATCAATATCCCTGAAAACGATGCCAAAAACTTGATTGGTCTATACCGATATTAATTTATCTACAAGTGCATGACGCAGTAGTAACTAACACAGAAAATTATGGGTATAATCCCATGAAGAAAATGAATACTAGTAATTTCCGTTATCCTATTATCTAGACACAATTTTGGTTTTGATTTTTAAAAAAGAAAATAAAACTTAAACAATTAAAATAAATAGGAAATACTATTGAACAGAGAATAAAGAAATCACTTACAAGTAATCAATATCAAGAATTAGTGTCTAGGTTATAAATCCCCCTAAAATCCTTAAATAATTAACTTTTTGTTATGCAAATAATTTTATTGATTATTGGACCGTGGAAAGTCCAATCGTATGCTAATAACTCACTTAAGACTACTAATAATCAATCTTATAATTATCAACCGATATTATTCAGGTTAAAGGTACTATGATTGCTTTATCGATTTATGAATTCTACTATTAGGTTTGACCCTAATCTTGAGGATTTATGTCAACCTATCTTTAGGTTTGCAATCAACCCCATTAATTTTGGTAAATCTACTCATAAATAGGATTTCTTAATCTCTATATTATGAAATTAGATTATGTACTAATATTGTTAAACACATAATTGAAGCACAATAGATCAATCAAAATAATTACATTAGATAAAAGAATTAAAACATGTTATAGCACAAACTAGGGTTCATCTCACTTAGACACTAAAGATGTTTAGTTACACATGATAGAAAATGAAATTAAACATAAATAGGAAGAAAAACGAATATAAAACAAAGAGTTCATAATTCTAAATCTATCTTCTTTTCTATCAAATGTTCTTACAAGGTAGATGTTTGATGATGTATTCTATTTTATATGTTGATGATTTCTTCATGTTTTTCACATCTTTAGATCAATATCGCCCCTTTGAATGATCTTTATGTCTTGAATCGCCTCTACAAGTCTCTGAAAGTCTACTCCCTAAGTCTACTTCTGTTCACGTCTTTTTAAGATACACAGTCTAATACATGATTGTGTACTGGACCGCATAACCCAAAATCTTTAGAATTCACGATTTTGCATAGACTGAGAGACTTAAACAGCCATAGACACAACCTTGTATCCCTTGTTTGTTGCAAATCTTTGTTTTGTGCTATGTTTTCATTCAAATTCATCTCCTTCAGTCCATGAAGGGAATTATAACCTATAAATGTACTTGGAACAAATTAAGTACTAAATATACAATAAAAGGATAAAATATCAAGCAAAATGCATCAAATATAAGTGTATAAATATAGTCAAATATGCATCTATCAGCTTATAGCTTAGACTTGAATTTTTTAAATATTTTCTCATCTCTCGATGGTTTATTTTATTTAGTGAATTCTCCTCTTTTACATCATGCAATCACTTATCGATTGGCAAAATAATGAGTAAAATCAAAAAAGGGTTACTTTTAGATTCATTTTAAGTTTAGGCACATACTAAGTATTTAGGCACCAAGCATAAGGCCCAATTATTAGAAAATAACATGTATTCTAGGCACTTAAGAACCTAGAGTCTAAATGAAGTTCTAATTAATTTTGAAAACATGATCCTAACTAAACTATTGTTAACAAAAAAATTATATGATACCTAAAATCACGTCATTAAAGGTTAAGTATGATAATCATTTTAGGTTGTTTCTTGCATCACTAATCTTTTTTTAATGAGCTTTAGTGACCTTTGAATGTCACTTTTAAAAATTTTAAGCTTTAACTTTATCGACTTCCATTGGAACGATAAATAAAATGGCAAAGAGATGTAATTAAAATATAAAAAAGAAATGAATTTCTAAAATTTATACTATAAATAATAAAATAGGGGACTTATCTCTCTTAGTTCCACAGAATATCTTGAGATATTGAAGTGCATTGTAAAATCTTTGATTGCCCATTCATTTCCAAAGTTCTGGAAAACCTAATGTTAGCTTATCCAAATGTATTAGCAGTTGCATAAGCCCATGTTTTTGGAAGTAAGCTCAACTAACTTCGAACAATACAGTGAATAGAGTTAACTGATGTCAAGCCATATAAATAATGAGTAAGAAAACAAAGGGCTCGAACAAAGAAAAATAACAAATTTAAGGTCATTTTTATTGCTTTGTCAATTACAAGAAACCTTTTTATTTCCTTCAACTTAAGAATGCAAACATGAGAAAAATATTTTGCAATTAGGAATGCAATACTTATCAGAATCATTTCACTAATTGATACTATAGTATTGCAAATTAAAGAGCCAAAAAGAAAACCAACTATCATGGTTAAAAGAAGAATGAGAATGGAACCAAAGGTCTCCACTAAAGAAAAATAACAACTTTAAAGCCATTTTCTTTGATTGCTTTGTCAATTGTAAGAAACTTTTATTACTTTAACTAGTTTAAGAATGAAAACATGAGAAAAAATATTTAACAATTAGAAGGCAATACTTATCATAATTATTTAACTAATTGATGCTATAATTCTACAAATTGAAGAGCCAAAAATACTATCATGGTTAAAAGAAGACCATAAAGAAGACTATAATGGTTAATGGAATCTTGTGTAAACTGCTACGAACAAAGCATATACAACTGATCTAATACTTTTAATAAAATCAAAAATACATTAGTCTGATCATTGTAAACATAACTAATAGTTACAAATCCACCAAAAACACTAACTAGTAAAACACTAACCAAAATAGTTCCTTTTATGGAAATCTTTTCCTTAAGCATTATCATCACCTTTAATCTTGTAATAATCATCTTTAGGATTCAAGCACCGCCTTATGCCGCTCTTTCTAAGTATCTATTGCTTCTTTGTTTGTTTTAGAGAAGAGCAAGGACTCAGTAAGTGAAAATGCCTACTACATCTAAAGCTATATAGAATTGGTGTATGATAGGGAGGAAAAAGGCAGATGTTTGATGTGAGACATGGAGGTTCCAAACTAACTTTTTAAGTAATGGGTTGCAGGATAATGGAGTAATGATAAGTATAGGGTTGCAGTTATGGCTCATGATGCACATGGATGTCATTTAAGATTGTTGTTGGAAGCAAAGAAAGTTGGTTTGTGTTTTATTAAAAGTTTTAGCTATTCCCTTCTCATTCTTTATACTTTCTTCTCTTTCTTCGCATCGATGTCCTTGTCTATGTTGCTTTCCATCTTAGCATCTCATAATCTCCTCCATTTTCATTTTTGTTTCTTATTTTTCTACTATGCTTTTTATCCAACCATTTTTTCATCTTTTTTTGTGCTTCTTTTTCATTTTTCTAATGCTTTCTTTGTTATTTAACTCACATTGGTCCCTCTTTTCTCTCTATTCCATTTACTTTTTTCTCTATTTCTCTTTTTTTCTCTTTCCAAATGGTTCTTTCTCATATTCTCTCTATTAGTTTTTGTCCTCAAAATTTATTATATCCAATTTTCCTTTTGTGCATGCACGTCTCTCTCTCTCCCCCCTCCCACACATTTATTATTAGATTAATTTCTTTTTTAATTTTAGTCCCAAATTTTGTTTTCTTTTTACATTTTAGTCCTTTGAACCTTGCTTTTTTATTTTAACCCTAAACTTAAATTTCATTTGCCAATTATTCCTAAGATTTTTCAACTCACATTTTAAACATGAAATTAATTTTAAGGAATAAATAAACTCTTAAAAATTGAAAAATCAAATCCAATATAAATCAATTATAATAAAAATGAAATTAAAATGTAATGTCCTAAAATCAAAACAATTTAAAGTAAATGAAAACAAGATTAATGAGTAATTTACTTTGTAAAATTTAATGAAAAATTAAAAATGTAAAAGCTTAAAATTTGAAATTGATAACATCTAAAATAAAACTAATTAAAAACGTTATGAAATAAAAATAAGCATAAAATATTAAAATATGATTTTTAATTTTCTTAAATTTTCAATAAAAATAAAAATAAACAAAATTATGGGGCATAATTGATATAAAAAGCTTATATATACAATGCATAATTGTTATTAAAGTATTTCTCATTTTTGTTCAAATGAAATTCAGGCACTCAAAATAAAATCTCCAGCCCTTAAATCCTCAGGTAAGAGAAATCTCTTTAGCAATGGCTCAAAAGAAACCTATAGGTGTAAATCCTTAAAGCTTATAAGAAGAATTTTCAACTCTTTAGATTAAAATAAAAATCTACAAGCTTAAAACCTCAAGTTTAGAAGAAGTGCCTTTAGCATCTAAATAGAAAATAAAAACTTCTAGGCCTAAAGGCCTTAAGTCTAAGAGAAGTCTCTTCATAGCTTAAACTCAATAAAAACTTACAGGCTTGAAGGCATCAGATCTTAAAGAAGTATCATCAACTTCTTGACCAACAAAAATCTACAAGCCTAAAAGTTTTAGGTCTATAAAAAGTCTTTTTAACTTTCTTACTTTAGAAAAACTTGTAGGACAAAAGGTCTTAGGTTTAAGAGTGGTCCTTTTAGTTCCTTAGTTTATAAACAGAAGTTACAAGCTGAAAGGCCTAAGGCTCTAGAAAACTCCCTTCAATTCTCTAACATAAAAATTCAAACAACTCTTATGTCTAAGAGTCTTAAGATAATAGTTGCTTTCATGAATATCAAAAACCTTTATAAATAATAAGAAGTTGAAATATATCATAATGACAATCAAATTCATTGAAATTTATCAAGGAATGGAGTTTGACTCTTTAAGATGAATAGGTTCATTTTAATTGCTGTGGAATTTGTCAAAGCAATGAAGCTAGATTCGTTAAGCCTGTCAAGTTTACTTTAAATTTCTTATGAATTTGTTAAAGTAATAGAGTTAAACTCCTCAAGCCTGTCAAGTTCAATTTAAATTTATATGAAGTTTAATAAAAAAGTGGAGCTAGACTCCATAAGTCTACTATATTTAGTTTATTTTCTCCTAAATTTATCGAGGTAATAGAGCTAAACTTGTTAGGCCTGTCACATTTGACTTAAAATTTGATTAAATTTGTTAAGTTAACAAAGTTAGACTCCATATGCCTAAAATATTCAATTTATTTTAATTGAAATAAGGTAATGAAGCTAGATTCCTCAAGCTTGTCAACTTCATTTCAAATTTCTTTGAAATTTATTAAGAAAATGATGTTATATGATATATTCATAGTTGAATATAATTATACACCCATATTTGATGTATTTTCTTGAATTTTTTGTAATTTTAATGTATAGTTGGTATTTAATTCACTTCAAGTTCATTTATAGGTAATAATTTCCTTCATGAACCAAAAAGAGAAGAATTTGGATAAAAATATAACATAAAATGAAGATTTAAAGCAAATAAGAGATACACAGTCGTGCTATACACTTTAAGTCTCACGACTCTGTGTAAAATTGCAAATTCTAGAGTTTTTGAAATATACACAGTCTAATATACACCCGTGTACCTCCCAGAACCCTAAAATTTACTATAGAAAGATGTGAGTGGAGACCAATTAAAGAGAGTAGACTTTTAGAGCTGATTATAAATGTGAAGAACATTTAGAAGGGATGAGATTGATCCAAAAATGTGGAGAATGTGAAGTAATTATCAAAAGATCCAATAGATTTCAACATCAAATCTCAAACTTGCAAGAACATTCGATAGAAGAAAAGGGAGATTTAGAATTATGAACTCTTTGTTTTCTATTTGTTTTTCTTCCTATTTATGTTTGATTTTGTTTGTTATCATGTGTAACTAAATGCTTTTTAGTGTGTAGGTGTGATAAACCCTAGTTTGTGCTATAATATGTTTTGATTCTTTTATTTAATGCAATTGTTTTGATTGATCTATTGTGATTCAATTATGTGTTTTATGTATGTTCTAATAGATTCAGAGCATTAGTACATAATCTAATTTCATAGTATAATGATTGAGAAATTTTATGTATAAATAAATCTAAAACAATTGAAAGGTTGATTACAAACCTAGATATAGGTCGACATAAATCCTTTGGATTAGGGTCAAACCTAATAATGGAATTCACAAATCGTTAAAGCAATATTAAAAAATTTATCTTGAATGATTTCAGTTAATAAACTTATAGATTAGTTGTTAATAGTCTCGCGAGAGTTATTATCATAAGATAGAAATTTTCATGGTCCACTAGTCAATAAAACAATTGCATGATAAAAAGTTAATATCTAATGATTTTAAGGGGATTCATTACCTAGACGCTAATTCTTAATATTGATTGTTTTCTAAGTAACTTCCTTTATTTCTTTGTTTGTTATTGTTTCTAATTTTATTTTATTTTCTTAATATTATTTTCTTTATTAAAACCAAATATAGCCTATAGGCTAGATGATAGAAGAATGACAATTACTAGTAATCATTGTCTTTGTGGAATCGAGTTGCACTTGCCTATGCTAGCTACAGTTACACTGTGCACTTACAGTTAATTCATATATTGGCCTTAGGTTTAGACCAATCAAGTTTCTGGCATTGTTGTTAGGGATAGTGATATTACGAAAACCTTAATTTTATTACTCTAGTCATTTTTATTTTATTTTATCCTATTTTTCATTTTAATTTATTCTATTTGATTAATTTGTTCAATTTTATTTCTTTTGTAGAATAGGAATCTTGGTCAGTTTATAACCCAGAGCACATATGAGAGTCTAACAAACACAGATCCAGAGATTAAAAGAACAACATTCAAGAATCTTCAAAAATGCAATAGTATGACTTTGAACTAACTCATCGAATAGAAGAATTAGAAGGTCAAGTAGACATCGAAGAATCATGCGATATAGCTAACCAACCGAGGACTATGTTCAACTATGCTAGGCCAAACTTAACTGGTGCAAAGTCCAACATTGTGAGACCAACTATTTAGGCAAACAATTTTAATTTGAGATCAAGTCGAGCATCATCCAAATGGTGCAACAGTCAATCCAATTAGATGGACTCAGGGACGAGGACCCCAACATGCATATCTCTAACTTTCCGGAGATCTACGACACTTTTAAAATAAATGGAGTTAATGATGATTCCATCAGACTGCATTTATTCCTATTCTCGTTAAGAGAGAAGGCCAAGCAGTAGTTAAACTCCATATCACGTTCTTCATTGACCACTTGAGAACAAGTGGCAGAAAAAATTTTATTGAAGTACTTCCCACCTACTAGGACTGCAAAACTGAGAAATGACATCTCTCATACTACCAAGCTATAGGTGAATATTTATATGATACATGGAAGAGATTCAAAGAGATGCTCAAATGATGCCTACACCATTGACTACCATCATGGATGCAGATCTAGACATTCTATAATGGTGCATCATCTAGCGAGACACTAAGCAACAAAACACTCAAGGCGACCTAGGACTTAATAGAGGATATGGGCATGAACAATTATTACGGATGTCAATTATGGCTGGTTCCTTTTTGGCCAGGGTTGGCCAAGCCACGGGCCGACCATGGTTGGCCCACGTGGGCCACAATTCAGCCCGTGGCCCTCTTTTTTTTTTTAAACGACATCATTTTGAATTCTTTTTTTAAAAAATAAATAGATGGGCCATAGCCCAACCATGGGCGGGAAAGCCTGCCACTGGGCCGAGCCACAGGCTGGCCCATCCCGGCCCGCATGGGCCACCACCCTCAGCCAAGCCCAGCCCGACCCATTGATATGCCAAATAATTATCAACGACGCTCATCTAAAGCACAAACTAATAGGCCAACAGAAGTATATGAAGTTGATGTAGAGGCAAAGTTGGCAAGCCAAGTGGAGGCCTTAAGCAAGAAGATAGACGGACTTACAATGGCTCCAAAAGGTCAAGTGATACAGTGTAAGGTGTGCAGAGCAGAGCCCCAAGGACAATTTTATCAATCAGCTCAGATAGAACATATGGACCACTTGGGGCATAAGACCCCAAAATAATCCATATAGAAACACCTATAATCCTGACCACCCCAACTTTTTATGGGAAAATTAAGGACAAGCACAAAACAGCCCTCTACCTGGATTACAGCAGCAAGCATCGTAGCCTAAGAAGTTTGGGATGGAAGAGTTACTTATAAAGTTCATTTAGGAATCGAAGGCGAAACATTAGCAAACTGATGCTTCCATATGTAACTTGGAGATTAGAATCAATTAACTGGCAAAGATTATGGTGGAAAGACCAAAGGGGAGTTTACCTAGCACAATAGATACAAATCCAAAGGAACACATTATGGCAATCACCCAAACTAGTGATAGAAAGCTCCAAGAAGGGAAAAAGGTGACTATTGAGAGTCACCTGAAGACTGAAGGTCGACAATAACCAAACAGAGTCAAAAAATATTGACCTGCAATTCCATATCTTACTAGAGTGAAGAAAATTTTGTTGGAAGTGGAGTTGGATAGATTCCTTGACCTTTTAGAATAGTTTAAAATGACTTACCCCTTGTTGAATCTTTTTTGCAGTTACCAAAGAACATAGAATCTTCGAAAGAAAAATTGTTAAAACTATACTGAGTAAGGAGAGCTCTAATAAGAAAATCAAATTATCGAAGAAATAAACAGATCCAGTGAGTTTTTATATTCCTTGCACTGTTGGTTGTTTAAAAGTAGATAAGGCTTTAGCTGACCTTGGGGTGAAGTAAATATGATGACTTTTTCTCTATTTGAAAAAATGGGAATAGGATAACTTGAACCAACTAGGATATGTGTGTAGTTAGATATTAGATTGGTAAAATATCCTAGGGGAATTGTAGAAGATATACCTATTTAAGTTGATAAGTTTGTATTCCTACTAATTTTTTAATTCTTGATATAGAGGAGGATACAAAAATGCCTATAGTCTTTAGTTGACCCTTTTTAGCAACTGCCAAATCAATTATAAATGTTGACGAGGGCAAGCTAACATTAAGGATAGGGGATGAAAAGGTCATTTTTACAGTTTCTAATGTCATAAATCATTCTCTTAAAATTTGTGGATGGAATTAAAGCTAATGAGTCTTGTCAAGATGTTTTTTAAGGTTCTATAGTCAAAGGTATGCTTGAGCCTTCGCAAATTCAAGGGAATAAACCAAAGGAGAAGCGTGGCATTAAGCGTCAAAAGGTAGCTTACTTACAAGTCATAAACCCATGGTAAGGCTACTACAACATAATTTATATAATCCATCCTAAGATTAAAAGATACATTGAGCTAATGACGTTAAAACAACACTACATGAGAGGCAACTCATGAATTAGCTAGTTTAATTTCATATTGTTTTGTTTTTGCTTTCATGTTTTTAGGATTTTAATTGAGCTTTTATGTGTTTTAGGATAGGAAATCAAACTTACCAACAATAAGGATGTGCGTACTTAATGTTAGACCCCGTTTCCAGAGTCTAACTCGTTCTCTGATACCATAAGATGTTGGTCCCTGGGTCTCAGTACTTATTACAAAGCTACCTTACCAAAGGATCGGGTAAGGATCATGTACAAGGACCCATCAGGGAAAGTTCCTCGCGACTAATTTTTGGGCTTCGTCGCAGCAAACTTTTCTAAAATCCTTTCTGGAAAAGTTCGCCGCGGTGAAGTCACAAAATTAAGTGAGAGCGTCTCTCAGGAAAGGTTCGCCGCGGCCAATTTTTAAGCTTTGCCGTAACGAGACCTTCGGATAAACCCGAACCATCCAACACCAAAATGAACACACACATCCTTTCATCACAACACAAAATCCATCACTACTAACAATTAACAAGCTCAACCCAGAAGATAAATATGTACATGATCGATAGAAACTTTTTCAAATCTTAATCTCATTACTAAATCAAAATAGAGTTTGAACAAAGCTTTAACGGACATTTCAAGCCGCAATACATTATAATCCAAAAATACATGATTTAGATAAAGAAGAATTGTTCAAAATGCAACTAAAGCCTAGTTTTACAAAAACTAACTGACAATACAAAATAACCATAATCCAGAGTAATGCCCTTATGCTCGATCACTCGATCTCTTGCTCATCACCTAAAGATGGGACGGAAAAAGGGGGTGAGCTTAAAGCTTATGGGTAACAATTTTATAACCGATAATAAGCAAAACCATTGTAAAATTCATAATGCATCATGAAACACATATTTCCAAATTCTTAATTTATCAAATACTTTATAAGAAACCCAAATTATGCATTCAATAAAATTGTCAACACATAAGCACATTAAAATGGTTTAAGAGGTCCATAAATAGAACGAGCTAACACATTCCCATGAAATGGTCCTATGTAGTCGTGAACAGAACGAACTAACGCAATCCCACATAGTGGTTTTTGCATAGTGGTAAACATGAGGGAGTCCTTAAAGGAGCTCCATGCCACTTGTGGGCAGGTAGGAGAAGTCTTTAGTCAAAGAGCACTTGACATACATAATGGACTAAACCAAACACACATAACATGTATTTCATAACTTGTAAACTTATTGCCCAAAATGAAATTATTTCCGAAAAGTGATTTCATAAACATAGTAATCTATTTATTTCAAAAAAAATTTCATTTTCGCATTCTTTTCATAAATCATCCACATAATAATCACATACCAACCACATAGCACTTTCTCAAAGCATTCAAAGAGCAATAAATGCACATTTATAATACAATTGAAAAACATTTACTTTCTTGATTTTGAAGAAACATTAATGGCTTATTATTCAATTATAAAAATGTAACCCACCTTG
>JANIIA010000002.1:37734887-37772378 GCA_027478495.1 Erythroxylum alaternifolium | reverse complement strand
ATTTACATATAACTTAATTTTCTTCCAGTTACTTTTGTAATGAAAATATTTATTATTAACAAAACAAAAGAGTTTAGTTTTATTTATATGAGCATTATATATCTAGTCATAAGGTACCAAGATTCTTTTGTAAGTGATATACATATACGTAGAGATGTTTGGGAAACATGTATATTACTAAAATCTAAATTAGTTTATTCACAGTTGAATAATCAAGTTGGTCACTTAATTATGGTTTAGACTGTAGTGTTGCGATTTATTTTCATGTAAGTAAAAGAGTTTACTTCAAGGGAATGATCAGTTTCGTATCATGATAGTAGTTGACTATCGATAATGACACTATTAAATGAATCTGGAATCAAGTATGTTTTAAAGTATAAAGTGAGTCGTTACTCTAATCTTAAAACATACACCTTAGCATTCTGTTATTACAAACCACAATCTTGATGAGTGACGAACTCATATGTGTTTCATTATAATTCTTGATATGATCTGAATGGATTTTTACAGAGTATCAATATAGTGTCTGCATGTTGGAATTATTTATTGAAACATATATCAAGGAACATTCATTCAAATAAAGAGTTTATAGTGATATCATCACTTTTAGATGTTTTTACGGAGTTTGGTGATTAAACTGGCGCCGGTAGTTTGATGGACTAGCTACCCATCAAGTCTTAGCAGCAAGATGAGATCTTGTGTGTTAATCACCATATAGAGTAAAACAGGAGATCTATAAGGAAAAACCAACATAAAGGCAAAACGGTAATTTTACCATTTATTGAGTGGATGGCTATAATATGGTTCATAATAAAGTTTGCAATTGGACATCTTATTCATGTATTCTCATAATATTTAGTAATTCAAGAGTTCAACTAATTGTCTTTAGTGTAATGACATTTGGTTAATAAGCTGGAATTAATTCTAATGAGATTAAATTAATTCCAGGCTTATTGGAGCTTGAATTATATAAGTCCAACTAGATTCCCCATTTGGCTTCTAGGAAGGTTATCAAATAAAGTAAGAAATATAAATAGAGGTTTTAAAGCCCATGATTGAATGTTGGGCTTACTTTGATTAGAAGCCTAAATGAAGATTTAATATTGTGCTTGACTTTGGTTTGATTTGATTAATTAGATTAACTAAAACAAAACAAAGTTATTAAAGAAAGAAGGAGGGCATATTTTGGTTTTTTATAGCTAAATGTGCAGCTGCACATTTAGCATTGAATTGGTAAAATTAAAAATGGTTTTTATCATGCTTTATCATCATTAAATGGAGTAATGATCTTATCATTAAATGGTTTAAGGTTGTCTTTTAATGATGGCATATAATGTAACCTTGTAGCATTCATTTCACTAAAGAAAGGTAGAAGTGCATTTGATGTATTCTCTTTTCCTTCTTTCGTCCATAACCAAAAATGAGGTCTCATTTAGTTTATTAGTCTTTTCATATTGCCATCTTAAATAAATGAGAAGAGTCTCATTTATTAGCTTCTTTAAGATTGATTAAAGAATGAAGTGATGCATTGGATGCACATCACATCTTTCTTTCATGATAACCAAAATTGACAAGGAGAGGAAGAAGTGTTCTTGCATTTTGTTTTGACCTATTCTCTCGTCTCATGTATGCATAGCCGAAACTTGAATGATTAGAGTCTCATTTTTGGCTTCTTTCTTCTAAGAAAAATCTCCTCAAAAATATTTGTCCTCCTTTCCCACTAAAGGATTTTGTTAACCAAGTTGTCCAAGACGAACAAGTGGTAGATCAGATTGGTTGGGGATATAACAACAAGGAGAGGATACAAAAGCGATGAGTCAAAGAAGGAGTCTGTATATTTCTACCACTTTGTCCTTATGTAAATTATTTTCCTTATACTGTATCATGTATAGCTGAAACATGTTGATTTGGTTATGTTATTTCTGCTGCGATTTGATTTTGAAAAAGTTTTGAAATCTACCATTTAACTAAATCTTGCATGTTTTTGTTTTTGATCCAATAGACTTGAGGATAGATTTCCCCTATAAGATGTCCTCCCAATATTTCTGGAACATGATCAGCGATGATGGTGACTACAACCCCAGAAGATTTAAAGCCTCTTCACTATAACTTCTGACACTTTGATAATTACATGGAGTCTTAAGCTACACTTTGAGCAACCGGGGAGATAGTCACAATGTAGTATGAAACATGGATATATATTATTTACGGAGCATGAGCAAGAAGATGCCAAATCACCTGAGGCACGCACTTACCTAATTCCTGAGGCATTAGTGCGAAGACAAAAAGGTCAACACCATTTATGTTGATCCTCATGTGACCCGACTAACATAACAGATGAGTTTGCTTGATCAATTACCATTGATACGACAGGTTAGTTACACGGCAACTCTCAACCTCAATATCATGATACATATGCGCATAGTCAGCCAACATCGAGGACTCATAGGTAACTTATATAGATTAATTGGGGAGCCTGACGAGCCAGCAATAGAAGGTGGAGGTAGAGTGGAACAACATGTAGAAGAGTAGTTGCCGTAACCACAGCCCCCACCACTTGAGATAGGAGATAAAACACCACAGTTGGATATTCTGAGAGGTCCCAAAGCTAGGTTGTAAAACCCAGCTCAACTAAAGATAACAATATTGGAGAGATGGGTGGCTGAACTTTTGGTAACTCAAAAGATTATCCGACGATAGTAGGCGAAACTTATTGTTGGTAACTCAAAAGATTATCCGACGATAGTAGGCGAAACTTATTGAGAGAGTAAGACAACTTGAGACTCTAATTAAGCAACTAAGAAAACTCGGGCCTACAGTCAAATAGATGGAAGAGTTGATGTTATTAATGTCGAGCCATTGAGGCATTAATTTCTAACCTCCACCATCTAGCGATGGCACTTCCTCAACAACCCCTCCACTAGTACATAATCATTAATCTGAGGACCCTCCTGTATTAGACCAACTTAGGTCACATCAGGAGGGAGAGGCTTAATTTTTGTTTAGTCTCTCTTTATCTTTATTAATTTTGTATTTATTATATTCTTTTCTCTAACATTATAGTTAATTTTATTTCTATGTTATATTTTATGTAATTTTATTTCTTTTTCTATTTTATCCTTTTTTATTTATGTTTTGCTAGGATGTAGTCTAATGTTGGATAGATCATAATTAGAAAAATCATCTTTCTCAGGAAAGTACCACTTAACCTTCTTACTTATATATGCTCAGATTGTGTACATTGAGGACAATGAATAACTTTAAGTGTGAGGAAGGAGCTAATGATTTTAATGATTTTCTTAAGCTTATTATAATCTTGGTTATTTAATTTTATGAACTAATATCTTGACTTAATTGAAATATGTCCATTAATACTTTATTTCATTATTGAATATTGATTTGAATTAGTATGCAAAAGGATTATGGTAGAATAAAATTTTTTTATAAGTCATGTTTTTAATAATCATTTAGATAGTCAAATTGAAATCTTTTTCATAAGCTTTTGAGCCTAAAATTGAAAATTTTTAAAATGTGTGCTATCATGTATAGTAGAATGATTCTAGAACTTACTTTTATTGTGCATATTAAGATCACATTTGTTAAATTAGAAGCATTGACGTGATAAAGACACTTAGTTCAACAACTTGTTTTAGCCTGTTTTTATAATTTCCTTACCTTATTTTATTCTTTAGGAATAACCAAGTTTGAGCCTTACCTTTTTCATTGATTTTAACCAGATTATTAACCTTTTGTCCTAATTTCTTTGAAGCCTTTTATTATTTTGAACCCTGAAGGTTATTTACATTAGTTGCTTAATTGAAACTTGAAAATTTGAAAGGTGCAATATCTCTTTAATAGTGGTACATGATGAATGTTCAAAATTAGATTGAGAATTAAAAAAAATTACGAGCATAGAACAAGAAAACATGAAAAATATATAATACCATTGGTTTTATAATGAATAGACCTATGTATTGTGTAGCAAGTTTCTTGTAATGTTTCTCTTGCAAAATTTCCTTCAAATTAACAGTTTTTATTATCCCAATCATAAGCCCCATTATAACCTGATAAAGACCTTTTGATTTTTGCTTCTAGTTTACGTAAGTGGTGGAGATGTGATAATATTGGAAGCATATGGTAAGAGTTCAAATATGCATTGATTTGAGAGTTTGATACTTTTCACTATAAACACTTGAGTGTATTAAATGAAATCTGAGTAAGGGGTGTAAAGGTTTATGCTTTTGATTTCAATGCAATTATTGATGTGATTACTATTAATATTGACTTAGGAAGTTATTTTTAGGATAACTTGAATCTAATTGTATGTTAATTTGATTAATATGATATGATGATTTATAATATGAATGGACATATTAAGATTAATAAAGGATGGATGTTGTAAAGTTAATAATTTTGATTATGGTTTGCTTGAGGACAAGAAAAAGCCTAAATGTGGGGATGTTTGATAGATGCATATTTGAATATGTTTATACACACATATTTGATGTATTTTGCTTGATATTTTGTACTTTTATTGTATATTTGGTACTTAATTAGCTCTAACTGCAGGTAATAATTATCTTCATCGACCACAAAGAGAAGAATTCAGATAAAGCACAACATAAAACAAAGATTAAAGTAAATAAGAGATACACGACCATGTTTATGTCCATCTAAGTCTGATAGCTCATGCAAAATCATGAATTCTGGATATTTTAGAATATACATAATCTAGTACATGCTCGTGTATCTCCTAGAATCCTAACATTTACTATAAAAAGATGTGAGTGGAGGCTAATTAAAAAGAGCAGACTTTTTGAGCTGATTTCTGATATAAACAACGATCAGAAGTGATGATATTGATCCAGGAACGTGGAGAACACAAAGAAATCATCAAAAGATCCAATAGATTGCAACATCAAACCTCAAAGATATAAGAATGTTTGATAAAAGAAAAGGGAGATTTAGAATTATAAACTTTTTATTTTCTATTCGTTTTTCTTCCCGTTTATGCTTGATTTTTTTTTATCATATGTAACTAAACACTTTTTAGTGTCTAGGTGTGATGAATCCTAGTTTGTGTTACAATATGTTTTAATTCTTTTATTTAATGTAATTGATTTGATTGATCTATTATGATTCAATTATGTGTTATATATATATATAATTTGATGTAATTGATTTGATTGATCTATTATGATTCAATTATGTGTTATATATATCCAAAATATTAGTACATAATCTAATTTCATAGCATTAAGGTTCAAATATATTATGTATGAATAGATCTATCATAATTGACAGGAGTTGATTGCAAACCTAGAGATAGGTCGTCATAAATCCTTTGGATTAGGGTCAAACCTAATAATGGAATTTACAAATCGATAAAGCAGTTCTAGAAACTTTAACCTGAAAGATTTCAGTTATTAAACCTATGGATTAGTTGTTAGTAGTCTCAAAAGAGTTATTGACATAAGATAGGAAACTCTACAGTCCAATAGTTAATGAAACAATTGCATGATAGAAAGTTAATTATCTAATAGTTTTGAGGGGATTCATTATATAGACAATGATTCTTGATATTGATTGCTTTCTAAGTAACTTCTTTTATTTCTATGTTCGTTATTGTTTTCAATTTTATTTTATTTTTAAAATTTTATTTTCTTTATTAAAACCAAAATCCAATCTATAGACTAGATAATAGAAGGGTAATTACTAGTAATTACTATCTTTGTGGGATCAACTCGTACTTGCATGTATTAGCTACAACTACACCGTGCACTTACAATTAATTCAAATATTGGCCTTAGGTTTAGAACAATCATTATACTCTAGAGGCATATCATATTTAGTTTATTTTCTTCAAAAAATTTCAAGAAAGATAATCATTTTATTTTATTTGAAATTTGTTAAAGCATAGAAGGTAGACTCTGTGTACTTTCTTAGAGGTAGGAGTATACGGGAGATTAAGACCAAAACCAAATACTCAAACTTTTTGCAACAGTTGCTTTACCTTAGGGATAAGCTAGCTAGTTTAAGCATATGGAGGATTGGAAATGGTCATAGAGCTTCCTTACTCTATAGTAATTGGAGCAATGCTAGACCCCTATTCCACTCCAGTTATAAACACTACATAATGAATTCTAACCATGCAAAAGTCAAAGAATGGGTTTTAGTAAACAACTGGAAAAATTTGCCCACTAAACTATCTCCAATAATCCCATCATATAGCCTCAGTGAAAACATAACTAATACATATATGGCACTTAAACCTAGTGGATTTTTAGTAACATCTCCTATAGGACACATGTTGAGGGTAGCATGGGTTAAATTTAGACGGGCCAAACTAATATGGAATAGATTGTTAGATCCTAAGATTTCCTTTCTATTTATAATTAGTCTAGAAACAAAATTTACATTAAATACATGCTCAAGTATCTTAACCTGCCTAATCAATTTCCTCTTTGTAAGATAGACTCAAAATTGACATGGGTATTTATTTTTTGAATGCTATTTCTCAATACAAATATGGAGAAGGACATTGAACCAATTATCTTTAAACGTACATACTAACTACTTGGAAGTGACAACTAGCTAGTGGAGCAGAGGGGCATGAGTAATGATGTTCACTTCCTAATTGTTACATGCTTAAGATCTTATATATACAAAAGATGGAGGTCTTTAAAGAAAGGAAAATAATCAAAAATACAATCATCAAAGAAATAATAAGGAAAATAATCAAAAATACAATCATCAAAGAAATAATACAACGGATCAGAGAGTAGAACCTAGTTGTCATGCAAAATCAACAAATGCAAGGAAGTTCCACATACCTGAATAACATCTAAGTAATCCAATAGAGTGACCGTAAAGAAAGAAGAACCACCATCATGCTAATAATCATCTCCAATGATCCAACTCAAAGTCCAGATCAAGGGCCAAACACACCCCACATATAATGAAGATCGTGGTTTGACTTGTAAAGAAAAGAAAGTTAGGTTAAAAATAGAAAAGGGGATCGAAAGAAAGAATTGGGAGGTTCTAGGGTTTGATGCCTTAATGCTTTTTTAATTTTTGGCTAATGCCTGGGAGCAATTGGTAAGGTTGCTCCTTTGTGACTCGAAAGTCACGGGATTGAATTATAAAAATAGCCTTTTTGTAAAACATAAAGGGAGGACTATATATAATTGATAATCTTCCTCTGATCCTCACAAAGCAGGTAGCTTGATACACTCGGGCAACCTGTCTAATGCCTATGTAATTATGGTCTTATTTGGTTATCATACTTTCTTACAGTCAAGTGCACTAACACGTGTAATATTTGGGGCTTTTCAATAAACAAGAAGATTTAATTTTTCAAAAAAAATCATAACCTTTAAGTACTTGTTCTATAGGTTTACAGATTAAAATCAACCCAATAAGCTACATCATTAATTTATTGACGTATACAACTAATAAATAAATTATTAATTATTGATAAGATATAAGTTAATACTTATATTTCTTAATAAAATGAATTGATATTATATGTTAAATATTTTTACACTATTTAATATAAGTAATGATATGTAAAATTAGATTCGCATATTTTTTAGTTTTTTGATCAAATTTTGTAACAAAAATGACATGATATGTGTTATTTAAAAGAACAAAAGATGTATTTTTTTGTGTTATTAAATTGGAGTTTTTTAAAATTTTATTATAATTTTTAAAAAATAAAATAAATCTTAAATTATTCACGTCTTTTATCCTAATTATTCCCAAAAGTTCTTTGTTTACAAATATACAAACAAATATGTCAAAAGCTAACATGTTAGGTTTGAGTTGCCCTCTCAACGCTATGTATGATTCGAATGGCTCGAATGTCTTGACTATAATAACATTATTTGGTTTAATTTCCAAAAACAATGTCATTTTGATCTTTAATTTTAACAAAATTAACATTAAAATAATGTCATTTTAGAAAACAAAGCAAAAATAAAATTAGTTTTTGGTAAACTGAACAATTTGGACTAGCTCGAACTCAATTAGGATTTATATTAATTTTAACTCTGTCCTAAGAGCTAGGCCACTTTAGACCAAGTCAATGTTATTGAAAATGTCAATGGGTCAGGTCGAACTCGAGTCACTTTTGGCCTAGCCCTGCTCATCCTTAATATTTTTATTAAAAAATGAAAACGACGTTATATTTTGTCGTGATGATTAGATCACAGGTCGGGCTTGATCTGCCTATATTAGGCCTGATCGGGCTACGTGATCCTATCAACTCGAGCAAAAATCGGGTCGAACCAGTGAGTTAGGCCAAAATTAATATTTCTAAATGTCATGTTAAAAACACCTTGGCTTTGTTTGGTTTGCAGGAAAGTAAAGTAAATTTGAAATTTGATTTCTCGAAAAATAAATATATGGAAAGTAAAGATATTCACATATTTGGATACTTATAAGAATTCTAATAGGAAAGTTGGGAGGATTCTTATTATAGTATTTGGTATATAACAGTATTTCATGGAATGTAATTTAATTTTGACATGTGTTTTCAATTATATCCCTACAAACTTAATAAAAATTGAAATCGTTAAATAATGTTAATTTGTAATACAAGTTATATTATTAAACGTTAATTTTTTCATTCATGATATTCTAATCATATAATACTGTTATATCATAAATATAGTATTGAAAAATATTAAAAAAAACCTCAACAGACTACAAATATAAATCTTAAAATTCAAATCAAATATTAAAATTTTTTCTAGCATTGAAAATACAAATAGAAATAGTGCATTATTATTAAATTTATTATTCTTATTAAATTTATTATTTTTAATATTATTAATTATTATTATTAATTTTCTACTTATTATTAATTTTATTATTACTAAATTTATTAATTTTATTATTAATATTATTATGAGTTTTATTATTATTATACATATTTATTATTATTATTGTTCTTATTATTATTATTATTATTATTACTAAATTTATTATTCTTATTAATTTTATCGTTATTATTACTACTTTTCTACTTATTATTATTCTTATTATAATTAATATCAATATTAATATTATTATCAATTTTTAATAATAATAATAGTTGTTTTCTACTAATTATTAATTTATCAATTATTTATTATTAATATTAATATTATTATTATTATTAATTTTCTACTTATTATTATTCTTATTAATAATAATTTTATTAATTGTATTAATTACATTTATTATTATTATTATTATTATTAAATTTCTTATTATTATAAAAAAGTTGTTGTAGAGTTAAGAGAGAAGGAAGAGTTGAATTGATTAGCGCATTTTTTAGTTTAAATTCATGAGGAATAATCTAAATACCAAGGAGATAATGAGATTTACAATCCAAGTAAAATGCTACTATTTTTCTTAAATTGGGAAAGTTTTTACTTTCCTAACTACTAAAAAAAATTAACTAAATATGATAATATAAATTTTGATAAAAAGATTACTTTCCTAATTAAAAATAGATGTCAACCAACCTTATGCAAAGAACATTTAAAAGAAAAAAATTAAAAAATACTTTTTTACTTAATAATTAAAAAATTGAACTAGTTAGACTTATTTAATAGTCGCTGTAATAAAATTAAATAATCTAATGTAAGTTAATTTCCGATCTTAAAATACTGAATTTATTAGTCAATTGACTGTAACCCACTTCCAGTGTTGCAGAGCATGGCTCAGTTCTGGAAACCCGGAGCCGATAGGCCGCGCATTCTGGAAGACGAAGACGGCGGCGTCGTATTCGTCTCCACTGCTGTGTCTTCTGCCTCTACCTCCCGGTCATTAATTGCTCTCACATTTCTCTCACTGTATTTAAAAACTGGCATGAGCTTTTGCGATCGCATTTACATATATACATATATCAGGTTTGGTTATGCGAACATAGAGAAACAGAGACAGAGATTACCAGTTTACAAGTACAGGAATGCGATTCTGTATCTGGTGGAGACTCACGCCACTACTATTATCGTCGGCGAGACTGGTAGCGGCAAAACTACTCAGATTCCTCAGGTACGCCTTCTGTTAAGCTTAGGATGTGAGTAGGAAATTCTTTCTGAGGCATTGAAAACTCGATTGCTATTTGCTTTGATTTTTGTGCAGTTTCTTAAGGAAGCTGGTTGGGCCGATGGTGGACGTGTCATTGCTTGCACCCAACCTAGGCGACTTGCTGTCCAGGTGCTGTAGTCATTACACGTCTCTCAGTTTGTTTTCTGTTTGCTTTGAGTTCTCAAGCAACGTTGTTGTACTTCTGGATGTTATCCACCTCAAATTTGATCTACTTCCTTTTTTTCAAGTTGCTCTATGAAACTAACATTTGAATGATGGTTTTGGCTTCTCTTCTTGTTCAAAAGATTAAATTTAGGTGCATAGATAACAAGTCAATTTTATCAGCATTTTATGTTTGTGAATTGACTGTTGTTCATATACTCTTCTGCTTAATGATAATGCGTTTGTTAAAAAAGAATTTGCTGGCGTGATCATCCAGGCTGTTGCTTCAAGGGTGGCCGAGGAGTTGGGAGTCAGGCTTGGAGAGGATGTTGGCTACACAATCCGATTTGAGGATCTTACCACTTCAGTGAGACTAATTAAATTCCTTTAGTAGCTTCACTTTCATTTGACTTCAATTCTCAATTTTATCATTTTACCATAGAGCATCTTTGCAATTTTATCTATACTTGTACTCTTTTTTATGGATGGAGAATATTTTTTTCTTTTCGTTTTCCCTCTTTTTGATGATTGATGCTCATAGTTGTGTTATGTTGGTAGTACAGATGTGACTAAGATAAAATTTCACCATAGAGCGTCTTTACAATTTTATCTATTGTACTCTTTTTTATGGATGTTGAACACTTTCTTTTCTTTTTCCCTCTTCTTTGATGAATAATGCTCAATTTCTTCTGTTGGCAGTACAGGATGTGACCAAGATAAAATTTCTTACTGATGGTGTCTTGATTAGAGAAATGATGGAAGATCCACTTTTGACCAAGTATAGGTATAAGTTGTTATTCCAACCATTTTCATATTGCTTCTTGTTTTTCAAATTTTCAATTTTTTTCTATCTTTGAAACTTCAGAAGAAGGTTTTAAAATTTCTCTTTCTTTTGTTAGCCTTTGATTCTTTCATTATTGAATTCGTTTTGAACCTCTGCATCCCATCCACCCCCTAGCTAAAAGGATAAGGGGCAGATTATGTCTATTGGAATAGATCCATATTGTGGATAAATGCATGCATATCACGTACTATTGACTATGAAAATCCGACTACATTGCATAGCAAGAAGTCTTCAATATGATCCATCTCTTGCTAGGAGTATCTATCTATATATCTATTTCTCTTACGTTGTTGGTTTACTGTTTATGTATATAAATTTCTTTTCCGCATACGGTGTTACAGTGTCATAATGGTGGATGAAGCTCATGAAAGATCCATTTCAACTGATGTAGTGCTAGGTCTCTTGAAAAAGGTTATATTTTCTGTTTTAACATTGTCTAAGTACTATTGAAGTAATTAAATACATTCATAATCAGGACATTACTGTTTCTTGAATTCTAGATCCAGCGGTGTCGACCTGAACTACGCTTGATCATCTCATCTGCTACAATTGAAGCAAAATCTATGGCTGCTTTCTTCCTGGACCGGTAATTTTGTGAGCATTTGAAGAGTGACAACTCTTACTTGTTGCTATGCTATCCATTTTTGTAGTGGAAAATTCTTGTCTTTAATTATGTTGATCTGGCAGTCAACCCTTAAGTAATTGCAATACTCATCCAAAATTTAAGAAAATGTGTTTGTCTTGTTTTTTAGTCAAAACTATCACCTCTAAGCCAGTGATGGCATCTGTGCTTAAGTGCAGCTTGGCTGTGCTGGCCTGAAGTCAATTGGCTCGACCCAAACTAACATGGTTTTAGACCAGGCTTGATTTGTTTTTCAAATTTTCGGCCCAAGCTCGAACCTTGTCCGAAATCGGATGTATCAAGTGAAAAAAACATCGTTTCCAAAATTCAGATTGAAAAAAAAAAAATCGAACTTGGGCTGGGCCTGATCGGGCTTCTAGTCGAGTTTGGGCCCAATTAGGTATTTTGTTGGCCCAAGCCCGGCCCAGTCCATTGCCAATCTTAATCTAAAAAAATTAATATTTGACGCAATAAGGAGATTAATTTCTGTGAAACTATTGCAAACTTATTGTTATGTTGCATTCAACATGTCACATGTATGTGATGATAGTGGTGATGACTACTGCATGCTGCTTCCGCTATCTCCATTTGTATGATGCTTTCTCCCCTTCCTATGAAGCTAAAATAAAAGACTGCAATTACAGGAATTAATCAACTTTTAATTGTGTTTGTTTTGAACCAGCAAAGAGCGTCAAAGAGTGGAGACACTTGAATCTGGTCCAAGTAACGAGCCTGCAATTCTGTCAGTTGAGGTATTTGTACTAGCAATAAGTTGTATATATCATGATATTGATGAAAAATCCATTCAGTTTAGAAGCTTTTTGAATATGGGATCGTCCTATATGTGGAGTAGATCTGACCTGACCAAGATCTTATTGTATTTGGATCCCTTTCAGGGTAGAGGATTTAATGTGCGGATTCATTATGTTGTGGAGCCTGTTGCAGACTATGTTCAAGCCGCTGTTTCAACAGTATTGGCAATAAATGATCAGGTATTCTTGCTTAAATGATGCTGAAGCTTTTACTTTTGCTTTCGGAGAATTTCCATTGTTTTTTGTTTGGAGATGGAAAGCTCTTTATAACTCAAGATACTCAACATCCACCAAAATACACTTCTAGTGCATAAATGCGGACATGATACATAGATGAACAATATCTAACCTCTTTCAAAGTTCTATTTTATGTAAACACTTGAAACCTAAACAGGAAGCCAATACAAAAGCAGATGACTAGAAACTGGTGCAACCTCAAATATATATATAAACTTCACAGAAGTCTTTTAAGGATCTACCAAAATCTGAAATGAACTTTAGTATGGGACAATTTCAAAACTAGTTCCATATCCGTGCTTTCATCGTCTCTCAACTTTCAGATGTCAATACTCTTGTGCGTATAAAATCAAAGCGAAGCATTTATTAGGCACAAAATGTTAAAATGCGGAATATTTTTGTGGAGTGTAACGGGGATAGCTTATAATTGTAATATGAAATGTTAAAAATCACATGAACCAGCATACTAAACCTCAGATGCATGCATATTGTTGAAGGTTAAGTAGTTGTCTAAGAATTCGATGTTTGTGCCAATGTAGAGCTAAGCACACAGTTCCTTTGACCATATATAGCTGTATTAGCTGGATCAGATGGCATTATGAGTCATGCACTCTGCTATATTTGTCAATAGTATTTTGTCTAGTGAAAGGTCAAAGTGAACTCAATATTAAAATTTTGAAGCTACCTAACTTCCATTCATCCACTAAAATACAGTTGCTGTTATGTTGATTGTGGAATACGCAACATGCACAAGTTGTTAATCAGTTGAAAAGTATATATCTTTATGTTGGGAAAACATATCACATTTGTAATTCTACTATGGCTCTTATTTGATTACTAAAGTGCTTCTGGATTAAGTGTCTGCAAGAATTATAAGCCAGATATTTTAATTTCCCAACTTTATACTTATAGCTCCTGTTTGTTTTCAATCAACGACATCTATTAGACAAAATGAAATATTCTACTTTTTTGGTCCGGCTTTTGAAAAAATGCAGCCTTTGATATTTGTTAAAATTTCTCCTGGTACTAGTGCAGCATGATTTTAAATTGCAGTTTGTGACCATATTATTGTGGTTGCCGTCTGCACCGTCACAGCGTGACTGTCCCCACCTATTAAAAAAAGAGGTGGGGACAGTCACATAGACACACAGAATGTACACTTGATTGACTATGTTTCAATATTATGATAAGAGCTTAAGTGGAAATATGGAAATAACTGTACAGTTATTTCTATATTGACTCATATGTACAATAAACCAGTTGCTGCTAGGTTGGCTGCTGCAGGGGCTGCTAATATTTTTAGTAGTAACTCACGGATGTTCCCCCTTCGAACTCGCTTGGGTAGAACTTCCAAAGAGAAGCCCTCCCGAGGGTTTGGGATAGTCTGGAATTTAAAACCTTGATGTAGCAATATGTTTTTCCTTCTAAGGGAACAATATGCTCTACTGATAACTTTTGTATAATAATTTAGGAGCCAGCAGGTGATATTCTGGTATTTCTCACTGGTGAAGATGATATCGGTGTTGCAGTTAGTTTACTTACTGAAGAGGCTCAAGCAAATGGGAACAAATCTTCTGGTACAAAGGCATTAATTTGAATTCAGCTGTTAGCATGATTGGTTTATTAGTCTTATTTTAGTTACTTCTTCAAGTATTATGGATTTTGTCGAAGTTTTTAGTTGCACCTGTGTCTTTATATGAACCTAACATATGTTTTCTTTTTAATATTTGATGTTAAATCATTTGTAGTATTATGTATGTAAACAACGAAGATAGATATTTATAATAATAGGAAATGTGTGTGAGCATAAGCTTTTGTCTTTTTGCTTTTGCTCTATGTGATTCAATTACGTAAAATGATCAGAATTACCAAACCACTGATATTCTGCATGTATGAGGATGCCTTATTGACTACTTTAGTTTCTTCTTGATGTTATCCAAGGACAACACTGACAAATTACCAATTATCAGGACTGATTGTTTTTCCTTTGTACTCTGGCCTCCCGCGTGCTGAACAGGTTTGTCATGTGTCATGTGGTTTCTTACTGTGTTAGCAGGATATATTGTAGACTTAGTATTCCAGTGTCTCGTGTTCTTCATGCCCTGCTACTTTCTTTACAGGATCTTGTGTTTTCTCCCACTCCTAGAGGGAAGAGAAAAGTAATAATATCTACCAACATAGCTGAAACATCATTGACCTTGGAGGTAATATATGTATGTTTAAACAGTAATCCGAAAAATCCTCATAAACTTATTTCCTTTCTTACACTGCATTAGCATTGTTGGTCCACTGAATTATGCAGGGTATTGTCTACGTTGTGGATAGTGGGTTTTCAAAGCAGCGATTCTACAATCCGGTATTTTTGATACTATTCATTTGGGTTTAAAGTAGTGATAAAGTGCTGGTTAGGGAACGCAATGGCCAGGCCACCTTAAGGCCTGACCCTGAACTTAAAAAAAATTTGTGGTCTGGCGCCCAATAGGAATTGATAAGCAGGTGCGATCCAGAGATTGCTCACACTTTGAGCATATCTCAAAAGCCTAAGACTGTTTTGGGCCATTTCGGTCCTGAACCCAGTCTGAAACTATATGTATGTCTATATATATATATATATATATGGGGATATTTAGGTGCCCAAATCAAGTTACAAAACTTTATTCGATCCCAAATTTTTTTTGAGTCGGGCTTAAGTCTTTCTATTGCTAGTGTTGACTGGCTTGCTGTATTTGAGATTTTCTTTTATTTCTATAATTGGACCTTTGAACTCGGTAATAAACATCTGCAATGTATTATGAGTTTTCTCATAGCTAAAACTAAGTTTCAATTTTTGTATTTCACATAACAGTTAAATGTTATGGTGTGTATCTGCATGTTCTTGTTCGTGTACAGAAATATTTATGCTGGAGAACAAGACTTGTGGTGTTTATCTGGATGTTTATTTATTTATTTTTGAGTTTAACATGGACTAAATCAAAATTGGATAGTTTGTATTGCCTTCAACCTTTCTTTTTTTCTTATTTAATCGTTTCTTTTCAAAAGTTTCCTTCTGTTGTATAAGCCATTAAATCTGCATAAGTTGTGGGAATCAGGAGTGGAGCCAATCTAATGGTTCCAAACTTTTTGTAACTAACCGGGCCTCTTTAATGTCTTGGTTTTGCTGCTTCGTTTACTAGTAACAACTTTTTATTTATTGCTTCTGGCTGGTAATTGTAGTGAGCTGAGATGTTTCTGCTTCTCTTAATTAGTCAGTCTTCTGATTTTATTTATGGTGGTTACAGATGTCAGATATTGAAAATCTGGTAGTGGCACCGATATCGAAGGCATCTGCAAGACAAAGGGCTGGTAGGGCTGGAAGAGTCCGACCAGGAAAGTGTTACAGGTTTCTAACTGCAAAGTGATGTTTTGCATAATAGTTTCTCGTTGCTCTTATTTGTTTTGGTATATTAAGGAGGAGCTTCCATAACTTCTAGAGCAAGAAGCTAAGCATTAGAACACTTTTCCATAGGACCATGATAGTCATTTTTCTTGTTCTATTTTACCACCAAGGAGTGTAGGTGAATTGACATTGATTTTGTTTTCAGAATCATGTCAAGTATCATCAAACTTGTGAATTGTAAATCATTATCAGGGTCTTATTTTTACCTTATACCAGCTTTAAAACTCTTCTTTAAATTCTGGTCTTGACTGTTGGGCATCACACAAAGCCGAAATGAAATTAAAAAAATGGAGGCCTTTGTATACAATCCAAATGCACATTAGACATGACTCATAGAATACCACTGATAGGTACTCAATATAAAAACTTGGTACACTTCCTTTTATGGAGTGACCTATATGACAAATTTTAGGGCACTAAACTCATAAAGGTAGACTACTAAATCAATAAGGGTCCATTTGAATGATGGAATTGCAATAGCCATTTGCAGTTCAATTGTAATTGTAATGCATACTGACCATTTGCAGTTCAATTGTAATTGTAATGCATACTGACTAACCTAGTGAAAATTAAGTTGTCCAAAAAGGCAATTCTTTGTGGGTTTAACAAAGGTTAGATTTCTTTCTACAATTGTGTGATACATTAATCTTCTCTTAGCTGCCTGCATTTTGGATGAGACCTAACCCCTAATATCAAGTTCTTGAAAAAAATTTATTCTCTGCATGTCCTATGACCGGCTATGAGAGCCTAATAGCCTACCGGATATGCTCAAGTTATCTCATGGATTTTTATCATCTTCATGAAAAGTAATCCTGGAATGGTTTCTTCATGCATTCTAGTTGTTGCTTTTGACAAATTAGATACATCCCTCTTGAACTTGTGGAATTGATTTTGATGGGTGGTTAACAAGAGTTGAGTGCTCATTGTTGTCTCCTGAAAAATTGATTGTTGCAAGGTGTCTCCAGTCTATATATAACGTGAAACATTTTGACCCCTACGACCAGATTATATACAGAAGAGCATTTTATTAACGAAATGTCTGCGGAGGGAATACCAGAAATTCAAAGATCAAATCTTGTTTCCTGTGTCATTCAGGTCTGCATTTCTAACCTTTGTAGTTGCCAAACTTTATTAGAACATGACCGTTTAGTTGGAATCTTTGACTTTAGTGAATACAATATAGCTTTGTTGCTTTTAGAGTTTTACATAATATCTGGTCTCTGAATCTCAGATAAAAGCCTTGGGCATAGACAATATCTTGGGCTTTGACTGGCTAGCCTCTCCAGCTCCAGAAACAATGATTCGGGCTCTTGAAGTTCTTTATTCACTAGGGATCCTTGATGATGATGCTAAACTTACATCACCGGTTGGTTTTCAAGTTGCAGAAATTCCATTGGTATGCTAGCTGCTGAGTATTTGATTTGGCCCTCTTGATGCTGCCTATTTTTGTTGATGTGGTTGCACACTGTTACTTGTTGAGGATCAGATTATTTTCTATTTCTTTCTTCTGATGCATGTGTTCTAATGAGTTACTGCTTTGATTGCATGCATAAGTAGGACAGTAAGTAGGGAATCCCGGGCAGTTTAACATCATAAATTAGCATCTCTTCTTGGACTATTTTCTTGCCATCCCTCTTGTCTGCACCCTCCCCTGGAGAAAAAACTCCAAAGAGCAGCCATGGGAGTAAGAATTTGTATATTGGACAAGTCAGTACTTGACCACAATCTTTGGGATATTAAGAAATTGACTTCCCTAAAAGGTTATACAATTAATATACAACTTGATATTTTCTAATAAGAATCTGATTCAATTTCTAAAATTTGATTTTTCACAGGAGCCAATGATCTCCAAAATGATATTATCTTCAAGCCAACTTGGTTGTTCTGAGGAAATCATCACAATTGCTGCTATTCTCTCCCTTCAGGTATCCTTTTTCACTTTGATTAAATACCTTGTGCCTCCAATTTGGTGATTAAAATGGAATGTATGGGGAATTACCATTAACACTATTACGATATAAAGAAGATACTCCTTAGCGATAGAATTAGTAACTGAAATATCCTTTTGCAGTCCATCTGGGTTTCTAGTAGAGGAGCATATAAGGAGCTAGATGAAGCCAAGATGAGATTTGCGGCAGCAGAGGTAGTGGACTTGCTCGATCAAATTTGGGAGATCACGTTAAAAATGTCTCTATTTATCGATTAGATATTTGGCCATTGTTTAGACAATTTTTAGTCCAACAGGGAGTCCAGCTGCACTTTTTATTGAATAAGATTTTACAAAACTCATTGTCTTACTTCTTAGCTACAGCATTCTATTTATATTCCTGACTGATCTCATTTTTCAATTATTAAGCCATTTCATTTTACCAAGATACTAGTTGTCTGTCTCTATATCTGGTATAATTGTAAGTTTTACTGTTTATGCCTTATATAATACCTTTGGGCAGCCTTTTCAACTACTAAGGAAAACTGGACATCTTTTGCTTCATCTGCTCTGGAGCTGCCAATTCTTCAAATTTTTTCCCATTTTCTATTTAATTAGGACAGCATACCATTCTATAAATTTCTTTGCTTGGCGCGTAAGCAAGTTCATGTGAAGCAGAAAGATCATTATCATTCTTGAAATTTAACTTTCATGATCCCCTCTAAAATTATCTTACAGTTTGCACCATATACTTGATGTATGATGGCTTTATTTATTTATTCATTGGAAAAGAGAATGTATGTTCCTCGGTCATAATCCTTTTGTAGACGGGTTTAATTTCTTGATCTTTTTCAGGGAGATCATGTCACATTCCTTAATGTTTACCAAGGTTTTCTTGAATCTGGTAAATCTTCACAATGGTGTCATAAGAACTTTGTGAATTATCATGCCATGGTGCGTAATCAAATTTTCATAGCCGTAAACCACCTCAAATTTGAATAAGATCTTTTAAGTAAGACATTCATTTCACAAGACACCCATTCCAGTTTACTTGTTTTGCAGAAGAAAGCTGTTGAAATTAGAGAACAACTAAGAAGAATAGCACTCAGATTAGGCATAACATTGAAGTCTTGTGAAAGAGATATCGAGGTAAGTGTTTCCAATACTAGAGGGAAGGGGAACAAAATAGGTAAGATTATCCTTAGCAAAGTAGGTCTTTTACCATCTTCCATTGTCAATTGTATCATTGAATCATAGGTTCTCTTACTTGTGCAAATTAAGAATTTATATCATAGTGGATTGTAGTTTAGTCTAGCTACAGTTTAACAGAAATGAGACTTTTGATAGTGGGCCTGATATTTCATTATTGATTAATTTTAGCATGTCATCTTTTTTTACAACGCTAAGCACTAATACAGATGAAGGGATGCAGGAGTATTAAAATGATGATTTACAGCACTAGCAAAATGAAAAATGTTCTGACATGGATTTTGTTTTCTGAACTGCTCATTAGTCCATTGATTGTACCTTATGAACCTTTTATGCGGAATGCTTTTACGAAGTTAACTGAATGAATCATATACTGAGTTGCTAATGCTGATTGTTTTTTCTTTTCTTCTTCTTCTCCTCCTTTCCTCCACCACCACGTTGTCCTTTCTAATCTCTTTGCAGGTAGTAAGAAAGGCAGTTATTGCTGGATTTTTTGCAAATGCTTGTCGTTTAGATGTGAGTATTGTCATGATGGGAATTCTCACTCTGTATCCTGGACAATTTTGTCTTCCCCTTTAGACGAGCCTTCAACTGAATCAACTCTTTGAAGCAATAGTGCCCAAAGTTTTTCCACTCACTAATTTGCTGATGCAATTGTAATTTGTCATTTCATTAGGTTTATAGTCATGATGGCATGTACAAGACCATTAGAGGTTCTCAAGAAGTCCACATTCATCCATCTTCTGTATTATTTAGGTAAGCAAACTGGACTTCCAATTTTAGCTCAAGTGTTCTGAGAGTCTGTTGTTTTGTGTTGACTGATATGCAGATACTATTTTTATGTCTGACAATCTTTTCTCTTCTTTATCAGAGTTAATCCGAAGTGGGTTATATACCACTCAATTGTCTTAACAGACAGGCAGTACATGCGTAATGTCATGACTATCGATCCGTCTTGGCTGACAGACGTTGCGCCTCATTTTTACCAGCACCAGTGACAGGACCTCAATTTTTGTAGACGGCCACTCCACCATTCATGTACACAATCCCTGATACCTTTGTGCATATCAGTTAATAGGTTATCTGTGTCACTCAGCTACGTTAATATTAAAATTGAAAACATTTTAAAGCCTTCTGTCAAATATTACATTTGAAATTTCTGCTGGATTCTTGCTTCAAATTGTAATTTCTTGCATGGTTGCTTGGATCTTGTCTTATTTTAGGAACCAAGTGAAAATGTCACTCTGGTTTTCCAAGGTTTTAAATACCTCTGCCTAAAAATTTCTAACTTGAGCTCTATTATGCCGTTGCAGTTCAATTGAAGGTTGAATTATCATGTTTGGGTGACGTTACTGCTTCTCGGTTAGCTAATTTCAGATGGCATATCACTGACACAACAGTGTACTCGATCTTTCCAGCATGACTGCAAGATCAATTTTACTTTTAAGCTTGGATATTTTAACTTCAGTGAGGGAGCCTTTGATACTTTTTGCATTCGAGTTCAAATTTTTCAATGTGTGGAAAACGATTATTTTCTCTTAAAAGAGTTGGTCTCCATGTTGAAAGGTGAAAGAAAGTTGATATTTAGGATGAATAGAACTGAAGATGCACATGCAATGGGATTCAAGAGGACGTGTAATGGGATGACATAAAATGGGCTAATGTGGAGTGATCATATTGCTAAAGTGCATATTTTAATGTGATATATTACAATTCAATTTCGTACGCAACTAAATAGAATAAGATAGTGAAATAATCCAGAGTGTTATTGGCATTCGGTACAATTTGTTAAACTTTATCCAATTAAGTCTTACAAATATTGAAGCTCATATAAAAATAATCTAAAATTCATTACAATATTTTAAATACTATAACTAAATGTATCAAAGTCCTAACCTTAAACACTTTTGTGCTCGCTCTATTCCGAGTTTTATTATACTTTCTTTCGAACCGTGTGATGAAATTAGTTGCTACCAAATGACTTAGTTGTGGTGTTGTAGAAGTGAGTCCGCACAAGATACAGCCTCCACAAACTTGGATCCAAAGTCTAAAACTTTCAAACTTACAATCTTATTTTCTTGAAAATTTTGAAGTAATCAACATAATGCTCCCTCAATTTAATATGATAAGAGTTGCTTATATGGGAATTCTATTAAATAATAATTTAAGACATTATATTGACTATTTTAAAATTAGATTGATTGCGACTAGGTTTGTTTTTGGCTGGACTTTTGTATTTTGGGTTGAATCTCAACTAACCTTGATTTTTTTAATTAGATTCGAAGCTTTTTTATTTTACTTAGAGTCTAACTGAGGTTTTGGCTAGATTTGGACCTATCAAAAAAAATTTAAGTCAAACTTGGATCCCCTTCATTTGGTAACTCTAAAAATCATAAAACTTTTTATTTTATTTATTTATCATATTTACGTATCATTATTTTTATTGAAATGCATAATAATGTTTAACAAAAAAGTCAAATCAAACCTACACATAGGAGCATTTAACACCTTAAAGTTTATCTTCTGTTTAAATGACCCTAAATTTGCTTAAAGTTAGCATATATCACCAATTTTGATCACGTAGAGCAACTTTGTTTTTTTTGCAAAACTAAATTTTGTATTTCCAATTAAGGAATAAAATTGCTTTACAAGGGTTTTGTACAAAATGTTTTATAAAAGAAACATCTAATGTAGTTGCATCTAAATCTGTTGTTTTTCATTTAAGGACAAGTATCCTTACTTGGTCCAATGTGTCAACCATTCTTTACTCATTTCTGTCTTTGGCTTTCTTCATTCTAAGTCAGTGTTCTCAAAGCTTCCTTGATAATTTTAGTGAGGGGAGACTTACTAGTTTGTTTAGGAGTAATTATCTGATGTCTTCACGTCTTCATGTGAGTATAATCCTGTTCTTTTTTGGATCTCTGTTCTTTCTTATTCCTTTCCTTCAATATAGTTAGATTTGGTTGGTGTATAGATTACACACTTCTAATTTCTTCAACTTCTTTATCTACCATATGTGAGTTGCCCTTGAATGGATTGATGTATGTTTTATTGATTCAAAATTGTGTTTTCCCTAATTTTGAGGGTTTGATTGAGGCACATCCATGTTTTAATTGATGCATGCCCTCTGCTGGATTAAATAAATCTCCAATTCACCTTGTATGTGAGACTGTAGTTCATACGCAATTTTTTAGTCATGATTACTTCTCTTAACAAGAAATAGATGGAGTTCGTAAGCTCCCTTACCTCCTATTTTTTGTTGCAATATTTTTTGTAGTTTCTCTCTCTCCACAACTCATATATCACCCCACTTAATACTATCCTAAGTATCTATGTGTCATTTTCGTTAGAAAATATTAATTTTAGAGCACATTCTAGCATTTCTTCCATTATATTCAGTTGAACATGTAGATTGCATCTTTGTAGAATGTTTCTCCATATATTGGAGGAGTATAGGCTAGAGAATAGAATATAATCACTTGTTTCTGCCAGTGATTGACATAGAACGTGGAGGAACCACTCTAGGGCATTATCTCCATTGTTAAAAATATATCTCCATTGTTAAAAATAAGTTTTTTATTGTTAGCCATATGATAAAAGAAAACCTAGGAACATATATCTTATCCCTTACAAGTTTATGCCTTTTATTTCTTAAACATTAGGATTGAATATTGACATATAGGATTTTGTTAGCTAGAGAATTCTGTCCATTATGAATTGGTTTGAAGTAAAAATGGGAAAGCAGGGTATAATTCATTTTACCCCCTTAAAGGGAAAGTCCACTGGTTTTCCTTAATCACTGCACTTACTGTTGCATTGAGGCCTAAAGTGTAATTCAAGTTTAGGTTTAAAGGGTGTAGATAAAAGGGACTCGAGTAAGATCAATTGCCAAACTAGAAATTTGTTTTTTTGCCACTCCCTCTCATGTGTTTCATTTTACTTCTTACTATTTCCCTTAGGCTTAGAATTCATCTAGTCACTGAAGAAGAGTTGGAGTTAGGTTTCACAGTCCATAAGCTTGCTCCTTTGATGAATTCTTCCCATTTTCTTATAATGCTTCTTTCTTGTTAAATAATCTCCATATCCTCTTTGCCAATAAAGCTTCATTTGTGAGTATTAGGGAGACATCTCCTTCCATTTGAATTTTTCCATTCATTTGTTTTTTCTTTCCCCACTCTACAGGAAGTTTCTTTCATTCTTTTTATGTCTTTAATTATCTTAACTAGGAGGGCGACATGTGAACTCCAATAAATGAGCATACTATTTAGGATAGAGTTTATAAGTTGAAATCTTCCTACATAGGATACGCATCTTGATATCTATATACAAGTCTTGCTTAGAATAACATCAAATAATAGTTTACAATCATTATAACTTAGTCTAAAGGAGGAGATATGTAGCCCTAGGTATTTAAAAGGAGTTTTAGCCAATAGGAGTCCTAAAACTTGTACCAAAATTTGCTCCAATGTAATGGGGATTGAAGGTATGAAATTTGGCTTCTGTTTTTATTAATGGTCAAACCTAACATCTCTACAACTGTGTAATGCAGTTCATTAGCAGTTGTATTATGTTTTTGTAGGCTTCACAAAGTAGCAGTAAATCACCTACAAATGAGAGATTAAATATCTTGACTTTCTTACATTTGTAGTGACATGTAAAATTTTTTCTTTGCCACTTTTAGCATCCTATCATTCCAATGAGAACTTCTATACCTAAAGAAAAAATACACAGTAATAATGGATCACCTTATCTCACCCATTTAGCTCCTTTAAATAATTGAATTAGTTCTCCATTAACTAGAACATTGAATGAGGAGGTAGTTAAGCATTATAACAACTAATTGATGAATGTTTGAGGGAACTCAAAGGCGTGAAGAGAATGTTGAATGAAGCTCCAATTGAGAGTCTCAACAGCCTTAGAGAAATCTATCTTCAAGGAGCAACTTTTAATGAATATTTAAGAATGGTAATACTTGAGATTTCTTAAGCTAGAAGTAGATTGTCTCCTATGCTTCTGCTTGTAATAAAAACATATTATGAGATATTAATAAGCTCTTTCATTATTTCTTTTAGTCTCAAGGCTAGTATTTTGGAAATAACTTTGTAAATATTTTGATGAATTTGGGATTAGGAAAAGGAAGGTTTTACTAAACTCTTTGAGTAATTTTCCTTAACTGAAGAATTTCTTGACAAGTTTGGTAACATATGGTTTAAATAGGTCCAAAGATTTTTAGGAGAAGAGTGCATTAAATCCATCAAGCCCTGGTGTCTTATCTAGATCAAGACTAAAGAGGGCATCCTTTATTTCTTTGTTTGTGACTCGTTATATAAGAGGGTTAATCTATGTTTGGTTTAAGGAGGGAGAGATGAAATTGGACAGAATATTAAGGGAGCTTGTGGAGCTAAAAACTATTCTTAAAGTGGATTTGAAAAAAGAGAAAGCCATAGTTTTCAATTGTTCCTAGTAATATCAGGAAATCCTATTGTGGCTTATGATTTTTAAAATTTTGTTGATTTTATTTCTGTTCTGGATATTTTTATGGATAATGGTTGAGTTGGAATCCCTATCCTTTATCTAAAAAGTCCTTGCCTTTTTTTTAGAAGGGAATTGTAGATATTTAGTGTTAAAAGGTAAGGGTTCATTTTTAGTCTTTTCTTTACTTTCAACTCTTCATTAATAGATTTGTATAAAGGTCTTTCTCTATTATATTGAGCTTATCTCTGTCTTTTCCCACTTCTTTGTCAAGACCATTCTTGTGTTGGTCTCTATGAAGCTTCCTTAAATGTTCCTTTATTAATTTTAGCCTTGTTACAAATTTATTGGATTCACATCCTTCTACTAGGTGGTTCAGTCCTCTGGCAATTAGTTTCTCATAATCTTCTAGACCTATAAGGAAGTTGAAAAACTTGAAAGGAGTTTGTAGTTTTCTAAGGTATAGGTCCATTCGAACTTCAAATAGTAAATGGTTTGGAATTCCTTGTCACACCATGACCTTAATAAGGCGTAGGGTGGACCACATAGTGTTAACCCAACATTGGGATGCCAAGCTGACTCTATAAGTGTATATGAATTAACTTGTTCATACATTCTATCCATCTAATCACTATTTAGTGATTAATTAACAAGATATTTTAAGTCTATATAGACATAATTCATTTATTCATTTATCATAATAATCTAAGTGTAATCCCATCATATATATAAGTCCAAATCCTACTTAGTAACAATATAATAATAATAATGATTTCAATCTATACGTGCACAGCCACACTAATGGCCCCAATGTTTACATTGACATCTAAAGCTCAATGTTCTAAATATATGAGAAAACAAAAATAATTAGACAATGTTGGTTGACATTGTCTAGACCTTATTCACCACCCTTACTATTGCTGCTATTGGCTAGTCGACTCAATAACTTTTTTTCCTTTTTCTTAGGAGAAGGGAAAAATAATAAAAATGTGAGTACTAAATTTGGTGAGGGAAACATTTTATTTTCATTTTGAAAACCATTTTTGGTTTATAAATATAAGTAGTAAGTTCACTACCTATTTTGACTCATAATCATGCTCTCTAACATAAGCATCGTCCATATCAAGGTATAAAGTCAATCGACACATTTCACATCAAGATTTAAGCAAGATATATATTCTTGAATCAATCATCATTACATTCATTAATGCACAAGTTCATCAACACTAAAATCATTAACCACTTAACAAGATATTATTTCTTTGAATAAGCAACACTATATCAAGTATGAACTACACATGGAGCTTAATTTCATTAAATATGTCCTTCATCAAGGTTTTTATTAATTTCCATTATCTCTTTAACCTAGGGAGCCTTATTTTCTTGCCTTGGTTACCTCTCTTATGTCTTTTGCCTAAGCCACATCACTTAGGTATTTTGCCTAAGTCACCTTACTTTATTCTTTGTTTAAGAAAATTTGTCTAAGTCACCTCACTTAGTCTTTTGCCTAAGCAACTTCACTAAAGTCTTTGTTTAAATAAATTTGCGTAAGTCACCTCATTAAGGTCTTTTGCCTAAGCTACCCCACTTAGGTCTTTCATTCATTTTATTTAATAATCCATTTATTATCAATTTTTCATTGAGGGAACCTCATTTCACTGCACATTTTTAAATAGATAACTGATATCAACTCTAGCAAAAAGTTCAAGGTACGTGTACGCACGCACGCACGCACGCATCTACATATGCACAAGCACACGTGCACACACACACACCCCCATACAAACACACACACAGACACACACACGCACACAAACACACGCACACACGCACACACGCACACACGCACACACACACACACACACACACACACACACACAGACACACACACACACAGACATAGACACACACACACACACACACACACACCTCACTCACACACACAATTTTCATGTTGAACTCCTTCCCAAATTCAGTTCCTATAGTTCTTGAAATTAACTCATAACAATAGAACATATCTAAAGTCATAACACCCTAAATAGCTAATTGTAAATCATCTATATCTTCCAAACCAATTTTAGAAATTTGGCCATATCTCTTAACTTCTAAAATATGGGAACTTTTCCTTTTATGGAAATAAAGCAAACATGTATATCAATAACTTTTATGTTTTATACTTTATCAAATTTGCAACTCTTTACTCTGAAATAATTAGATTAATACAGCTTATCCATTCAATATGAATAATAATATTTTTTGTCCCTTTATATTTGTTCTAAATGACTGTATAGGTAAAACAAGGCTTTTTCTCCTTTCTTGATATTATGAGACTAAAACAAACAATTCAAAGAGCGACATGCCAAGAAGAGACCGAAAGAACGATGGAAGAGGAATATAATTAAGAATACCAACAGTGAAGCCTAATGGATTTCATGAGACCAAGGTTCAATGCTGCACATCAAGGCATCACTCGACCACCAATGTAAGCAGTATCATTCAAGATCAAGCTAGTTTTGTTGAAAATGTTACAAACCAATGTGAAATTTTATGGGTTAACTAATGAGGATCCTAACATCTATTTGGTAAATTTTCTAGAAATATGTGATACTTTCAGATATCATAGAATGTCAGAAAATGTTGCTAGGATGAGACTCTTTCCCTTCACACTAAGGGCCTATTTGGTTGGATGTTAATTAATATAACGGAACAGAACATAATGGAACGGAAGGGAAGGGTTTATAATGGAATGGAATGTAATATAGTGAAAAGTTGTTTGGGGGGGATGGAAGGGTTCATAATGTAACATAGTGAAACATTGTTTGGAAGATGGATGAAATGTATAATAAATGACTATTATACCCCTCATATTAAAATAGTTGTTACAACAGGTTTAACGCTATGATTTTAAAACAGAAATCATGTCCAATTAAAAAGTCACGCACAACTAGGATAAATAATTTTTTATATATTTTTATTTTAAAATAATAAAAATTTTAATAAAAGTTTATTATTTTATTATTAATTATATACAATTTATTATTAATTATATAAAATTATTATTATTAATTATTTAATAAATTTTATTCTATTATATGTTATTTATATTTAAAAATTATTTATTTTTATTTATATAGAAATTATATAAACAATTACAGAATAATTTTTATACATTTTCTATTTTCATTAATAAAATTTTTATAAAATAATAATAATATTTTTATATAATTAATAATAAAAAATAAAAATTTTATTAAATTTTGTATTATTTAAAATAGAAAATATATAAAAAATTATTTGTCACGGTTGTATATGATTTTTTAGTTGGATATGATTTCTGTTTTAAAATCATAGCATTAAACTTCTTGTAATAACCATTTTAATATCAGAGGTATAATAGTCATTTATTATACATTCCATTCCATTCCATCCATCTTCCAAACAATGTTTCACTACATTACATTATAAACCCTTCCATCCCTCCCAAACAAGTTTTCACTATATTATATTCCATTCTATTATAAATCGTTACCTCTGTTCTATTCCGTTCTGTTCCATTCCATTAATTAACATCCAACCAAATAGATCCTAAAGTGATAAAAAATTAGTTACAAATCTTGTAAAAGTAGGACAACAAAAAAACCTATCATTTTTAAATCCTTTCTAATTAAATTTATGGCCTATGCATAATTATAGATAAACTTGGTCACTTATTTTAAAAGTCTCATCAATAATAGGAAAATATCTTAACATCTTCTATATTTTCCAACATCAGTTCAATTTAATGTGCAACATAAGGGGTCCAATAAAAAGAATTAAACATATTTTACAATCTTCTTCCAGCTACTTTATAAGTGAAACCATTATCAGTAATGAATTGAACAATATTTTATGGCCCAACTCCATTCACAACTTCATCAAATATCTAAAACGGAGTATCAACATTCATAACAAGGCCAAATGCATCAATAGACTTCAAAAACATTGTCCTCTTTGCAAAATAAACTAAAAGATTAATAATAGGTTCCTGTCTTCTATTTATCCAACCATCACACATGATTGAACACCTAAAAGTAGCCTAAGTCATTCTTCTTTTATCCAAATAACTTTTTATTTCATAAACAGAGCTACTTAGAATTTTACCTCTATAGTCATCAATTAAAGGAGCTTTGTATTCTGAATTGTAAAAGGCAATAACATCTACCATAGGCTGATAATAATAAGATTAGGCAACATTGAATGCTATACCTAAATCATACCACCATCTACACATTATCATATCCACATTGTGAGTCACTTCTTTAGATTGTAAGGCACTATAGATTGAAGGTTGAGCTCTAAGAGTTGTTCATGGTGGAAATAAATTAGAGACCTATCTTCTTTTTTTCCAAACATCAGGTGCAATATTCCTTTCTTATTAGATAGGAATACTAACACCTTCAACATTCTCACTATCATCTTAAACATCAACAAAATAACTTCAACTACCAATTTCATAACTCAATCTTTGCCTTCTATCTTTCTTATACTAATACTCTTGAAGCAAGTCTTCATTTGTCATCTCACGTCACGACTCACTTTTTTACAAGGCTTCACATAACCTTGACCACAACTAAATGCTTCTTTAATGGTGATTCCTCTACCTTTCAAATGTTTGTTATACTATTCTTCATTCCGAGAGCCAACCTAACATGAGCTCAAGCCAGATCATTGAATCTTCCTAAAGTGGTTAAATCACCAGCAGTACTTAAACTTCCTTCAATTTATCTATAAAAATAAATGAGGATATGTACCAAAATTAAATTAATAAATTCATATTTTAAAATACAATTTTTGCATATAATATCATTACATAACTATAAAATTCCAATATTCAATTATAAGCATATCCTAATGTTAGATAGATTCTATCTTACATCTTTCTTTATGATAACACACATTGCAAAAATAACTTTTCTTTATGATAATACACATTGCAAATATTCTTTAATAAATTTGCATACTATTTTTTATTGTCTTATTTTAAGTTGGTCAATATTGTAATAAACCAGAAGTGCACGGTATAGCTATAGCTAGCATCGACAAGTACTGGTCAATCCAACGAAGACTATAAATACTAATACTTACCCTTCCCTTATTATCTAGTATAAGGATTGATTTTAGATTTTTAATAGAAAGAAACTAAAGCTAAATCAATTAAAATAAAATAGGAAACAATAATGAACACAAAGATAGTGAGATTCACTTAAAAAACTATCGTTATAAAAAATTGGTATATAGACTCAAATCCTCCTAAAATCTATACAGATTTATCTTTTATCTTTTATCATGAAATTTTTTGTTGATTAATTAGATCATGGAGAGTCATGTGGTATGCTAGTAGCTGACCTTGAGCCTACTAAAAACTAATCGTAAGGTGTCTAACCGAATTATTCAGGTTAAGTCTTATAGGATTGCATTATTAATTTATGAGTCCCTCTATTAAATTTGACCCTAATCCGAAGGATTTATGACATCTTATCTCTAGGGTTGCAATCAACTCCTAATTACGATAGATCTATTCACATTAGGATATCTCAATCTCTACGTATGAAATCAGATTATGATCTAATATCTCGGATTATTATAAATAAAACTCGTAATCAAGTCATAATATAACAAACAACCAATCGCATTAATAAAAGAATCAAAAGTATTAACATAAGGTTCATCTAACCTAAATACTAATTTGACGTTTAGTTACACATGATCAAATACGAAATCAAACATACATAAATATAAATACGAATTGAAAATAATGGGTTCATAATTATAAATCTCTCTAATTTTCTTCTAGTTAATGTTCATGTAATGTAAAGGCTTGATCTTAACTTCTAATGGATCTTTCGATGAAATCTTCGTGTTTTCCACTTCCTTGGAACAAATTCATCCCTTTTAGATGTTATCCACATCTGGAAATGGCCTCCCAAATTCTCTCCTTTCTTCTCCTCCCAAAAATGTCTTTTCATAATGAAATTTAGGGTTTTTGGGAGATGTAAGGTCTTTTACACGACCGTGCATCAGATCGTGCATAATCAAAATTGTCCAAAAATCACAAAAGTGCATCGTCGTGTAGAAGTGCACAGACAGATGCACAACCTCCCATTCCTTCTAGTTTTTGACCTTGATATCTTTATATTTAGGTCACAATGTCTCACGTAAATTGTAGCTCCACTTCCCAACTTTCCAATGGATCCTCTTTTGCTTAAAACAAAGTCCTGTATCAAAAGTTAAGGGCCAAAAACTAAGGCAAGGTCAGACTAGGGCGAGACAGTTTTTGTATCTCATTCTCAACCTTTTTAACTCCTCAAAATAACACTTTTGGCCCTTGAGTTGTACATAGGAATTAGATAAGAATTATAGATCAAGATGTTGGCTTGAATTTGAGCATTTGAATCACCTCATTTGGATCTCATAAGCCTCGGATATGACCATGTAAAGCTCCAGTGGTCAAATTGCCAATTGCGAAAATAAGTTTGACTTTAAACAACCAGTTACTGGTCCAAACGAATTTGAACAACTGCGAATATGGGCTTCTTGAAATTCTTGAGATCTCCTCTAATTATTCTCTGAAGATGACGTTTAGATTCAGACTCTCCAACTATGTTAAAAATCGTTCATAGCTTCTGTACGTCAAATCTTCATTTTATTTCCTATTTTTGTCCGAATTCTTCTCCTTTGAATCCGTAGAGGCAATTATAATTTGTGAAAGCACTTGGAGTGAATTAAGTACCAAATATATGATAAAAGTATAAAATATTAAAAAAGCATCAAACATAGGTGTAAAATATATAGTCAAATATCTGTCTATTAATTTTTTACTATGTATTTAACTACCAATAAGATAAGATGAAGAATGTGTATTTGCTACTCATAAGATAGGACTAATATTTGTAATATTATTTCCTAATGACAACAATGAACAATATAAAAATGCAAACATTTAATTTTCTTAACTTAATTATATATATTAAATGATTTACTTATATATTAAATCTTATATTTAAATGATAATTATATGTTAAATACCGTTTACATACAAACAAGAATTAGTAAGTTGTATGTTTCATATAAATTAATTAACAATTTAATGAACTAAATTTGATCTCATTTTTTGGTTGGTGTACTAAAACTTTGTGTGTTCAATGATGTAGGAAATGAATTAGTTGAACTTTCTCTTTGACCTTACAATTAAAGATATAATAACTTTGGTCAAACTCTTGATCCAATTTTCTAAACTCCCTATTTTATGTTGTCTTTTGGTGTAACCAACTACTCGATTTTGTATTAAAAAAAATCGCCAACTTAGAGTGAAATGTTGTAAAAACCCTTTTAGTTTCCTTTACATTTTAAGGGGCACTCAGGGTGATAATTCATAATGGTGCAATTAATCTACTTTTATATCAAGTGGAAATTGTTTCCTTTCCCCCAAAGCACCAAAACTAATAATAAGAAATCCCAACTACACAATTGGATATGTTTCCAAGCAATTGAGGGCTTCTTTTGCAAATACAAGAGGTAGAACAAAAACTTACGGGACGGGGGTCGTCAGCAGACGGCAGTGCAGTTGAACCAACTTCTCCTTGTGGAGAGCAAACAAAAAAAAATTCAAAAAACAACTGCGTGGCATTTCCGTTATAACTCACTGAATTGGAGGGTACCTAAAAAACATTCGCAAGCAAATGCCACGCCACGCTACTTTGCCCCATATCTAAGCGAAAAAAGACAATCGTTCAAAGTCCCTCTCTCGCTCTATACTACCGTCAATTTCATTTCTACTCAACAACCACAACGCTTCTGATCTCTTTCTCCCCCCTCTAGGGTTAGGGTTTATCGTTGTGGTGGTTGTAAATGGGCCAGCAATTGTTGATCTACAGCTTTGTGGCGCGTGGTACGGTGATTTTGGCCGAGTACACGGAGTTCACCGGAAACTTCACCAGCATCGCTGCTCAGTGCCTTCAGAAACTTCCGGCCACCAATAACAAGTTCACTTACAACTGCGATGGCCACACTTTTAACTACCTCGTTGATAACGGCTTCAGTATGTATTCGCTTTCCCTTGTCTCTACATTTTTTGTTCTTTTTTTTGGGTTTTGACTGTTTCTATATTAAGGTCTGTGTCTTTGTTGGGATCTGCTCTGTTGTTTAGGTTCTGATCCCGATTTGTTGACTTGCATCGTAGATTCTGATGTTTTATCATTAGGTTTTTTCGTGGTACGAAATTTTTGGGTTTTAAGTAATTTTTTTTTCAATCTTGACTTCCGGTAGTGACTGTCTTTTAGGTTGTAGTTTTAGATCGTTTGGGGTTATTTCTTACTGGACTGATCTGAAGACATTTTACGCTAATTTTCGTTACATAAATGGGGGATTTTGAGTTGCGAATCCTTGTTTACTCCTGACTTTTTTATTTGAAGAAGAGGGAACAATGTAATAAAACAAGCTGTTGCAATATTTTCCCTGTGCCAGGCTATGTGTTAATAAATTAAGTTCAGCACTACTTTTATTTGTGTAATTTGTAATGTTAAAACTGTTTTCTGACCTCATTTAGGAGAGCTAAGGGAAGGACTGAGGATTATTTATGTCTTGCAACCACAAGTGTAATTTGTAATGTTAAAACTGTTTTCTGACCTCATTTAGGAGAATTAAGGGAAGGACTGAGGATTATTTATGTCTTGCAACCACTAGCGTAATTTGTAATGTTAAAACTGTTTTCTGACCTCATTCAGGAGAGCTAAGGGAAGGACTGAGGATTATTTTTGTCTTGCAACCACTAGTCCATCTTTAACTTATCATATTGGCTTGAATTTTAGACGTAGTATACCTGTGCAATTCCTGGACCATGCATTTTTTGCCATTAATAGTTCATTTTGAATTGCCTGAATGTTATTTGATTCATAATTTTTCAATTCCCTCATTTTAACTGAGTATCAGATACAATTGCTCAATTGTTGCTCAGGTTCCTGGAGTTTTTAGAATGGGTGCTTCTGTTATGATGAGAAAAGTTGTGATAAATATGAATATGGGTGTTGCTGTGTTGTTGGAGAGCATTTATACAAATATGCCCACTATGAGATTACCAAATTAGCATGTGTTGTCAAGATCTTAATAAGGAATTCTGGTTTGTTAGATAGTTAACAAATCTGTGTATTCTGTTGAGAAATGATAAGGTCGACTTGTATTTCGATTGCAAAAAATATATATTATATGATATTTGAGGAAGCGAACTATACTCTTCACTTTTGGCTTCTATGCTTCCTTTAACTACATCTCATAAAATTTGCAGCTTATTGTGTGGTTGCAGTGGAGTCTGTCGGCCGACAGGTTCCAATCGCCTTCCTTGAGCGAGTCAAGGAGGAATTTACCAAGAAATATAGTGGTGGGAAAGCTGCAACAGCAGTTGCCAATAGTCTGAACAAGGAATTTGGGTACTTTCATTATGCAGCCTTTGAAATGGAAACCAATGGATATCCTGAGTAATCATATTTAATTGACAAATCAATTTGATGTAGGTCTAAGTTGAAGGAGCAGATGCAATATTGTGTTGATCACCCTGAGGAGATCAGCAAGCTGGCTAAAGTTAAGGCTCAGGTTTCAGAGGTCAAAGGGGTTATGATGGAAAACATAGAGAAGGTAAGCCATCTTGTAGAATTTTGATAAAGAGTATAAACATATGATTAATTAAATTTTTTTTGGGTTAGCTTTTAGGGAAAGAAACTTGTCTTTTTATTTACTACTTCTCAAGGCTTGGCCTATACATGCGCCAAACCATGTCAATAATAATGAAATAATTACTACAGGTTCTTGATCGGGGGGAGAAAATTGAACTTCTGGTGGACAAAACAGAGAGCCTCCGCTCTCAAGTAAGTGATTGAACGACTTGTATTTCTGAAAATCTGGTTAAATTTGTTCCGTGCTTTATTAGAAATTGATTTTGAATGAACTAGTTCTGTGGTTGGATAAATTTTTTATTCTATTAGTTTCGTTGATACCGGTGAATCCTAAGATGTATCAACTCCAGAAGTTCAACTTGATCATATCATTGCAACAGTAAACAATGTCTGCGAATTCTATATCATTCAAAATACAATGGCCCTACTATTAAGGCTCCAGTTTTTTTTTTCTCCAAACAAACTTTAATGTCTTAATCGGACAAAATTTTCATTTTATCATATTTCTTTGCTCCATCAGATTCATACCAATTCATTGGACATTTGAACTAGCCTAAATCCATTGCGTTCGTTAAAGGGATTTGTCAGTTCAAATAACAATCTACCCCTTTTTCTCCCCTTATCAATTTCTACTTAATTTCTATTCGTTTTTCTTTTCCCTCCCAAAAGTTGATACACCTCATTTGTTTACGTGATCTCTTTAATGTTTTCACTATAATGCTTCAGGCCCAAGACTTCAGACAGCAGGGAACCAAGATGAGGCGGAAGATGTGGTTGCAGAATATGAAAGTAAAGCTGATAGTGCTGGGCATCTTGATCGCGTTGATTCTCATCATCGTATTGTCTGTTTGCAATGGCTTCAAATGTCATTAAGTTTGAGGGAGCTGATGTTTTACTTAATTATCTTTTTGGGCGTACACGCACCATCTTGTTCTATAGTCTATAGATATGATAAGACTGCTTGTATAGTTTGTGCTTTTGAATTCTTTTGATGCCAGTCTTCATGTGTGGAAGTTTGTCATTTCTAGTTCAATTTGTTTGTCACTCTTTGATAGATTAATACGCACAGCGCATGGTAGATGTTTCATGTCACCTGTTTAGAGGCGGTACAAATGGAGAATATTGGATTGCCTGGAATTGCATCCTTCAGTTTTGGGAGTTATCACCTTTGATATTCAGAATTTTGTCGGGCCACTTTTCATGGCTATGATTTTATGAGCAAGCACTTTCGTCTGCGGTTAGTTGACAAATTACCTTTTTGATCATGGAGTGATGACGTTATTGCCGTGTCCGGGTCCGGGAGGGAGTGCGAGTGTACAAGTGCAGGATGGTTTGGGTTTTATATAAAATATTATGTGGCATTTTTTTTTCAGTTTAAAAGCGAGATTTACATTACCAATTGCGCGCGACAGTTGACTCGGCCACCTCCAAAAGACCATTACCATTAGCACCTCCTACCACCAGCAGTAGCAGTATCGGATTATTAGCACTTTGGGTTGTCCCTTTGTCGGTTTCTTCGCAAGTTCCTGCTCTGATGCTAATGACTGATGTGTCCGTTGGCGTTTCGGCATTGCACCTGGCCCCTCGGGGACCGTCGTTGTGTAATTTTGGGAAACAGTTTGGTGGATTTGAATCGTAGTGGAGTCGGTGTGAATTGAGTCTCGAGCTAGCACTAACAATCCGCAGCCATAGGTGTGTTTGATTATTCTAACATTCAGGAAATTTTGAGCTTTGTTTTCTTTTTAAAGATTATATGTTGACTTTTACTTGTTTTCTAAACAGAGTTGAAGGCTCCCGCACAACAACTCCAGTTACCCTAACAACAGCAACTCCAACTAGTACCACATCCTTAAACATGATCCCCTCTACCTTAACCTGTGATTTTGAGCTGATTAACTTCCATTTGTTAAACAAGAGATAACATGATAAAATTAAAGGTTACCCAAGTTAAATTTAATCGTAACGATCACAAATTCATAGAATTTATATGATAAAGTCACATTTGTGTTAGAAAGCTATTCTCAACGGTTTAGAAGTCATAGAAATGGCAGCAATAAATTTGGGCCCGTGGACAAACAAAATGATACAAGCAAAAGTTCTTTTATCCTTTAAATATAATGTTTTCATTAAAAATATAAAATCAGATCCTATACTTGAGTATTCAAATTTTTAAATATTTTTAAAATTTATTGAATTTAACTTGGAAACCTTTAATCACAGTAAATTTCCATGAATTATTTGATGAAATGGTATATATTTCACTTTTTAAAGGGACTTACTGTAAACTTAGAAGTCAGTTGGCAGTGAAATGACAAATATTCTCTCCTCTCCTTTCTTTTTTCTTAGCATTCTTATTTAGTGCGCGCATGTGTTGTATAGGATCATTCACAGTAGCTTATTAATGTTGAGTAAATCAATCAAAGAAGTTGGAGAAGAATCAAGAGAAGAATCGAGATCATGACCTATTTATTAGGAGATATTAGAATATATATTACTTCCTTTTGTATATATCTTCCTTTTTTGTGTATATTTTTAGTTATAATAAATCCTAGTTAGGGACTATATATATGCAGAGATGTAAAATGTTTTAGATATATGAAAAACGTTATTTTTCCATTCAGGCTTCAGGGTATCAGAGCCAGAATAAACTCTGATTTTTCTTGCATCTTTGCATCGCCTGAATCCCAATCTCATCCTCAACATGATTGAAAATGACTCACCTGCTCTACCCTTACAAACCCAACAACCACTGACTCGAAAACATCGCCAATCATCCACTATCAAACTGAAAATCCAAGCCTCAATGCTAATCGTGGAGATTCATGTAGCTGCCCGTGAGAAGTTGGCATATATTCTCGGTGATGAAGCACCACCAGCAAAGACAGATCCAGCTTACAATAAGTGGAACATTGAAAACCAAAAGGTCCGAGGCTGGTTACTTATGTCAATGGCACCAGATTTGATGAAGAGATATATGAGATTACCA
>JANIIA010000002.1:37617091-37636521 GCA_027478495.1 Erythroxylum alaternifolium | reverse complement strand
GCTCTTTTTAAAAAGCTATTTTTTAATTGACAGCCAAACAGTCTACTGACTTTTTAAAAAAGCTCTTCTCAGAAAAGTTCTACTGACAAAAGCTCTATTGACAAAAGCTCTACTGATATAAGCTCAACCAAACAGGCACTTAGTGCCTATTTGGTTGAGCTTTTGGAGGGTAAATAAGCACTTTTTTCCACTACAAAAGCTTTTTTTAAGAAAAATGAGTGTTTGACTGTAAAATAAAAAAAACACTTGTTTAGTAGATATACCTTTTTTGGCAGCTAAAACACAGCTTTTTAAGAAGTTCAAATTTGGAGTTTCTAAAAAAAGCACTTTTTCAAGTAAATTTTTTAAATCAATTAATGAGCCTATTTTTAGTCCCTTTTATCCTTATGTTTTACACATAATTCCCACAATACCCACAAGCATATCTTCATGTTTATTTTGAGATTTATATAATATTATTTGACTTTTTATATGTTTTAATATTTATTTTGATATTAGTTTAACTTATGTTATAATCCATACAAAAGATTTGATTAGATATATTTTTATTTATGTTTCATATGGTTAAAAATTATAAAATAATTAATATATTGTGCTTTGCATATTGCTTAATATATTTTAAATAATATTTATATGTATAAATAATTTTATTACAAAATAAAATATAGTTAAAATCAAAAGTGTCTTTTATTTTTATGTTGACAAAGAGTCTATATTGTATGAAGCTCTTTCAAAAAAACTCTTTTTTAAATAACAACTAAATAGTTAACTAGCTTCTTAAAAAAATTTTCTCAAAAAAATTCTACTGATAACAGGCACTTAGTGTCAGAATTAGAGGGAATTACCAAAGACCCAACGGCTATAAACGCCATATCTCTTGCCGCCATTCTTACTCTCACTTATAAATTGTAATCACACTCTCCAGTGTTGCCACTCTATTCTTCACTCTCTCTGATAGCTCTAAGATCGGGAGATTTTTCTCTGTAGCCAGATAACCGCCATTTCTCACTCAAGTCGAGGCAAATCTCTCTCTCTCTCTGCCACCATCTCTCAATAAACATAGAAACTTTAACTACAGTTTCGTCTATATGATCCATTATTTATTTCGCTTCCATTGGTGCGTAATTTTGAAGTCGACCTACTCAGCATCTGGCTTTTTGTGTTTGATCCGTATCAAATCGTGTTTTGATGAAGTCGGAATTCGTTTTCGACCTTTCATTATGAAATTTCTATGCTTCTCGGCTTTTCCTCTGTATTTTTTCACCTGTAAGTGAAGTTGAGGCATCGCCCGGGATTGTTGTCTTAGCTATGTGTTTTGATTCACTTATTTCTTCACCTGTCAAAATCGATTCTGATTTTTGTATTGAATCGTAGGTAGATTTAATTGTTTCTCTGATCATTTTATCATTGTTCATCGTACTTGCGTAGCAGATTGTTTTGCTTGATTGTTGTTAAGGAGTGGAATATTTTTTACATTGAGTTCTGTTTGGCTTCTGTGTTGTTCATTTGACAGTTTCGAGAAGACTTCTTCTGTGTATATTTCTCTTTCAATTTAGCCTGTAACTGTGATTTAAACTTCTATGACGACTTGGCTTTGTGCTTTTCGTTCTTGATTTTGTGATTGAACAATGTTATTAGTCACACGGTCTTCTTCAACTTTGAATTCACTGGAGATACAGTATTGCTCAGGAATGAGTTTTGTAGCAGGAAATCAGGGGGTTGTGATGACGGTTGCAAGCAATATGATATTGATATAGTTAACTAGTGATGATTACCAATAGTAGCACATCCGTGTATGAAGTTCTTAGATCAACAACCACAAAAGAATGCATCTAGACTGGACCGTAAACAGATATACTCCTTAAAATGATTAGTATTGCATAACCATCCTGTGCTCGATGTTCATTGTTTCTGAAGGTTACTTGCATATCATTTTGCTTGATATTCTGTGATTGTCAAATTAAGTTCTTAACTCCTCATCTTTGCATAATATTGCATAGAGCTTTTACATCTCCAAGGTGCCTCATTTTTAAATTTCATTTAAACTCCAATCTGAAAATGAAGTTATTTGCCAACGCTAGTAACAAGGGAACATTTCTTGCAGATGAAAGAATCAAAGGAGTCCTCTTGTCCTCCAAGTGCCAAGGAAAAAAATTCCTTGTTGGGTAATCTTTTGCTGCTCTCTGCTTGTGCCTTGCATTCAGAAGTTTAACTTGATTATTTTGAGTCCAATATGACCGCAAATCATTTACATGGACAGAATCTAGGAATACTGCAAATATCTTGATTGTTTAGTCATCGAACAATTTAACATAAATTTTCAAGTAATTGCTAATATTGAAGCATATTGGTGCAAGTGGAAGCACCTAAATGGCTCCTGAAAATGCCACAAAATTTTGTTGACAATCTTCTAACTCACAAGAAGCAAGAATTTCTTTCTTGGAATGGCATCACCTATCCATCTGTATGCATGTGGGGTATATACTTCCTACTAATACATACATAGAAACTAATTTCAATGATACTTGACTGGGGACCTTAATTTCTCAACCAACTAAAGCTTCTAGCTTCCATGGATCAAGAGGCTATCTATTATAAACTCCATATCATTTTTAAGCTAGTGATATTTTATCCTGCAATTGTGCCATATTGTCTGTGTGATTATTTTTTGATATACAAGAACTATGAACCAATATCACAACCAACCTTTTGCAGATGAGGAAATTGGAATGGAATTCCTGAGCTCCTGGAAAACATCTGTCACAGGAGATAATTCATTAGATCTCGATTTTGATACAGTCTCCACTGGCAAGAAAAATAAATTTAACTTTGAGAAGTTGTAAGTTTGGCGAATCTATATCATTTTCCATTTTCCAATTTACTTTTCTTTCCTCCCTCTAGCAGTTGACATTTTCTCATTAATTCTTCACGAGTCTAGTCTTGCTTTAGAGTAATGATTATGATAAAATCTTGAACTGAAATTCATTTTTCATTCATTTTCTCGTGCTTTCAAGAGTGAACTATGTACAAATTTCCTTTTTCTTTTTCAATAGGTATGTATAACTCAGAAATTTTTGCAATTGAAAAGTTAAATAAAAAGTAAAAATTTTAGTTTCCTAGGAGTATGTCTGCTACATATAGAAGTATTTAGAAGCGAAATAATTTGTATGTGTGCGGTTTTCTTTTTCAGGGACATTGATTTCGATCTAGATGGAGATTTTGAGAAGCTATCATCCTTCAAAGTGGATATGTCAGATCTTGATTTCTCTTGCCCACTGAAACAGGCTGCTAAACCCAAGGAAAGATCTGCAGGAGAATCTTCTGGTGGAAAATTGGAGCAAGAACAGTTTACCTTCTCTTTCGATTTCAATGAGTAAATAAACAAAAATCTTAAGTAGCACTATTGGAATTCAATAGCTTTGGAGTTGTAGCATTTCTTACCTGCCATAACTCTTACTGCAATGTAGGCTAGAAAATTTTGATTTTAAAACAGCAACAAGGGAGGGAGAAAAAACTTCATTAAATAACTTGAAGAATAAAGAGATTGTTACAAATAAGAAAGAACGTGATGTCTCTAAAACTGCCTTCTGTGGAAGTGCTGATCCATTTGATGATGGAAAAATTGAAAAGCTTCAAAAATCAACAGATGTACCTACTTCCAAGGCTCATTCTGCTGTCAATGGTACAATGCTTAGCAATTCTTCAAATGTTAAATGTCTTTCTGGATCTCCAACCTCTGAAGTTTTCATCATGTGAGATGTTGTAGACAATGTGGACACTGCTTTAGATGTTGCAAAGACTGGTGATTTTTCCAATGAAAATATCCATTCAGGATCTGCAAATTCTGAAGGTTTAGTCATGCCGTCTGTTGAAAGCCCTGTGCAAGGGAAAACAGCTACTGATAACCAAGAAGAAGATCAACAAAATCATTCATCGGAGAAACCAATGTCAAAGTCCACAGGATCATTTATTCAACAGACCATGACATCACCTGCCCAATCGACTGATGGAAATGATCTAGCTCAAGATATAGTTTCAGATATTCAGAGAGAAATTAGATCTCCAACTGCTAAAGTTAAGATGTCTGGAGCTCAGCAAAACCTTAATGGTGAAATGATTGCAGGTGTTGGCTTTAGTCATGATATCTCACAACCAATGGAGCTGCCTCAATCATGTCTTGCCAGATCAGATAGAAGTCAAAAGACTGATAGTGGAACTACAAGTCAAAATGTCTCGGAGCATGATCCAGAAATAGATTGTTTACACCATGAAACGATTTCTGCTGAAAGTGTTTTACAGACAATGCCACATAACAACAGGCTTAGTAAGGACTCAAAGGATTCAACCTCAAAAATTTTTGTTCAACTAGGGAGGTTAGAAACTGAAATCAATTTGCTTAATTTCCATCATTTGCTGCTTGCAACCATTCTAATAGTTTTGGGGTCAGGAGCTGCTAGAACTGTTTGATGATCCACTTTGGTGGGATATATCTCATTATGTCATCAAGAAGCATATGAAAGGATCATAGATGAATGTCTATCAGAATGTCAAAGGTACTAGGCATGTCAAGAAAATAATAGGTCTTTGGAATTGCAATTACTATTTTGTTGAGCAACTCTTCAGGCGTATAAATTGCAGTTACTAAGAGTATATTATCATCCGGTGGGTTGTTTTGAGCTTTTTATTTTTCTAAACTAAGCATCATATGCAACTGTACATGTTTCTGATAGTTTAATGTGATGTAGTGATACTGTAAATGATAAAGTGCCACAAAGGAAGGAGAAAGAAGAAGAAATTGTCTACTCAAAATACTTTAACAGATCAAGGACAACTGAAAGTGGTCCTGATACTCCATCTTTTGGGGGGAAAGGAGTTGCCAGCCTGTCCTTAAATCGACCTGAAAAATGGTAAATGTGCTTTTCATAGTGATTGCAATAGCTATTTTGACTTCATTGCTTTAAGTAAATAGGGAGGGAACTGGTTATGGTGAACAAAATGGTGGCCAATTCAAAACCACTTTTCAGGGAATTGACCATTAGTGAACAAGCTTCATTGGAAAGCGGAAACACTGTTGAAAACCAATGTTATATCAGGTGATACATCTTTAAATGCAATTTCTGTTTTTAAAAAATTTAATTTGAAAATAAGTTGAAATTCCCTATTTGTTCAAGCACATTTTCCTTGTATGTGAAAAAGGTGTTTTGATATACTGTTATCATATCTGCAATTGCAACTCCTCCAGTGTTGATGCTGAGCAGAATGACTGCAAGGTAGTCAAAATTCCAAGACCTGCTGATAAAGTGGTCATCGAAGGGGCTTCTTTTATGCTGGGAAATGAAAGGAAGAATAAGAGCAGTAAGAAATTTGGGTGAGGTCTTATACTGTAACTTGCTTTAAATTTACTTGCTGCAGAGTTTCATCATATTGTACCAATCTAAGACTAACTATATTGAAAGTGTCCTTTTAATTTTTCTCTGGTTCCAATTTGAACTGAATATAAGAAAAGTTAGATGTTCTTACTAATAGTGACAATATATATCTCTTAAATGCTTCATCTATGTGTTTTATAGGGAGGATGACAATGAAAATGATGAAAATTTGGCAGAAAATCAATTAAAAATTTAGTGGCACTTGCCCAGAAATTGATCATTGGTGAACGAGCTTTGTTGGAAAGTCCAATGAATATAAAAAATTTGTGCATAAAAGCAGAGGCATTTATATACCAGCAGTTCTAACAATTTGTATTCTAGGAAAAGAAAACTTTATGCTTTTCGAATTTGTCAGTATTGTTAATATTTTAATTTGTCTATTAATTGATCACCTCCAGTATAACTCCAATATGAACTTTCCTTGTAATGTCCAAGCGAGTGCTTCGGTTCTAGTGCTGAGCAGAATATAAGGAAGCCAAGGCCTCTGAATAAAGAATCTGCAAAAGGGGGTTCCACTGTACTGGGGAGTAAGAAGGATGTTAAAGACATCAAAAAGCTTGGGTGAGGCACATATGCTCAAGTTTGATGTCTTTACATTAAGCTTTTAATCTGGCTTTGCATGAAATCTGCTCCATAGCTGGATGATTTTTAGTTCTCATTTTAACTTTTGCTGATTCATATTAGTTGACAATTGAAAATATTACCATATCAGATAATTTCGAGAGTCTTGTAATCTGCATTTTACATTGACCTCATGGATAATACAAGAGGATCAAATAGTGTAACTTGTGTATTAATACTTGAGAAATATTTTACTTTGATTTATGTACTTAAACAACTGAGTCATGCAAGACACAGCATTGCTTCATGTATTGGAGCTCGACACCACTAAGCGTTGCCTAAAATTGACTTCTAAATGGGACATTGCTAACCTGGTTTTAATGTCATGATCACAAGCTTTCGACTGGTAGCCAAATTACAACTTCAATCTTTTTGGATGTAACTTTCTGGAAGTTCTAAGTTGGGACGATGAGTGACAAGACTAACAAGATGGATTATGCATACTGAGATCTTAAATTGTTGGTATTGTACATTAAGCACGACTGTAAAATAAATAATTTCAGAACCAGTTCCTGGTCCTCAGTGCATAGCTCAATTTTTTGAGTTGAATGGCATCTTAACAATGACAAACATATATTTAGACTTCATGTTGTCCAAATTGTGGAACATTTAATATTCTTTACAGATACCCCACGGATAAAACATTATACTTAATTACCATACAAGTTGCAAGCTTCCACATATACAGGAATAAAGCCATGATCTGAGATCATGTTGGTCCCAAATTAGATAGTTTGCCTTTCCATAGTCCACAGTGATCTCTGCATCAGCTAATGAAGAATTTCCAAAGCTTAATTTCTTTCTTAGCATTTTGGATATCATTCACTGTTGCTGATATGCATTTTCCTTCACTCTCTGTCTCTCTCTATATATATATATGACCTCAGGATGTTATTACCATAGCCTGATACCTCATTTTCCTTGCTATTTATAGAATTTTGTATTATTTCTGTTAAAAGAACCCTGAGTAGTTTCCATTACTAGTTTTTGATATTAAGTTGAACTTGCATTAGAGGAAAGAGTAAACTTATATTTCAACTTGTCCCACCAAAATCTTCATTCACTTTCTGCACTAGACATACTCTTCGTAGATGACATTTGGCAATATAATCTCTGCTTCTAGCTTAATTCGTGCATTTAATTTGTTACTTCTTCGAAATAATGGCATAAGATTTAGGGGAGTGAGGCTTCTCTGTGCAGTTATGAAGCTGATCCTGCCGTCCAAAAAGATGAGAGATTAAACTCCAACACCCTGACAAGTACAAATTCTAGAATTGTGTCTTCCAGCATGGGTTCTAGTTTGGGAATGAAATTTGGTATTTCTGAAGAGCTTAAAGGTGGGAAGAACAAACCAAATGTTCCTAGTTTGATTTCAAGGTCTGATGATAAAATTGCATCATAATTTTCCACATTGTCCTATAGCTTTTCTTATTCAATCTGACTGATTCTGTTGGAGGATGGCACTCTTCCAACCTAGGGTCATTAGTGCAAATAAAGATCTGTCAAGTGCTACACTTAAAAGGGAAATCAATTCCTTGGGAAACATGAACAAAAACATGGAAATACAAGGAAAAATGACACCCACTATTGTCTCGCTGATTGCCAGCACTGAAAGAAAAATGCCAGAAATGTCATCTCTTAAACGAAAGATACTTGAGGTTCTGCACTTTCCTTATTGTGATAGTAATGTGCTAATGTTTACTTCTCTAATGCTCACTTTGAGATGAGAACTATAGCGTTTCATCATATACTATACAATGAGATGACTTTTGTAGGGATCAAATCCAGATCAGCGGTTCTTGAGTCCACAAAAACGTTTCTTTCAGTTACAAAGTGAAAGCAGGTATCTTCTATCACATGCGCATTTAGCTAATCATCATACTGACTGGAACTTCATGAGTATCATTTGCAAAATTTCCTGCAGAGACAGAAAATATTTGGAAAGCAATGTTGAAGGACAGGTAAGATGAATTTACTTTAACACTGCATACCATAGATTGAAAACTGATTAGACAATTATAATAGACATTCCAAATGCCATGGCCAGGTTTCCCGTAATGATAATCAGACAGAGTCTAAACTGAAGAGTATTCTCTGCGATCACCCAACCCCTGGGGTTGATAGGCCCAACAAGATAAGCACAAAAGACTTAATGGTTCCTCTAGATGTGGAAAATGATGGAAATGTTGAGAAAGCTGAAGCATATATGAAAGAGCTTGACGCTGTAAGTGCAGTGTGTAACTCTTTCAATCGTTGTCAATCTACTTATGTGTGATTCACATCACGAGGATTTCAACCATCATATACTAAAACTGAAGGCCTGCTACATGACTTGAAAACTGTGATCCTAGAGCTCTAATGGAGCAAATCGAGCTCCTGTGTTTCACAGTCAATTAGAAACAGGAGCATTAATACATGTCATCAACTTCTTACTTGCATAGTAGACAAAGCATAGACAAATATTTGGCTTACATACCAGAGCAGGTTGCTTAAAGGAAAGGTCCTTCCTGGTTTCGTAAGCTTGCTTGCCTTTGAATCGGTAGCATCTTTATATTTTTAATTTCACAGTTCACTCTTAGCTCTGAAGTTGCTGCTATACTCTATGATCATACACTCGACTATTGGAATCTTCCTGCAGATTTGCAACATGCTGAGGACCAAACATGAGGAAGCCAAGGAAATAATGGTTCGAGCTGTTGTGAACAACAATAGATTACTAATGCTTAACCATCCCATGTTTGATGAGAAGATATCCTTCCACTTATTATATCTTATCTTTGGCCATTAATTCAGAATTATCTGTGTCTATTGAAAATTTTAATTTCCTTCACCAATGGCTACATCCGTAGGGTTCAGAAATTTGCAGCACGGTTGATCTCTAATTAGTTTACCGGGAACAGCAAAAAGGTGCACCCATCTTCTCTCTCTCTCTCTCTCCTAGATGCACATCTCAAACTTCCTTTTTGATATTATGATGGGAATTTCACATGGATTAGACTTTCAGTTACAGAATATATATGTAACTGAAAGTCAAATGATTGAGCTCTAGAGGTGCTTAATAACTCCTAACGTGATCTCTCTTTTATGCTACCACAGCTGGAACTGGGGTGGCCATTTGCAGTTTACTCTTTTAAGATAGTTTTAAACATTTCGTTTGCTTACACTGGCTAGCGTTGCACTTGTATTTTCGAGATAAACCAAGGCCTTTAGTGTTTCAATTGCTAATCACAGTCCAAAGGTTAACTGTTTGCTAAAGATTAACAAGTGTGGTCAAGATGCTTCAATGAGCCATTATGAGATAGCTGTGGGCCAATGATGAACGTCCATTTGATGTGTCTCAATACAAGAATAACCTTCTTCAGTTTATCTTTTCCTGGACACTAGCCTTTTAAAATTTTCAGTGTCTATAGTTTTACGCTGCACATCAGGAGTTAACTATCGTCAATCTCTGGAAGCTAATCGATAGATTTGAGTAAGCATGTTGTCTTAGAGGACCTCAGTTCACTTATTCTTGAAAATGAATCATTGCGATTTAGTTTAATCTTTATCCCAAGCCACCATTTTTAATACTTCAAAAGGAAAGTAGAGCTTTTACAATTCAAAGATGTGCAAAAGAAGGAACGAGAATATGCATCAGGGTTTACGTCAATGATAAAAGATTTCAATTATATAAGAAAACCTCTATAAATTAAATAGCATTCAAACTATGTAAATTTATTAATTAATCGATAAATTAACGAGTATAATCATAGTTTCATATATGTAACTAACTAAAAATTCTTTGTATTTTATTGATTAGTCAATTGATTGTCAATCACTAAGGTCAAGTATTTCTACATGTATCGCAATTCAAATTTTCAATTTCAAAACTTAATAAGTGTAATTAGAAATGTCAAAGATAAAATTTAACTAAATTTAAATTTCAAGAAAATAATCAAACGAGAATTATGTATTAAAATTTTTTATTGTTAATTGTACATATTTATAATTTTATTAAATATATTAATTTATGAATTGAACGAAAAATAGTATTATATAAGAAAATTTTGAAAGGATATTATTAATTATTTATATTAATTTTTTAATAATCATAAAATTTATCATATAATAGAATATCTTATCAAATATTAAACTATATAAGTTTTCCTATAGACAATTCTTGGCAAATAAATATTTGATGAACAAGTTCTTGAGTCTATGAAAAATTAAATTATGCTTGCATGAGAGAAAGTTCTTTGGTTAAAAGAGTATTTTAGCCCCCAATGCTTACGCTGAAGTCTGGGTTAAATCCTAACATTTTAATGGGTTCAAAATGAATATTAACGTTTATAAAATGTTCAAAACAACCCCTGAATAGAACCGCTAACGAAGTTAGGCTTTCGTTATTTAATGTTGACGTTGCATTTTTTCAACTGACTTTGATTTTTTTAAAATTTTATTAAAGTGGGACCACACATAGATGATGTGGATTTTTTTAAAAAAAGAAGTAGGTCACGCTCAAGAAATACTATGCTTGTTAGAGAGGTTAGGTTTAAATGAAAGTATGTACTGCTTCCATTTAAACGTTGCATTTGGGAGGGAGGTTGTTTTGAAGCAATGCTTACCATTTTCAAGCAATAGTAACAATGTTTTGAAGAAGCAACAAATGCAATGTTCTTACGTTCTTCCTCCCTCAATCGCTAATTTGTAGCGTTCTTCCTCTTCTTCTTTAAAGAACGAGAATCCCTAATTCAGACATTGATTGTTGTTTATGTATCACCAATCCATATGGAATGATTGTTGTTCTTGTATTGCCACCCTCCACGTATGCTGTTAAAATCACATCGTCCACAACCTCTTAAAAACTAAGGATCAACGCCACTGCCAAGGTGAATCAAAGGTAACATCTACTGTATCCTCATCATTTGTTCCATTTCCTCTATTTTAGTGCAACTCAAAGACAATATTATGGAGTCAAATCTTTTGATTTACAGTTTTCATACCCTCATTTACTGGATCTTTAATTTTCACTTTGAATGTGAATATATTTTGGTGTTGCATCTCTCGTTCAAGTAGTGTTTGATTGATTAAATATTAATCAATATTCGATGATTAGTTTGAGTACGGAAGTTGAATATGTGAATGCTTGTGATTGAAAGGGTAATTGCTACTAGCAATAAGAAAATTGGGTGAATATACATTGTATTGTCTTTATTGAATTTTAATGACTGTGTAGTCATAAAAAAAGAGATAATTGACAAGACAATGTCAACAACTTGAAAATGGAGGAATGCTAGAGAAAAACTAACTAGCAAATTATCAACTTTCTATAATTATGCTATCATTTTCTAGTGATAGAGAAAAAGAAGAGTATATATGTTATCAAGCTTTAATAGAAATATCAAATACTATACATAAATGGTAGGAAACTTTAATTGGCTCATGTTGAATATAGGTGCATTCAAACACTTATTTGAGTATGACTCTAAAATGAGAAGATAAATGAGTTGCATCTTTTAATTTCATATGATTATGGTCTTACTATTAGCTTGTTACTTAATTACAATGTAAAGTTTTCTTTCCTTGTAATCAGATTTGATAAGATAATAGCAAAGGAAATTCCTTCTTCTACTGTATACAAGGATGAGAATGTATTAGCTTTTGACATCAACCCTCAGGCTCCTATTCATGTTTTAATCATTCCTAAGCTCAAGGACGGATTAATAGAATTTAAAAATGCAAGTTTTTGTCTTTATCCTTTTCCTTTTGTTTGCTAGCATAAACATTACCCCCTTTTCTTATCTTTAACTTTCACGTAAGTTGGACGATAAAGAAATATGATGAATAGGTTGGGAGATTTATGGCAGTACTTAGTTCGAAGTGGTGTGTTTTTTTTAATATGATGAATAGGTTGGGAGATTTATGGCAATACTTAGTCCGAAGTGGTGTGTTTTTTTTCTTTGGTTTTTTACCTTTTGCATAGAATGAGACTAATCAAGTGTACTTCTTTGTATTCGCAACTTGCAACACAATGTTTATAGTGAGCCCATAGTCAAATTTATATTGTTAATATTATATAAATTTGGTTGCTTTTCAAATTTACATAAAACTTCATTATAGGTCTAGCAAAATTCTATTGTCCTTATTGTACTGTACTGACTCTTAATCTAATCAACTTAAAAAGTTACAAATCTTTATAACTTTGGAATTTACCTTCCAATGATGTCTACCATTTAATCTTTATGTTATGTTTGTCCAAAACATGTTGTTGAATTGGGAAGGTTAAATAAGGGTTCTTGTATACGAGTGAATAAGTTAATAGCTCCTTTTTTTCATGTGAGTTCATGTTTCAAGATTAGTTGATTGATTAGGAGAACAAAGGGTAATAATATAATTTTGTAGCAACTACCCAAAGATATGGGCACGATGTCTTCAACTAACACTACATTAAATTTCAATAATGATTATCTAGTGTGTTATTATGGTTTAAGAGCCTCATTAAGAACTCCATAGAATGATAGTAACCCAGGGAGAAGAATTTATGGATGCCCAAAATATCCTGCAAGTTTAAGTTTCGATTAGGTAAAATTGTTTGTATATATATTGAATATTTTTTGTTAATTATTAATTATCTTTTAGGTTGGAAGATGTGATTTTTTTCAAGTGGTACGATGACAAATTTAGTGAGTTTGTTATTGAAGTAATTCATAAATTGAAGGAAGAAATAACTATGTTTAAGAAGGAGGCTCAACAATCCACAATTGAATCATGTTCAATATTGGACAATAAAGCTAATGAAAGAAGACATTATTTTGCTGACAAAAGAAAAAAAATGAGTTTAAATTTGTTGTACTAATTATCATAGTAGGAGTTTTTGTACTTATGGCAAGTGTTATAATATGGTTTGTTGTGGGCAATTGGAACTAAATTATACTACTTTGTTTAAAAGTTGAATTATGAAGAATGAAAAATCCTCATTTGAACAAATTTGTAATATATTGTGCATTGTGTTTTGTCTTTATTGTTTTGTTATTCATTAAGTTGCCTTAATGATGCCTAATTAATAGTTGAAAAAATCATGAAAAATTATTTAAATAAGTGATTATATCATAATAAACAATTGGAGCAGCAAGTGATTATATAACAATAAATAATTGGAGCAGCAAGTGATTATATAACAATAAATAATTGGAGCAGTATATACAAAAGTGATTATATTAGTACAATGATTATATCACAATGCGCCTATATACAAAAGTGATTGGATGTATTAACCAAAGTTCCTACAACACATAGAAAACATTAATGTAAAGTCTATGAATCAACCACATTGCTTCCCTCATATGCACTTGACTAAGAAGGTTAATCGTGTTCTAGTTGATTCGTTGATGATCTCCTCCTGATTGCTTTAGTTTTTAACTGTTGAGAAGTTATGCAACATTGTCCTTTGAACCTTAGACCTCTTAGTTCAAAAGAAAACTTGAATGAATGTGGATCAACTTCTCTAAACTTCCATTTGCTATTATGTAAAAAGCTACTAACCTACAAATAAACATGTCGTTAACATTATTCATTTATGAAAGTAATCAATAATGTTATTAATGGTCATATACTCACAATATTGCTTTGTTAACTTGCTACAACAAAATGCTCAGATTATGAAGCCACCTTGGGGATAACCTAATAAATATGAATCAAAGAATGTCATAAATGATCCTTAGATATATGAAACTATACCGCAATACATAATAACCAAAGAATTTTTTATACCTCTGCAAATTGCTGAGCAAGTTGAGTTGAGCCTTGATTCCTAAATTTTCTATCATTGTAGCCAGAATTGCCACATTTTTCACATTTTTGTACTTGACCCTTTTGAGTCAATTTGTTTGGATTTTTCAACTTAATAGGCTCATTTACTCATCTCCTTCCAATTGTTTTAGGACTTCTTAGCATAACTCTTTTGGTTGGTGTTCTTATTAGTTCTACATCAACAATAGGCCAGAAAATTAGACCTTTAATAGGTTGCAACATATGCTTATTAAATGCTAGCAATTTGGACTTCTTGTAGTACTCATCCACATATGCTTCCGGTCGTTGCTTGGAATGGTGAACAACATTTAAAACATGCTTGTATGGATATCCATAAAGCTCCCATGTCCGATAACTATATGATTGGTGTCTACCAATCCTTATAATATGCTTTCCATTACCTATGGAAACTTCATATACTCCATCACCATTCCAAACTATTCTCTATGGCGCAGTATCTTTCTTATTCTTCTCTAATTTCTTCATAATCCTAGGTGCAACATCTGACTTCCAACTATGCGCAAATTCTCTCCTATTTGCATGCCTTTTCATCACCATGATTCTAATGGTTTCAAGCATGATGATAATTAACCTATCTCTTGCCAGTAAGATCCCTCTATTAAATGTTTCACTTATATTGTTGTCAATAATTGGCCGTTTCGATTTAAAGGATTAGTAACATCTTGCCTATCTCTCCTTAGGATATTCAAGCGATGATGATGAACATCCAAGTTTGATTTTATCCAATCTTTTTAGCTGCTCGTTAAAATTTTCAATATACGTTGACCAAGCATAATTCTAAAATTTCTTTTTCAAATCTTTTCCTTTCCAATTTATATGCCAGTTATGGTGTACCTGCCTAGTACACATTTGATGAGTGACATATAGTAATGTCTCTTCCACTACCCTAATCAATTCGTATAACAATGAAAAAGATTAAGTTGATATATAATTTATACAACAATAAGATATTAATCAATGAAGAATAAAATACCTTTGCATATCTGATATTATTGTAATTCCTTCATCACTATCCAATTCCAAGTCCAAAGCCAGTAAACTCATAAACCATGTCCAGTGTTCTCTACCTCCACAACCACCCAAGGCAACAAAGATATCCCTCCATCACCATCCCTGCCAACTGCACTCAATAGCTAACCTTTGAATTCAATCTTTAAAAGGCAGGCATCAATACCAAAAATTGGCCTCAAATGCCTCCATCCTCTTTTCATGGCATCAAAACAAATATACAATATTTTGAACTACATAAAAGAGATAAAGATGTATGAATAAATGTCATAAATATCATAGTCGATGATATATAAAACTTAATTTTGCATACCTGTCACAAACAAGTTTCTTCATTCTTGCCCAGCTTTAACTCAATTATTGATCCAGGATTACTAATCCTCAAATTGGCATATTCATTTACATAATCACTCGCTCTTTTATTTCTCAATCTCCTCATTGCAGCTCTACACATAATTGAGTTGACAAATAAAGCTTTTCTCTACTTTCTTCAACCACCTTCTTCGTCGAGATACTTGGCTTCTCAAGTATTTTTTTTCCTAAAATGTCTCATCAAAAACTTAGTGGAAACGAATTTAGGTTTGTTGGTTGTAAAACACTTATGCTCAGGATTGTATATCACCACTTTAAAGCACCATTCATTCTTGTCACAAACAACATACAACTCCCATGGGCATCCCTCAGTATATCTTACTATGATCTTATGACTTTCACTTTTTTAAAACTTCACATTGTATTATGTACGCACTACGAAATCCACAACACTCTAAATTATTTTTCAAAGTCAAACTCCATACCCAATCTCTAATATGCTCACACATTAGATGGATTATGCCTAATACTACTATTAAGTCTTTGCAATGTTCACCAGGCTCTTCTCTACTTGGATATTTATCACTATCAATAAAACTAAAAAAATTAGTCGACTTAATTTCAACTAGTTGTTGGCCATCGGGAATCTCAACTTATATAAAGCCCTCGTCATAATCATGATCATCTACCTTTTCACCAACTCCTTCACTAACTCCTTTATCAACTCCTTAACCAACTCCTTCACTAACTCCTTTAATTGCTCCATAACTTCCTTCTAGACCCTCCCTATCTCCATCCTCTCCTCTAGATATAGGCATATCTCAGGTGAAAATGATGGGGTGTCTAACGTACGAGTTACATAAACATCAATTATTTGGTGGATTTTCATTAGATTAATAAGCCTTAAACAAATTTCATTTGATCAATCTCAATAACTCCCTAAATTCAAAATTGGGTACCCTGTAATAGGCTTTATAGACTTGAAGTATCCTAACTCCTTTCCCATCTCACAAACGCAGTGTTTAAATGGAAGTGGGCTTCCCTCCCAAATGCAGCGTTTAGTTTCGAGTAGGACCCACCTTCATTTTTAAAAATCATGTCATCTATACTGTAATAAAAATTTTAAAAAACCCACGTCAGTATTTAAATGACGGAGACCTAACTTTGTTAGTGATTATGTCCAATCAAGAGTTGTTTTGAACATTTTTCAAACGTTAGAGTTCATTTTATACGTTTTGCAAACATTATGGTTCTTTTGGAATGCATTGAAACTTTAGGGTCCAACTTAGACTTCAATGTAAACATTAGGAGCTAAAATGCTCTTTTGGCCAAAGTTCTTTTTACGTTATGTTGATTTACTAAGAAAAATTTCATTCAATTCTTAATAGTCTACTCAATGAATAATATTTTGGTTAATTTGTTGAAGGAACGTGTATAAGTAGATATCATTGTTTTCATAGCTAAGCAGGTTTTCTTAACAAAATCAAATGAACATCTTAAAATCGTAGAATATTACCTTACTTTTATTATGTTCTATAATTACAGTAATAAAGTTAATGAGAAAAGCAACTAATTTTTAGAAGAAAAAAGAAAAGTTGCTATATAAGTAACCTTTGTACAAATAACTCATGAAATAATGTCTGTAACATCTCAAAACTTGTAAAAAAATTTTTTAACAAAAGTTATGTGATAAGAAATGACATAAGCAAACAAAATAAACTAAAAACCATGTTTGAATCAACATAAATTTTACTTCCAAAGAGAAAGTAAACCATATCTAGTTTGACTAGGGATGGCAATGGCCCCAAGTCATTGCTGACTCATGTAATCTCCAATTTGAGTCCGACCTGAGGCTTAATTAGTTCCACCAACCCAGCGTTTCTTTTTTTAAAAAATTTCAAAATGACGTCATTTTGTTAATACTTGTCGGCCTGGACAAGTCAAGTCTAAAGCTAACTAGAGGCTCAATCAAGCTCATAAAATTGTGTTTGAGGCTCGATTAATCTTAACTTAGGTGCAGCTGAGTTTGAACCCAATTGCCAAGCCTAAATTTGACCATTTGACATAGCTGAATAATTTTTACCTTTGAAAAAACATTTAAAATTCTCTTTCACCCATAAGTTCCAAATCTAAATTCAAATCCTTACGCATTCTTTCCTCAAAAACTATTTCCTACCAATCCATCATACGCCCACATTCGAACTTTTAGAATTCTCTCATTTTTCGCGTCTCCCTCCATCATTGTTCACTAATCCTGCCTAAACCAAATCTCATCCTCGAAACGACATTAAAAATTGCATCTTTCCTTCTCAGCTCCCTCCAAAACTCTTACCTTTCAATGCACACCTCTTCCCCTCTTCACCAATTCACTCACGTTCACATTCCTTCACCTGTCTCTTGATCTCTTTGCCTATGTACTTTCTTGGGAAAATGACTGTTTTTTGTCTTAGTGATGGTAAGGACAAAGAAAATGCCCCTCCTTTCTCATCTTCCCTTCAAACAGCAATGTTTCCGAAATCTCCAGTCTTCACCACTCATAAACGTGGAGTCAGAAACCCTCTGGAGGATATAACCAACCTATTTAACCAATCAATTTATTCAGTTTCAGCAAGAAATAACAGGGTCACTGTCCCACATTCCTCATCGAAGTGCGGGAAGAGGAGAGGGGAAGTTGTTCCTGGTTCAGCCAGCAAGAAGACCCATTTTGTCTTTCAAAGCAAAAACTTCAGATAGTTCAGCACATAACTTGAATCTTTGTTATGCTGTATGATGTCCCATGTTCAATATAATACACAAACATTACCATTCATTTATTTAGAGTAAAGATCTCCATTTTTTTCTTATTTAATTTTCTTTCCCTTTCAAGGTTTTCATTTCTTTACCCCCAATTTTCCTTTTCATATTTCCGATGCTTGAGAAGTCAAAAGCTAATAGGCCGTCATTGAAGAGGCCCGATATATCCAAATAAGAACCTTGCATCGGCTTTCAGTTCATTTTTGTCCTTTTATCGTAAAAGGCCCCAAATTCATGAGCTTCTGAATAATGAGTTAGATCGACCCCGTTTTGTTAATCGCATTGCCTAGAATCGGATTGCGTAGAAAATTGACAACCTACAGAAGAAGTTATCAAGAGGATTCCATAATAGCTGAAACTACACATTCCGCAAGTGACAGTTTCTAGAGCAAACCTTTACTATACTTCTTTTAGCGGCCCTCAAATCCTCTATCCCTTTTTTCATGTACTTATCTTGTCCCATCAATCTCAGCCATTTATTTATGTGGGACTCACATCACATAAATAACTGGCTGAGATTGAATGGGACGGAATAGGTACATAAAAAAAGGGACAGAGGATCACGTCCCCTTTTAGTGATGGTTAATGCTAAACAATCGAAATAAGCTATTGTAATATGACTCTTATCTCGAGGATAGCTTAAAATAATTTAGCTTATTTGATTCAGGGGTCAACAAATAGAAGAAGCCCAGAAATAAAAAATTAATATAAGTTTCGCTGGCGACAATAAATTAGGGATGTAAGAAAAATGTGTTAAATTCGTGGAAATTCAAAATGTGAAAGTGAGAAAAAATGTAGGGGTTAAGGAGATAGTGACGAGTAGTTTGCCATTTATAACAAAAAACTATTTGAGTAAGTTAACCTATAAATACACTAGCATTATAACAGTAGAAAAGGGACTCACAAGACAATCTTTCAAGAGAGACAAACAATTCCAAAAATACTTTATTATTATTACCTTCCAACTTTATTTATGTTGTTTCACTACAAGAAAATCATGGAATAGCGGCATAAATTTACCGATGGACTGGAAATACTGTTCATATTTTTTGACGAAAGAGTATATCCGTCGGAAATAATGGAGGGAAAGAATTTCACGCAAAATCTCCGACGACATATAGCGACGACACTGTTGGAAAATCGGGTCGAAATCTAATCTAACCACAGCGGAATAATCACGAAACTTTTTCGTGACTTTTGATTTCCCGAAAACTAAGATCTATTTAAATCTATAAAATGATTAACATGAATCATAATAAAGCGAAATATAATTCGTACCTTATTCCGAAGCTTGATCTTTATCTTGATGCATCCTTTGAACCATTTCCTAAACCGATCCGTCTCAGCGACCATAGCCATACAAGTGTCCGGCCTCTAGCAGTATACACAGAATAGGTTGAGAGAACTCTGTAACTTTTACAGAGAGGGTTAAGCATGAAGTGCTAGCTCTATAGAGCT
>JANIIA010000002.1:37577466-37597333 GCA_027478495.1 Erythroxylum alaternifolium | reverse complement strand
GAGGATAGAAGCTCCAAAATTTTTCTACATTCTTGCAGATCTAAGAGGAGGGCAATGGCTGGAGGTAGATATTATCGGTTTTATGCTTCCGCTTATTATTTATGCATGCGTTTTACGTGACTTAATTCATGTTTAATGCATGCTTGAGGTTCTGTTTATTATGGCATACATTTATCAACTCCAGTTCGATGAGTGATCTAAGTTTCAACCAAGCTCTCTTCACTTTCCTATTATCTTTTTGGAAGATTGGCAGTATTCAGAAAAAACATGAACGTCAAACGATTGTTCTGATGCTAATCAACCCTGGAGATAAAGCTTAAAAGCCTCAAAATTTATATATTTTTATTTTGGTACTAAAGATTTCTCATATTCTAACAATGCTGATGAACGTTCAGTTACAGTTCTACACATTAACACATGCATCCTGAATCGTTATCCACTTCAAATCGCGAACACAAATGGAATTTAGATTTTTTTAGTGGCGCAAGTGGGATTATATTACACCTGAGGATGACTCAAAAATTTCGATACGCATCACGAAAACCTCAAATAAACCATGTTCATTCATAATAAGCATGTACTCAGCGTCACAAAAGTTAGAATTCAGGTTAAACTTCCTGACTAGATACGCACACAGATGTAAGAAGCTGGAAGATACATAAAAACTAGCGCGCCCACACACACACACACACACTTCCACTTCGACCACTCCACCTGCTCATCCACATTTATATTACATAACACCTTTTTGCACGAAGAAAATTCATGAATTTTCAGGAGAACGTATAATTGGGAAAACAGACCAGGTGGAAGATAAAGACAATTTAAACTTTTTCATGGTACTAACTACACTTTCTTTGAGGATTATATTTGATTGATTCTTGCATCACTAGAATTCTAAAATTGGACGAGCTTTTTAACTTTTTATGGTAGTACAACAGCTAGTGGAAGCAACTACAGACAGGGAATGAAATGAAAATTATACTTCGGCGTCAGCTTTAAATTGACATGAACAAGTGGGTCGGTAAAAGTAGGTGGCTTTTTCTCATCGATAATGACAATTTTCAACAAAAGGAAAATCTAGCTGATGGTATCGTTGACTGTCTTTATTCCATAAAGGTGCTAATCTTTAACCTCAAAGACCAAAGTAAATAGAAAAAAGTTTGTAGTTTTAGTAGGCACCTTAGTGTCTTTTTTCAAGCTTGTCTTTTCTGTCATGTCTTTATTTTACTTTCTATATAGAAGATTTTCTACTAGGATTATGCAAAAGTTGAATATAGGAAATCCAACTTTAGGACTTATTTTTTACGTAATGATCATGTAGAAAGACAAGCCAATATGGCATGGTTGGTATGCATGTTTCTGTGCGGTGCTTTTATTTTCGTAGACGGTTTCATATATGTCCATGCCAGATTTGGATTTTTTAACCATGTCTTAAGAACTGTCCAAAGGTATTGTAGAGGAAGGATAGTGGTTAAGCATCTTAGAGAAAAGATCATTGGCGACAAGGAGGAAAGAACATGGGTGCTCAAGTGGGGACTATAGTGAGTCATTGACAAAAGCTTCCGTGTCATTTGAGATAATGGGTAAATTGCCCTCACGAGAGAAAAGCTAGAAGCCTTCATTTTATAGAAAAGACAACAACACACACGCTGGATTTGTCATGTAATAGACGCCATCTCCATTATCGTCTTTAATTTAACTTTTTGATTTTCCATTTATATGTTATGTGTGTGTGTTTGTATATATATATATATATATGTCAATCCTTTGCGTTATAAATTGAACCTGTATCTTCTAGTTTCTAAGTTATTACTACGAACCAAGAGTGCCTTAAGAAAGTCATTGTTCTCAGTAAACTATGGCTAGCTCAACTTCCCTTCGAGTTTCGATGATGATTCTATTAATTTTGTGGATGAACATGAATGAATTGGAAGCATTAAGATATCACGGGCTTATAGTTATACGTAGAAGGGATGACAGCAGCTCTCTTTTGCATGAATTGGGCTATGATTTGTCAAAGTTAAGGTACGTCGAGCGGCGAATAGTGACAAACGGATCCACGTCAAGAGTTTCACCAGGAGGGCCAGATCCTGAACATCACTAAACATCTTTCTTAACGCCTTCGAGAATGTTGCATTGCCTCTGTTTACAGAGTAAGTTATTAGGCAGACTTAGAGAATTTGCGTTTTAAGCAGCTTATGGGTTAGTTGCTATGGCTTAGGTCTATATAATAACTTCTCTTACTGAATAAGATATATGGAAATATGAAAATTAAGTTCTTGGACATCTTGTTGTGTTGGCCACCTTTTGGCAGCTTATAACGACGTCATTTTGAGGAGACTTTACTGTTTCTATCTTTTGTCAACTTCGTCTTTAGTTCTGCTGGTCTAGCTGATGTTTCTCTGGATAATTACTAGGTGGTTCATTTTATTATCTTTAAGAGTGGCACTGCATCAATTCCCTGTATCTCTTATGGCGAACATACACAGCAAACCAGATTTAATTGGATGTATACCATCTATTCATCCAAGTTCGAACTAATATATAAGATAGCAAAGACATCATCTGGACTAATTAGGATTTAGAAAGTGACTTAATTAATTAGTACCTAAATGCGAAATGTGATATAAATTAAATGGATATAAATCCCCTCGACATTTGAAAAAGGATGCAAGTCTCCGCTGTCTTCTTCGTAGTTACTCTCCTCTCATAGATCCATTTGACCTGTAGCCTTCAGCCTCTACTACAGGCAGTGAGCACCTAAGATTTCGTTTTTCTTTTTCTTCAAAATTTAATATTTATGGACTTTACTTCGACATCCAGTCTCTAACGTTTCATCCAAGCTTTCTCAAACTAGCTAGTCCCATGTCTCAGAACAGAAAGCTTGGATCAGGAACTTGTTTATGGTGCAACAAAACATTATCAATCAGGAACTTGTTCATGGTGCAACATAACGTTATCAATCAGGAACTTGTTCACGGTGCAACAAAACATTATCAATCGGGAACTTGTTCATGGTGCAACAAAACAGTATCAAATTCAGATTTTCTATTATCCATGGGTGGTATTCTTACTTTCATGTGACTATGGTCCAAAATTATGAGTTGCGGAAAAAAAACATCATAAAGTTGGTTTGAGTTTGTGATTTATGCCGTTCACGACAAGGTGAGACTGAACAAGAGAGAGAAGGAACTTACATCTGCTTTGGTAGTTAAATCCTATGAACAGAAAAAATAACCAAATAAACTGTACACATATTAGAGATTGGGGGGAAAAAAGGAATGGATAGAACTGTGAAGGAAATAGGAAGACATAGCTCACGTGTAGGAGCAACGAGAAAAAGAAGGCAATTGTAGCTGAATGAACAGAAAAGGACTAGTTAATATACTTGACACAGAGAAAGTAAAAAAGCGATATCTAATCCATCTGTATATGTATGTATGTACGTGCTCCTGATTTTAATACCTCTGCCTGTCTTTCTCTAAATTCAATTGTCCCTCTGAATCGCAAAAGCTTTGTTTTACATAAACACAAAAGAAAGATGAATCAATTGTAAAATCAGCAACTTCGGACATTGAAAATTGTCCATAAACATGGTTTCTGAAGCCTTTGAACCACAAAAATCTATCAAGCCTCCCATTAGTACTATCATCCATGAGATAAGGTCTACGATACTACCCAAAATTTTGGTGAGTTGGGAGTTCAACAACAAGATTAAAATTTCAGAATTTGATTCGACGGAGACGCTGATCTGAGCTAAGAGATTAATTCAGTAATAATTCAGAGTATATGTAAGCTATAAAGGAATATATTTCTTTTGTAGCAATGTCCCTAGCTTATCTTAGCAGTCAAACTCTTTATGTAGGAATCAAATCAAGAAGATGAGTCCGAGTGTAACTCTACTTCTTCTAATAATGTATATCTTATCTAATTTCATGAAATTAAAGAGATTTCGTCGACGCTTGTCCACAATATCCGAATCAATAGGATATAATAGAATTTCATAATCACATGACTACATGAGTAAACAATAACCCTTGAGCTTAAAAGAATATTTTCACAAAGTAGGCATGACTACAGCAGGCCTGCATTTAAGTTGCCAGTCTAGAGTAAAGATAAGCATGAGCCTCATACATTTTAGATCTGCACCTAAATTTCTAATAAATCTCCCTTTGGGATTTAATGGGCCTTCAATTCAGAAATGAAGTCATAATCAATCTATATCATTTCCTCAATTTTGTTCTTCCATTGAGAAGACTGGGAGTTTGAAATTTCATTAGGCGTGTAAAAATGAAAAACATCCTTGAATTCGTACCTCAGAGGTCTCGCAGGCAAAACATATACAGCTCTAATACATTAAGGAAAACTCAGACCTTTCTATTTATATTATAAATCATCATATCATATAAATCAAATTAATCTACAATTAGATTTAAATTATCCTAAAACTAACTTCCTAAGTTAATATTAATAATAATTACATTAAAATTAAAAGCACAAACCTTTACACCCTTACCAAGATTTCGCTCAATACACTCAAATGTTTAGGATGAAAAGTATCAAACTCTCAGATCAATGCATAATAAAACTATTACCATAGGGTTGTAATTTTTTCACATCTCCACCACTTATAGATAAACTAGAATTAAAAATCAAAACGACTTTATTAGGTTGCAATAGGATTTATGTACGGTATAATTGGGATGATAAAAATGATTGATTTGAAGGAAATTTGCTAAAAAGAACATTAAATGAAACTTGTTCGCGATATACACAGGTCCTTTGATTATAAATCCATTAATGGTACCATATAATTATCCACAAATTTTCTATGCTTGCAAAATTCTTTTTCTTTTTTTGAATCACAATAATTTCGAGCATTGAACACGTGCCACAATTTAAAAAATGTTGGACCTTTCAAACTTTCAAGTTTTAAACATTCAAGTAATATAAATAATCTTTAAGGTTCAAAACGATAAAAAGGTTTCAAAGAAAATACAATAAGAGTTAATAATTGAGTTCTAATCAAAGAAAAAAGTTAAAATTGGTTATTTCCAAGAAAAAAATAATGGCTAAGGTAATTATGAAAGAAATAGGTTTAAAATTTTTTTTAACCTTTATCATTTCAATACTTCTAATGTAATAATTGTAGTCCGAATATAGATAATAAAAGTAAGTTTTAGAATTATTCAAGTAAGCATAATAATACAAATGAAAGAATAAAAGGAGCTTAAAATTTTTTGAAATTTTGCTTTTAAGCTCAAAAGTTCACAAAAAAATGTTTATTATTGGTGTAAATAGTATGCAATTATGATTCAATTTAACTATTTCAATGAGTTATAAAAGTAATTTTATTTTGAATATTATCCTTTTATATACTAATTCAAATCAATATTTAATAATGAAGTAAAATATTGATTAACATATTTTAATTAATTCAATATATCAATTCATAAAATTTAATAACCAATATTATAATATGCTTAAGAAGATCATCAAAAATCATTAACTACTTCTTTACGGTTAAAGTTATACATTGTCTTCAATATACACAATATAAAAATATATTTGTAAGTGAAAAAGAGCTTGCACTTTGTTGAATATGACAATTTTTTTATTCGGGTTCATCAATGTTGCAAAACATAAATAAAAAAGAGATAAAAACATAAAAAGAAATAAAAATAACACACAAGATTAAGAACTCACCCTGCCCACGCGATAAGTCAGTAATCTTCGTCCTGTCCAGAACAGAGAACCTTATCCTAAATTACTGTATTAATCGGATATGCTTCTTACCAGATCACAAATCCAGATTAACACAAACATGATAAACACACTGATATAATTCAGGAACTGTAGTACATATCAGTATTCCGTAACTGTATGTACATCACATCTCACTTTCAAGATCCAATTACATGGTTGCTATGAATATTTTAATAAAAAGGAGTACTATTCAACGAGAAGATAAGAAATTATTACGAGATTTTATTTGATATTTTTATCATTGGTTCTTAACATCCCATGGGAATTCTGCTGCTCACTTTACGGTTGGAGTCATCCTTCCGGAGACGATCTTTCTCGTTTCTCGTTTCCTACATAAACTACCTTGACCGGACCGGAAACTAACTCCACTTAAAACTTTAAAGGGGAAACAAGTAGAAAGAGGAGATTTACTACAGTTCCTGTATTTTTAATTTTTAATTGTACAAGTAAAACATTCTAAACTATATTCTTAAAGGCATTAATTTATATAGTGAGATCTTATTAGCCAAAGTAGATGATTTTATAAACTGTTTTAACTTTGCATTACCATAAGAATATCTCGATACAAATGCAACCTATCATCCATGGCCAATTACTAGAGTATTAGTGATCTAGTGACACACATCTGGCAATTAAGCCCAGCCAACACAAAGCTAACTGTCTAAACAATAACAGTAGTCCATTCAAACGCAGAAAATAAAAGCTGATGGTGTTTTGAATGGTCTTAATTATGAAAAGCTTTAAGTGGATCCTTGGGATCAATATCTGCTAATAATGGGAGATCAGCTGGCAGTGTCTCCAGACTCAAACCTTGCTCCTTCAGTTTCTTAACCACTTCCTCAAACACTACCCTGTTCCCGCTCTCTGTCAGGTGCAAACCATCTCTGCATTTAACACTCAAAAAGAGTAAAATGATAAGATAGATTTGCACATGATATCAAATACTGGATATGCAAAACTTGGATGCCACAAAGTACCTTAGACAAGAGTTTTGCCAATCAGGAAGCTGCTGAATTTTGGTCCACAGGTCAATTACTGGGCATCCATAAGCTTGCGCAACAGAGATACATTCCTTGGCATAAGCACCAGCTGCTTCATTTGTCCTCTCGGGAAGCCCCATTGCCTTGTCCATGTATGGATCCCTACAAATATTCAATCGTTTTTGTTTATTTCCTTTGATACAATTTCAGTATTTGGTCTGAGGGCATCAAATGATGCCTAAAAAGTTGGTGAACATCTCCTCGTTAACAAGTACCATCACCAAAGTGTCTTAATTGCAAAGGGAAATGAAATGGCGTACCGGAGGCGACCTTCTTCATCAATTGGAGGAGGAGTGATAAGCAGGATGACAGCATTTGGCCAACGTTGCTGAGACCAGACGTCACAGGAAATTAAGACTTCTATCTAAAAACTGACTTTTACTTTGAACTCCTTTTCATGAACTACATAAGCATTCTGTAAACATGTTACATCTGCTTTATTAATTAAATTAACCTAAGAATGTTGAGAGAACTCGTCATCTAAGCATAAATAGCACTCAGCTAATCCGCTAGCACTACGATGTGCTCCTGGTCCTCTTACCTGGTTAATTTGAGAGTTAGAAACAAATACGACACCTCCGAACGGGTACAATCATACAGACTTGCATCCTTATTGGACAGGTTGAAGCCTAATGTTTAGAATGTCACGTCAACAGGAGATAATTAAAAGATCGCGTTCAGATTTGTTACTCGTAAATTTTTAACTATGAATTCGAGCACATTAACAAGTCCCAAACCTGTAGTCACCATCTCAACTTGAAACAGCCTCCACAAAATTCTCTTTTATCACATGTAAAAATGAATCTACCAAAATTAAATTTTTATCCTGTTTGATAGTGGTGGACACAGCGACAAACATAAACCTACCAGCCTAAACATCAAGTAGGAGTTGGACCACCATTGCCAATTATCACAAGTTGATTACACGGTGGAAAGAAAGTGAGAAGAAGCATACACATTTACCAGGGCAGTTAGTAATGGAATATAATAAAATGTAATATTATTATATTATTTAGAGGATGGTTTATAATAAAATAGAATAAAATAGGATAAAAAGGAAGAGTTTCATATTGCATCATATTTCATTATAAATAGTAAAAATAAGTTACTTCCAATTTGAGAAGTTTATAACGAAAAATAAAATGATAAATATGTACTACCTAACGTACCTTCTATAATTTTTTATAATTCCAATTTGAACCCTCAACCCTAATAACAAGCAGCATGACAACACATCTCATTATTGTTTTGTTCTGTTAAGGATAAAATAGTTATTCATTACTATTATACATACATTACATTACATCAAATTCCATTTATTTTCTAAACAACATTTCACTATATTACATTATGAACTATTCCAATTATCTCAAACAATAATTTTATTGTATTACATCTTTTTATATTCCTTTCTATTATAAACTATTCTATTTCATCCTATTACATTCTATTTCATTCTATTAAAAATTTTACGTTCTATCAAACATAGCCATAAGTTTTGAACCTTTTTTATCAAGGCAAAATGAGAGACATAAAGGAATTATCAGTTTTGTCAAACGTTTTAATCATTCTTTCTTATGTCTATTTGAACAGATTTTCTACATCTTTTGAGCAAACAAATTGGCTTCTGACCAGTTTCCAAATATACACACGAACTACCTAGTGAGAATGCAGACTGCTATTGATTTGACTGAGGATTCTAATTCCAAAAAATGAAAAAGGCGAGTGATAAGAAAGAATAGTAGAAAAACATTCGCAAGTTCACTAAAAATGAGTAAATGAGACCATGACATAAAAGAGTCAGTGTCCTCCAAATTTGCATGGATAAGGTAAAAATATTGGCCAGAAGCCCGAATCAACGAAGGTATTACTAGTCCAAGAACCGCATGATAGACCCACTGTCAAAGAAATCAGTGGACATCACCTGGTTGCAAAAATTAAATTAATTTAATAAAAATTTAAAAAATTCAATCAGTACTAAAATTTTATAATATTAACTAAATATTGAATAAAATTAAAATTTTTTAAAAAGACTGTCTTTATTTATAAAAATTTTAAAGTTTAATTAAAAAGAAAATTGTTAAATAAAAATTATTTAATTTATTTTAATTTATAAAAATTAATAATTTTATAAAAATCAATGAATTGAATTGAAAATTTTTTATAATTTAATGATTGCATATAAAAGCGACAAGTAAGTGCATGGACACCGCAATATCATAAGAAAAAACGCTCTTGCTGGCCGCCCGAACTACAAGCACGCTCATACTAAATGGCCAACAATAACAGCGACAACTGGGCCTCACCCACCACCATCACCACGCGCTATCTTCGGGCCTTCGGCTCACTGGTGTCCCCACACGTCCATCGTTGACAATCTTAGTAATTTATCACTATCAATGACGAGCCCTACTGCAGTGTACATTGTCCACTACCGCTTATTGTAATTAATATTCTGTAATATCGCCATAGAATAATTCTAATTTACACTTAAAAAGATCACAGAATCAAAAATAATTAATTTAAAATAATATATAAAAGTTTTGATGATTTATTCGTACGTAGAATATCACAAATTTCCTTTTTAAAAAATTTTAATGTCCAGGTAAATGCTTGATTTACAATTTATGACCTCTTCTTTCTTTAATTTGAAATCAGTCCAAAATTCTATACAAACTACCGTGTCCTTAATTTCACTCCTTACATTACACTTGTCGTTCTAATTAATATTATATTAATAAGGGTTTCACTTTAATTCTATCTGTAACATTGAAATTTTAATTTAAATTAAAGAAAATAATATGTTTAAAAATAAATAATTAGTTAATAATCATTTTTATAAGAATTTTCAACTCTTCTTTCCTTTTCAATCTAAAGTTTGATACACATTCTCATGTAAAATATGATAGTTGTATATTAAATTATATATGAGTGCAATATTTTATTATAAATCGGGTTGGATATGACCACACCCGAGTTCAATATAAAAATATTACCCTAACCAATGTGCATATACTTGCATCGCCTATGATTATTATATGCTCTCATGACTTGTCTCGTACCTTGAGAAATGAGACAATAGCGTGAAGGTTTTCCTTGTATTCAAGAAGTGGCACGTGTTGGAAGGCAGCGTGTCTGTCGGGAAGGCTAGCATCGTTGGCACCAAAGAACACCGTTACTGCTAACACAGTTGCGCCGCCTTCGGCCGGAAACACTTTGTCCGCCACCTTTAACGCCCATCTAGTATTGTAGCCACTATACCCTCTAAGCACCACATCAACCTGGAAAATCATTAAAAGTCTGATTAAGTCATTAACCCAATATCAGAAAGAAACGTAAGACAGACGAATTATTAAAACAAGAATGATGCAGTTAATTCCTACACAAGACTAGGAACAGATCTACGAAAGAGAAAGGCTTTACAATAGTTTATACCGAGCGAGCGAAGTAGCTGACTAGAGAAGCACCCCAACCACCGTTACTAAAGGACCCTTCGGTTATGGAGTCTCCAAAAAGATACATCTTTGGTCTCATGATGACGAAATCGTTTGTTGGGTATGGCTACAATATGGAGTTGCTTTCTCCCGTAATTCTTATCAGCGAAATAGAATCAAAAACTGAGAACTTGAACCCTGCTTTCTCTTCTCTCTCCAAAAGAACTGGGAGTTTACTGCTCGCTTTAAATAAAAGACGGCACTATCTTTCAATGCTCACCCTACCTAATAGATGGTGATGGGTTATATTACATACAAGAATACGACCAAGATCTAGGGAAAGAGAGTAAATGCAAACTAGAAGGATTTGGAGGAAGCTTGCTCCTTGGATTTACCATTAGCAAAAATGGGTTTGACTTGGTCTGATTTAAAGTCAATGATCAAATTTCAAGTTAAATTTAATTTTTAAAATAAAATTTTACATTTTAAATGTGTATTTAATTGGGTTTAATTTAATTCGAATATCAAAGTTTTTAAATTGTTAAAACAATTATAATTATACATACGGTATTTTAATTATTTTTTATTTGATATTATAGAGTTTTGAGTTTTCTATATTAGTTACGAGTATCGATGACTATAATAAAATATAGCTAAAGTATAATTTATAATGCTTAATTTAAAATTTTCTTTTTTATAACATTAACATGAAATAAGGGTACCAAAAAATACTAGGCGTTTGAAATCAAGCTTGAATAAAAAATATACACTTCTTTTAAAATAAACGGACCACTTTAATGAAGAGAAGAGGGGTTGAAGTCAACTCCTTTAAAAAGAGAGTATTTAAAATTAAAATTATTAACATAATTTTAATTGTTTGAGGTAGTTACAACATAGAGAGATTGGAAGTGTAAGATTTCTAAGGGACAAGTCTTGAGATTTTGTATCCATAGGAAGAAAGGAATTGTGTATCTCGACAGGGGCCTTGTTTTTATAGACTAAACAAGGGATTAAAAACAAACAACTTAAAAAAAAATCATTAGAGCAGAGCAAGATTTTACAGCCATTATGGCTACTCTTCATCACCAGATAATCTATTGCTTGTAGAATTATGCTGTAGATCTCAACTTCCAATCTCAACGTCCTCCATCTACTAGAAAGATATAAGCTCCTTAGACAGATTTCATAGCAACTCTTACATCAACGTTAATCTTCATCCTCACAAGATTGATCTTCTATGAGATCAAATTCTTGTGATGGTGTTTCTTCTTTGTATAAGTCAAAGCATTATCAGTCTGTTAGTTGAGAGTTCCATCTTTTTTATTAGCATATGGACAGAAGGTTTGTTATAACATGATCCAAAATTTTCTTTATTTTCAATTAGAAATGAGACTAATCTTATTTTACTTCAATTAGTTAGCTTCCATTTTATGAATGAATAATCCTCAAGGGAATAAACTAACTTCAGTAGTTGATTATAGATCAAAATTTACACCATCGGTTGAAATTTTTTGAATTTTAATTGTTGTTGCTGCCTTTATACTTGACCCAACAACTCATGAGTTTATAAATGATACTCCTAGGCAACAATCAATCTGCAAATACATCGAGTCATTAAATTCTACTATATCAAAGGAAAAGAATGAATATTCGTACGTATTTAACAAGAGCAGGCAATGGTAAGCCCCATATTTCTTCTTGTAATATCTGAAAGTACTTAATTAAAGACTTATAAGATTGACACTTCACAAAACTTGATATATGGTTTATGGTTTATTAAAAAGTTTCATATACTTATAAATTAATAAAATATTATCTTAACATTATTCTGATTCAAAAATTTTTAATTAACAGTAATTTGGAAAAACTTTACAAAATTACTATTATGAAATAAAATAACTTAATTCTTATTTGAACAAGTTCTAAAATATTGATAAGTAATAATAGTAAAACATTTTGTTATGAAATTGATTGAATTATGATCACATTAATAATTAAATTTGATATTGAAGAATATAAGCTTTTAGCCATAAAGTTCCACCTCTAATACCAATAATTCAAAAAGATCATAATAGTTTATATTTTTTATTTAAACTTATCTCATGAAAGTAAACAAGCAAATGTTGATTTATTCTCTGTAAACAATCGATTAACTATAGATTTTATGATATAACCAATTAAATGTCTTGTTTATCTTTTATATATATGCTGAATTAACTAAAATATAAGATAAAGTCTAGGCGATAAATCGGATAGAATGATCAAGCATTTCTTAATAATGAGTGAGAATTGAGTAATACTATTTTTTTTCTTATAGTAACCAAGTTTTAATTTTGTAAACTTGTTTTAGTCTAATTCTTTACAAAAATTCAAAAACAAAATGTAAAAAACTGAGTTACAATATTTTTACATGGAAAATCTTCCTAACTTGACAGGAGGAAAAACCATGACCCAGTGGGATTTTAAAATGATTATATTAACTTAAGAGCCAACTTAATGCTACATGTATATCTTGATCTACCTTGCCCCCCTAAATAATGAAGAACTATACTCACAGTTCTCAACTGTCCAACAGTTAACTCTGACAATTGCTACTCTCTAAAAACATCACACAAGGTTCTTTAATTCTCGCAAAATACTAAAATAAAGTAACCTCAAACGATTCTTAGATAAGTAAAAAGGTATAATAAAATATGTGATAGAATTCAAGATGGAATGGAGAATTTGCTTGTATGTAAGAATGATAGATGGAAGTCATACAATACATATGTGTGCAAAATGCTCCATATGAATGGCTTAATTTTATCTCATACCACTCATAAAAATGAACTCTTGATCTCTTATTTATACACTTCTTAGAATTGTGACTAATTTTAAAAAGGAGAAGATAAACCTAAAAATGATAAGATCATGCCAAAGCAAATTTTATCCAATGTATCTTTAAAAAATTTTACTATCTTCTAATTTAAATTTTATTAAAGTTATCTAGCACATCTAATCCTATCCAAATGTTTCTATCTTTCATCAGAAGAAGATCATATGAACCAAATTGATAAATTAGCAATTATTAATATCCAATGCAAATGATAAACATAAAATTTCAAATATTTAGCCTTACATTAAAATTTTATTGAAGGAATTAAGTACTCCTTATTTGTAAGAAAAGAGATTCAATTATATTTTGACATTTGATTAACTAGCTCTATTTAAACTATTGAACGAGTTTAAAAATAAAGTTCACCAAAATGCAAGTTATTAAAACAAATTTATATCTTATCCTAAATAGTACAATTTTGCATTCACATATGTAGTATGAGACTGTTCCATCAATTTCTTAATAACAAGACAAGGTTATATACCATCCCAAGACTCTCATATAGAGTCTAAAATTACAATAAAATAAACTCCACGCTTCACAGAGGCACTTAACCATGATGAAGAACTGCTCTTTTTATTCATATTATACAAATAGTGTAACTTAAGAACGGGGTGGTTAACTTATACTTGCATTATTATTTTGTCATCATAAAAAATTCGCTAGTCCCAAAATTTCCTCTTTTTTTATGATGACAAACTAAATGTAAAACTTAATCAAAAAAACCTATATCTTCAGTTACTAAACTACAAGTCATAGAATATTGTAGAGAGAACAAATTAAATCAATCTAAGTAGATACCAAACTAAAAAAAATTTAGCTATCACTAGAAATGAAAAATAACTAAAGTGTCAGTCCCTTCTCCCTTTTGGCATCATAAAAAAGAACATTCAATTGTAAAAAAGTATTCATAATAAAACATGCAACAAATAAATAGCACAACCATATTCAACATATGCAATATGTGTGGGAACTAAGACAAAAATATCTCTAAATAGCTCAAATATCAAACTATTGATATTAGCCGTCCAACTAGAACACAGAGAATAAAAGGATTCGTAAATAATCTAAGTTGTCCATAGAAGAGAATTGAAATATAGTTTAGAAGGGTTACAAAATTAGTCAAGAGTTAAAAGCTTAAAAAGAAGTAGTGGAACAACTAGTAAGCTAAGAGCAAATAACATCAAATCAATAAAGCATCCTCTTTTGAACTATTTTCCTTTCCATCATTCTTATGTTCTTCCACGCCAATTATAACATGCTCAATCCTTTTCACATGTGTATTGATCTTGTGAAGAGCACCAACCATATTATTCAAGAGCTTTTTAAGTTGAAAAAATTTAGAAGATTTCAGACCACTGTTTCCCTCTTTTTTTTTTTGGCTTTATAAGGGCTAAAATTGATGCTAAAATGGAATCAGTTTTTTTAGTTGCCATGTTCCTAAATTTAGAATAACGAGTTTACAAGTCATCTATCTTTTTTATCCTTTTTAACACAAGCTTGCTTTTCTTGGTTAGAATACCAAGTTCTGTTAACTTTTTTGTATCCATCTTAACTACTTTCCCCGACTTGAATTTATGCAAAATTTTTGTAATAAAGGCATTATAACCTAAACCATGATTTCTAGCTTGGGTACTTATTATATAGGGCATATGCTAAATGATAATGGATGGTAAGTTTTCAATAACCTAAACCATGATTTCTAGCTTGGGGACTTATTATATAGGCCATATGCTAAATGATAATGGATGGTAGGTTTTCAACTTTGCAGTTAATGAGGCCTATAAGAACCATTTCTTTCATCCTTACAACACTCCTACCTTCTTATCTAAGTATTAAAGTGGTCCTAATAAATTAAAAGAGCATTTATTCAGATTGACAAATAACCCCAGTAGAGTTTTTGTGAATGTTGAGGATATTTATCAAAACCCTGCAAGGTATCCCCAAAATAATTCTTAATCTAAATGGGTCAAGTTATATATAAACATTATTAACAATAGTTTCAAGACATTGTTGTTCATAATCATCCCAACATAGAATTGAGCAATCTCATCTTTATAAAAAAAATTTCTTGCAAATAGTGTCAACCAAAGCTTCCCACCTTTGAAATCTGAGTTTCTTGATAATGGAACCAGCTCCATATTCTTCTAGTTTATCCAAAGGAAATTGCAACGATGTTACCTGATTTCAAATATGAAATTCATCTAATTTTTCTTGATCATGTTCCACAAAGGCATTTTGTTTTCCTTTTTTTTTATTTTTTGAGCTCATTGTTGGTGAGGAATTAACTTCATTATATGAAACAGAGTCAAGAACTCTCGTCAAAACTAGTATAGGTGAGGAGGGAATGAATATCATGACGAGCTTTCTGAAAGTGGATATTTTAGGTTTTTTGGATGGAGGCTTAGGTAAAGCCTTTATGACTCTTCTTTCTCTTTTTGTGTCCTACAATAATCAAGTCATCATCATCACCGTTTATCACTTCTTTACCATCCACCTCAACTAGTTTAATAACTCTTGGTTTCTTATAATTTTTATCTTCAAACTCATCCAACAATCCCTTTCCCCCCGTGCTCCTACAGATTTGAGACTACTAGAATTTTCACAGGCCATTTTTTTCACAATTTTCTTAAAAACTTTCATCTATTTCTTCTCTCATATTTCCTTCTTCAATTTTCCATTCTCCTTTTATGGGCTTCCCTCCATACCCTCCAGTTGGTTTTGCTTCAACATGTTGGAGAATGCATCGATTGAAATTTTATTTCTCCACCTCAACCTGACTGGTTACCTTTTATAGAAATAAAAATCATCAAATAAGTGAAAGAGAGTTTGGGTGAGAGTGGGATGGAGGGACAGTTAAGGTTTGAGTGAGTCTTGTTATTTCTCCACCTCAACATGACTGGTTACCTTGATGGATTCTCATTGGCCAGTCTAGAAAACTAGGTGGTCTTGTTATTTCTTGTTGATTAACATTGAACCCTAACTTAATGAATTCCATAATGGTTTTTCTTGTTCTCCTTGATTCCTTTCCTTAGCCATTGTTCTTTCTATTGCTTCTTGGCATCTCGCTTTTCAAATCTCCTACTTTTGCTTAGTGATGTTAGAAAATTGTGTATCCTTTAATTTGCTTGAACTCCTTGAAGATCTTGTGTTCATGCACCTACAATTACATAAGAAAATGTTAAAGTCTTAAATCAAAGTAACTTGAACTACAACAAATGCTATAAAGAATCTGCGACAATAGTATCAAAGCTTGTTGAAGTTTTAAATGAAAAACTTTCTTAACTACAAGTATACATATGGTAACTTATAGTATAAAAACTATCGTCCCACAAGGATATAACTAAACAATGAATTAGGTTGCAGTGAATTAATTGATTGATGAATAATGTAAACTAGGAACTACTTCTATCCTTATTTGTTTTCACTTTACCTTTTGATTTAATCATAATTGATCTTAGATATCCTATGATTATAATTACCATATCTCAAGATATAATCAAGTAATCACAATCAAAATAGATAGAAATTGAATTGCGATCTCTCACTATCCAAACTCTTTCTAGCTATGTAACTGGATTTGAAGCAATTCTATGAATAATTAATAAAAAATTAAGATCTCTCTTCAATTGCCTTTTAATTTGATGAGGTATATTAACATATCAACTCTTGTTTGAAACACAATATAGATAATCTAATCCATTCTTTTGATTCAAATTGAATATAAAGCAACAAACATCACAAGCATATTTTACTAAATCAATAATGTAAACTTTAACAAATAAATTGAGAGTAATTCCCAAAAAGGAATTTACGAATCCTTAGATCTAACTATATATCCAAATCTAATCACCATTAATATCCAACACATACAAAGAAATAAGAAAAGAGTAGAGAATTAAATCTCGAAGTCTTCTCTTCTTTACCTTGAGCTAGAAAATCTGCAGCCTTGTTCTTAAGAAATTTGCTCCTTTAATCTCCTCTTGTTATGTTTTTCTAATCATTTTTTGTGTTATTCTCTTCCTTTTATACTCTTGAACCTTCTAAGATTTTATCTAGTTCCACTTATTTTGGTTCCAAAAATAGTCCCTAATCATTAAAAATATAAAAATCTCGTGACTCATAAAAGCTAGAATTTGCTCCTTGCACAATCGTGCCAAAGATTTCCCAATCTGTTGCTTCCTTATGAAGGATCATGCATAAACATACATGATCATGTTAGACATATTTCTCCAGCCTTTTCTTCATCCTTTCTTTGATTTTTCCTATCCCCAGTCATCACCAAATACATCAAACATCCCTTCAAACATACAATCAACATTAAATTCTATCCTTAAACAATAATCAAATAAATAAAACGCATAAAACACTAAAAATAACATAAATTTAAGTCCTAAACATGTGATTATCCTTTAAGAAAACACTAAAAACATACTTTAACACCTTAAAAACACACTATGATTCACACCTATATACAATATTTCTAATCCTATTACTTCTCAACATATTCAGTATTATTGCTCTTGTAATATATGTTTTTCTTGTTACTCTTGCAATCTATTCAATATCATTACTCTCGTGATAGGTTTTATCTAACTTGTTACTTTTGTAAAATGTCTAATCGTGCTGCTTTGTAGCATATAAATATCATTGTTCTTGTTGTAGTTCTTATATATTGTATTACTTTTGCAAGATATCTATTTTCTTTGCTCTCATAATATGTTTAGTATCTTTGCTCTAGTAATATGTTTGGTTTATCATGTTTCTCTTCAAACATGTCTAATACGAGTATTCTTGCAACATGTCTATTCTTGCCTCTTTGATGGTGCGTCTAGTATTGTTGCTCTTTTAAAACATTTAGCTTTATCTCTCTAATAAAATATTAAGTCTATTTGGTTATACCTTACACATTTAAAATCTTATTATAACAACAACAACAACAACAACAACAACAACAACAATATCCTAGTAGAAATTCCACCAAAATGCAAAATCTAAGGAGGTCTAAAAATACGGAGCCTTATCACCCTCTTACTATATTCAGTATCATCATTCATGTTATATATTTAGTAAGTTAAATAATTTATTATAGCTTTCATAATTTATTCACTCTATCCTATTGCTTTTTCAACTTGTCTATCTTATTCGTGTTTTGGTAATTAATAATCTTCCAATTTCATCTTTATTTCTAGTTTGGAGAACCATCATCATTTAATTTTTTTTATTTCTAACCTAGCAATCAATCATTTTCTTTTTTTGTCTTTTATGAATATCGCAATCAATCACCATTTAGAGTCATCATTGTTTTTTATTTCTCATTCAATCACTTTTCAATTTCATCTTTGTTTCTTTCAATATGGCAATTAATCATTGTCCAATTTTAGCTTATTCCTCTCTAAACTTGATCATTTATTAGCATCCAACATCACCTTCACTTTTATTTCCCATCTTTATATGAATATGTGACACCATTAGTTATCTAATTTTCTTATATCCTTCATGAATCTATCAAAAAGAATGATATTCCTCTTATTCTAGGTCTGACATTTGTTATTTTTCATATCATTTCACATTCTCTACTGATTAAATTATCATTTAATTTTCCTGCAATTAATTATTGTTATGAAAATTTGTTAGTTTCCAAATTTTATATAAAATGGGTTAAAAAAAGGGGTAGGACAACTGTTGATGCTTAAATTTGTCCAATATTTTTACATTTTCTTTTAATTATTACTTTACATAATTACATCTTATTAGCTCTAATTTAAATAACTATGGTTAAAATGCATCCATTACATTTTGATTATGTTTAGTTAAATTTAACTCAAAACATAATTAAATTTTTTATTTAATTTATCTTATGTGTCTTCATGTTAGTATGAATTGCATTTTGTCATTTCTAATATCATTTAATTAATCATAATTAAAACTAATTAAATTTTGATTCAAGATAAATAAAAGTAATTGAGTTTAATTAATTCTAATTGTGATTAATTATTATAATATTATTAATTACATTAATTAAAAAAAAGAGGTGAAGAATGATGTAATTTTGGAGTGTATTAAAGAAAGCAGGAAAATTAAAAAGTTCTATTTTTTGTGATTTCAAAGAAGTCTTTCTGGTGTTTTTCTCTTGGTTTTTTCTTTAAATTGCCTCTCATCTTTTGTTGACAAGTGGCAACCCCTTTGTTCTTGGTGTCTACAGAATCAACACGTCATTCGTCTCACACTCTAGTAGGGGAGGTATTTATTTTTCTCTTCTTTGAAAGGTTCCTAATGAATTCACTTTTTCCTTAAGGTTTGGAAGAAATTGAAAGCCTCCAAGTCATGCAAAAATACAACAGAATTGTATCATCAATTTAAGGATACTCCTCGGCTAAATTCTCAGTGTGTGATAAAAAAAATTTTCCGTCTGTGATGTATGCTAAAAATAAGTGGACGTTCTGGGTGTAGGACACCTTGCCAATGATGATGACGGGGTGGTCCACCTAGCCATTTTGAATGGCGGGTTGACGCCTAGGTGTCCAACCCACCATTACGAATGGCGGGGTGATGCTCTCTGAAATAGTTTTTAAAACTATTTTTATTTTATTTAAGAGTTTAGTTTAAGGTTTTATCTTTTTAAGGTTTAATTTTGCTTAGGGTTGCCATTTTTTGTAGCATAAAAAGTTTTTTATTTCAGGGTTTAGTTTTATTTATGGTTTAGAACATCTATACAAATTAAATTTGAAGTACAAGTTTTATTTTTT
>JANIIA010000002.1:37563177-37577366 GCA_027478495.1 Erythroxylum alaternifolium | reverse complement strand
TTATTAAATATATATTATTAATAAAATTATAAGACGATTTTAATTTAAATATAATGGACATATATAATTTTAAAAAAATATAAAACAAAATTTTACCGACGGAACAATACAACATTTCCGTCGGTGATTCTATTATACCGACGGAATATATTATGTTCCGTCGGTACTATTGAGTTATTTAGCGACAGATCATCTTCCCGTCGGCACTTTTGCCGACTGTATGATGACAAATTTATATACGGGTATGTCACCGGTCGGTAAATTTAGCAACGGACTATATTAGATAGTCGACAACATTTTCGTTGATTTTACTGACGGATCGCCATTTTGGTCGGTAAGTTTACCAACGGTACATACAAGGTTCGTCGGTGAATTTAGCTACGGCCGAATCACCGACGTTTTCTGCCGTCGGTTTATTCCGTCGGTAATGTTATTTACCGACGGTATATTGATTTTTTCCGTCGGTAATGTCCGCCAGTAATTCACTATTTTCTTGTAGTGACATATAATTGTGTGATTGTTCAACAAAAAAAAAATAAAACATCAATTACAAAAAAAATCTAAACAAAATATCACAAATATATACTAAAAATAACATATTTGTGATATCATATTTATTGAAAATATCTACTAAAAATAACATATAAAAATAACATATTTATTAAAAATAAATATTACATATATTAAAAAATATAGATTATGTAAAAATAAACCTTGAAGAAGAGCAAAGAATGCTGGTGAATTGAAGAAGAGTGTCAAATGCTGATGGATTTGTTGATGAAGACGCAAAAACTAGAGAAGAAGACGAAGAAGCAAAGAATGTTGCGGGGTTGATGAAGACGCAAAAACCAGAGCGTCAAATGTTGCGTTTACCCCGCCATTGTGAATGGCGGGGTGTCTCATTTTTCTGACAATTCACAGGTGTATGCATGAGAGCCATATATTGTCTGAAGAGTTTAGTTTACGCAGGAGCTATATAGGAGTATGAAAAGTTTAATGTAGGGGGGTGTTGAAAGGCTGCCCACCCTGCCATTGAGAATGGTGGGATGGCCCTAGCCCGTCTCATACCGCCATGTAAGATGGCGGGATGGGAACACGTGGAGTCTGGCCACGTTGCCTCCACATGGACCACCCCGCCAATCACTATAGCGAGGTGTTATACACCCCGCCATTTTAAACGGCGTAGATTCCACGTGTTCCCATCCCGCCATCTTGCATGGTGGGATGGCCACATCGCCTCCATATGGACCACCCCGCCAATCACTATAGCGGGGTGTTGTACACCCCGTCATTTTAAACGGCGGAGTATTCTATATCTAGCAACTCCTGGTTATTCTCTCCTTCGTCACGGACGAAAAATTTATTTTATAACAAACTTATAATTTACCCACACTCTTCCAATTGGAGTCGTAAAGAAGAATAGCTAAGCTGAACTACATAATGAAATTTGTAACTAACCATATGAGAGTTTGAACTTGTATCTAGTTAACATAGACTTTGTAACTCTTCCCCATTTTGCTCATCATATGAAGTTGAACCATGAGACACCAGTCTCCTGGTTGCCTGACAGCTCCTTAGACATCTCCCTGTAAACATGTAATTAACAATCATTGGCACGGACATCATTTGGAGAATTCCCTATTGGATCAACAGATTGTCCAATAGTCTTTTTGATTTCCAACTCCAATGTCACCACAGGGGTTTTTCCATTCTGCTCAACCCTTATTCCGTTCCCTTCTGAAACAATCTCCGTATGAGTCCGAATGTGGTTATGTTCCATTTCCGGTGGGTTCTTCTTTTGAGTAGAGGCTTCCTTGTCTGTCCTCACTAGCTCAGTTTGATCTCCATTCTGGAATAACTTTCCAGGAGGTTTGGGACCTTCTTCTGATCAGCAGGTTTGCAGGATGAAAAATCCAAAATTGGGCTCCGTCAGAACGTCCACTGTTTCATCAACCTGCACACTTACTACGCAGGTCCTGTCGGCAAACCAACTCCTCCAGTCAAATGACGATCTCCGAAGCCACCAAACTACTACCACCTTTTCCTTATCTCTTCAACGTCACATCAACTCTGAAACCCCCTTTCGTGGACATACGATTCATGCTCATATTTTAAAAACTGGGTTTAGACCCAATACCAACATCCGTATCAAATTGATCATACTACATTTAAAATGTGGGTCTGTGAAGTATGCCCGCCAAGTGTTTGATGAATTGCGTCAGCCAACTCTTTCGGCTTACAATTATGTGATTGGTGGGTATTTGAAACAAGGGTCCGTTAAGGAATCGGTTGCATTAGTACGCAAGTTGGTTCTTGAAGGTGAAAAGCCTGATGCATATACATTCTCAATGATTTTGAAGGCTTCCACGTGCGGTAGGAAGTCCATATTGCCGCGTTATCTGGAAGGTATGGTCCACGCTCAGATATTAAAGTCCGATATTGTGCGTGACGATGTTCTTTTCACTGTGCTGGTTGACTCGTACTTGAAGAGTGGTCAAGCTGGTTATGCGAGGAGAGTGTTTGATATGATGAAAGACAAGAATGTGATTTGTTCGACATCAATGATCTCGGGGTACATGAATCTGGGCTCTGTGAAAAATGCTGAAGATATTTTTGATCAGACGCTTGTAAAAGACGTAGTCGTTTTCAATGCAATGATTGAAGGTTATAGCAAATCTGTTGAAACGGCTGTAAAAGCTCTTAAAGTCTATATCGATATGCAGAGACTTGGCTTCAAGCCTAATGTGTCAACTTTTGCTAGTGTCATTGGGGCTTGTTCGGTGCTGGCAGGATTTGAGATTGGACAACAAGTCCAGTGTCAGCTGATGAAGAGTGAGTTCCTTACCCATATAAAGTTGGGAAGTGCTGTTGTAGACATGTACTCCAAATGTGGTAGAATTGAGGATGCGCGAAGAGCTTTTGATTGCATGCCAGAAAAAAACGTCTTTTCATGGACATCAATGATTGATGGATATGGCAAGAATGGAAAACCCATTGAAGCTCTTGAGCTTTTCCATAAGATGAAAGAGTGTGGTATTAAGCCCAATAATGTCACATTCCTTGGTGCTATCTCAGCATGTGGACATGCTGGTTTAGTCACTAAAGGTCGTGAGATCTTTGACAGCATGGAGAGAGATTACTCCGTCAAACCAAGGATGGAGCACTACGCTTGCATGGTTGATTTGTTGGGGCGTGCTGGAAGTTTGGAACAAGCGTGGGAATTCGTGATGGGGATGCCTGAGAAGCCCAATTCTGATGTTTGGGCAGCTCTGCTTAGTTCATGCAATGTGCATGGCAATGTGGAGATGGGCCGTGCAGTTGCCACTGAACTTTTTGCACTGAATGCCAAAGGTCGACCTGGTGCATATGTTGCACTATCCAATACACTGGCCTCAGCCGGAAAATGGGATGGCGTAAGCGAACTCAGAGAGGTGATGAAGTTAAGAGGAATACAAAAGAATACTGGCTACAGCTGGGTCGGGAGTGAAAACAGTTTATAAGGCTATCGCTTGCCAAGGTATTTAAACCAACATACGCATGAGTTTTTACCAAAGGCTTCTTAGCTTTGACTGGAGGCTACATATTTGTAGAATATTTTTAACTGTCAAATTACTATACAAGGAAGCTGTGAAACTGAGTTGTGGCGAAGGAAGCATGGCTGCGTGAACATAAATCACAATATTTTAACCAGGTATTTATCCAAAATTATTTCTTGGGAAAAGGCCCAAGAGTTTAATTAGATTATGGTTTAAATTTTCTCTTTCTTTAATGTTTCCTGGTTGTTGGGTCTCTCGACAAGGATTTCAGTTTGTTAAGTTTTCTATTTTCTTCGTCAAAGCAACAGATTGGAGATGTATATGGAAGCAATGAACATGAGAATTGTGCTGGTACCAAACCAATGGATGTAGTAGAAGCTGACAGGTTTACTACGTTCTGGATGAAGAATCATTATGCAAGTATGGCTATCCCTTTTTCTTATGTGTAACACATTTTTCATTTTTTTGAACCATCAAAAGGTGAATAAGGATGTAGAGATAGCAGTGCTCAGTATATAAAAGACTAATTGAAAGATATATGAAGGCATTCTGAACGTAGAATTACAGTCTAACGAATCTTGGAGGTCTGGCTGAAAATAAACTGGTAGCTTATAATCTGCTAAGCCTACTTTTGGTGTTTTGATGAACTTGCAGGAGGCTGGACACATATGAAGTCATGGATACTTTGTATCTTGATAGCAGCACAGATAAACAATCTGAATAATACTTTTCTAAGTGAGACTCTTCTACGTCACCATCACAAACATCATTTTGATTCAAGCTCAAGGAAACGTATAATAACCATTCATGCATAGCTGTCCTTACAAAATTGTCAGGAGCAGGTGTTGGGACATACTTTTATCTCAAAATATGAAGTCATGCTCTTCCTGTCCCCTGCGAAGAAATATTAGGCTTCTTCTGCTGGCTACTGTAGCACAGGAGAAATTTTCTAGCTCTGCCTGTGGTTTCGCATGCTTTTTGATGGAAGTGAAAGAAGCAATGATGGGAACAAAGGGGATTTGCAGATCATGGTCATTTGGAAGCAGAAGACATAACATTTTGATAACTTCAGTTTCTATTTTGTTAAAAAAGTTTTTTCTTCGAAAAATTTCTTTATAATTTTTTACTTCTTTTATATGAAAAAAGGGATTATTCACAATAAAAAAAAGTCTTTCTACAGATGAATCTGTTAATTGTAATACGGCTTCTTTCTATATTTTGGCTCTTGCGTTATTGTCTTGGAGTTTATGACATATGACAACCCTTAAGATGGCTTATCAAATACAAATACTGAATAGTCGACATGTTCATGGGCCAGCCGGCTCGCGTGCCACAGGCTGGGATGGGCCAGCCCGTGGCTCAGCTTGCATGCGGGCTGATCGGTATGTGGCCTAGGTTATGGCCTGTTGGGTCATAAGTGGGCCGGCCTGGGCCGGCCTGACCTGTTCATTTATTTTTAAAGGAAAAAAATTCAAAACAAAGCCGTTTTTTACAAAACGACGTTGTTTTGGAAAAAATGAACTGGCCACGGGCAAAAGACGGGCTGGGCATCATTGTCATTTGTACTAAATAGGAAAAACTTTTTTTTTCCCTTCAGATAAATCACATCAAATCAAAATATTGATGTAAGTAGGAAAACCTAGAAAATCTGCTTCATAGACGTAGATTTTCAACTATTCTTACTAATAGATTTTATTTTATGAAGAATATATGCCTTATTTCTCATGGATAAATGCCAATTCTACTATCACTACGTGTTATATTATAATTCAGTCTCATTAAATTTCCTCATTGTAACAAAAATAACAACACCAATCAAGAAACCATGTGTTTTTGGTGAGGTAAGTGTTAGTTTATACTTTACAATTAATTTGTTGATTATAATTTTCATGACATAATTATTTGAAGGCATTTTTTATTTTATAAATATTTATTTAATTACATAAAATAAATATACATTATAAATTAATTATGATGATATAAAAATTATGAAATTTATATTTATTTATATATTATCCATAAATTATTTTAATCATTATTATGTTGACACTGAATATGCATAGAACAAAAAGACATAAGTTATGTTTCTTTCTTATTTAAAAAAGTAATTAACCTCATAAACTAAAATATGAAGATATTAAAGCAAATATGTGATACTTCTTAGAGACAAGTTCGCTGAATTGACTGAATGTGAAAATTTCATTTGAAACATTATTTGCATGTTTATAGAATTATGATAATTGCATAAATGATCATTTGATTTGAGATCTTCGAATTATCTTATATAGATGTTGTTATATTTTTTATATTGCTTATGACCTATCATAGTCAAAAATAATGAGCCATACTATATGGAGGTTGCAATTTTAGGATTCATTACCTTAAATTGATTAGGGAAAGCATTCATTTGTTCTTGGTTAATATTAATTCAACAAATCCTCGGTTAAAGTGAAATTACAAATTGAAAAATAATTTCCAAATGTCATTATTAGGAGCAATTACAAATGATGAAGAACTAATATGATTGAATTCAAATAAAATATACATTAATTTTATACTCTGTCTCATTAGAACATTATATGATGAAAAGATTGATATATATGAAAAAATCATGTATAGAAATATTAGTTAAAACCACTTTGATATTCTTAATATTTAAGTGGTCATGATAAATTGCTATTAATCTTGATACAATGATATATAAATTTTAACATATTTAGGGACTCAGTGGGTTACATACAAAGAAAGGATGAAGAGAGAAAAAGGTTATTTAATCAAGTTGGACTTGAATGTAAAGTTTAAGAAATTTTAAAGGTTAAATATGAGATATTTAATAAAAAGTACTAATATGATTTATTGAATCTGATTTACACCATAATGATATTTAATTAAAATTAATTACAATTCTAATCAAGTTTTATTGAATCTACAATTATATTTTAACTAAATTACCAAAAGATCCTGTCCCTATTATAAATAGGCTGAGATTCTAAGAAGTTAGCACTTCTGATTTATTAGCCCCTCTCTGTACTACTTTACAGATCTCTCAATTTTTGTGTATGCATAGTTAGAGGTACGATGCTTGTACAGTTGCAGTGCTTTAAACAATCTTATGGATTCAAGGGGAGCTATTAAAAAATAATCAAATTTTACAATAGGATATGAATTTATGTTTCTTGCTTTAATATATTTGTTAAATTAATTAAACTATAAGATTTAAATTAATCTTATCTTTTGAGAAATTAAACAAAAAAGGTTTCATACTTTTCTTTAACCACAAATGAGATCAGATCCTATCTTGATTCTTAACAGTAAGTGGAGGCCTTTATCCTTTCTTTTAAACTTACCCTCTACCTTTATCTCCCTCCCTCTCTCTTTAGTCGGAATCATCATGTGGATTGTTGGGTAGGTATGGAATTCTTACCTATCATCCATACATATGTATGCTAGTTTCTTAACACTCACATTGTCCTTTTTTTTTTTGGTTGTATGTTCATTTTTCCATGCGTATGTCCCTATTACTTGTCTATGATTGTCATAGTAGATATTAAGGAAGTACTCAACATATATTAGGGAAAACATATTATATTTTGAGGAAAACTTAATAGATGTTAAGGGAAAAACTCAAATATACTTTAAGAAAATGAAAACCAAGAATTTATAGGCCTTAAAGATAAGTTTTAACAAGTCTAGATGTGTGAAGACATAGAGTCTGACTCTTTTAAGATATAAATGAAAGGTCTTTAATAGAAAGCACGTTGTATACAAAAGTGAACTTTTGATTTTTCATAACCTATTAGTGTCTTTTATAAAGGCAACATTTCAATTACTTGACTTCTTGTTATTCACCATCATGCTTTTAATTCATAACTTTCCCATGATGCATAATAGGCAAGAAACTATTATGCATCACAGGAAAGTTAAAAGTCCCTAAATGCTTAAAAGTTCAATTACCTTGAGTTTTTTTGTTTTTTCATAAGGGGATTGTTTCTTATTTGAGTGAATTGAGAGGTACTTATCATTTATATAGTACACTTTATAGGTAAGTGCACTTATCATTTCTATAGTATAGTTTAGATGAGTTGAGTGATGATCCCATAAAATGGCTATTATTAATGATTGTCTTCTTACTGTCTAATCTAAAAAGGATATGATTGAATTGAATAATAACAAATAAAATAATTAGAAATCACTAATTTAAAGTAACAAACAAGATTAGAAAAATTAATTAATAAACTAGATCCAGTTAAGACTTTTTCTAGAACCCCTTTTATGCTTTGACTTTAATTTAATGATCAATTCTAACTCCTTGGAAATTTCCCACCAAAAAGTTCTAGCTCCTTAGATTAGGAGGAATACCTAAGTTATAATTATAATTTCTCTTAAGCAATAAACTCTATATTCTTAGATTTATTTGACTAAAATCTCTTTCTAATTGAAACAGCCTAAGAATGCATTAACTCAACTCGTGAACTCCAATTATAGTTTTCACTACAACTTTGAAAGATCATGTAGTTCTCTAAGAACCCATACAATCTTTATTATTCATGTTGAAACATATTCAAATATATTAAATCATGATCTCAATACATGAATTCGATTATTTAGTCTTCACATTTCACTCCTTCTATCTAACACAATACAAAAACATAAACAAATCTTAGGAAAATTAGAAATTTCATTAAATCAAAGCAACATTTCAAAATATCAAGTCCTATTGTACATCTCATCTAGATCTATATCAATTTATGATAAAATAAGGAAAAAACCACATAAAAACAAAAAAATTCCTAATTTTTCTCTTAACATGGGTCTAACACTTGATCATTTTGATTTCCTATGTTGCTTAAGTCATCATTTTAGAACTTTTACGTAACAAATCACTGTCAATACGAGGTAAGACGTAGGTCCTTATTTCCTTTATATTAATGAACATAGGCTAAACAAGGTATATGTCATGAACGCTTGGAGAAACATAATGTTCCCTTCTTAAACACATTCAAACATGATGGTGTTTTAGTGCTGTGTTAGCTAGTAGGTAATTTTAGAGAAATAATAGGAATCATGGTTGAACATAGGGCACAATAGGCTACCATGTTTTGAGTCATTCGTTTAAAACTAGTTAAAATTACTATATGGTGGCTTAAGTGTTCTCTAAATTCATTCCTTTTCCTTTAAGGGGTTGAAATAATACCTAAAAAATATGAGTTATTTTAAGTACCAATTCTTATAAAAACATCAAAACACAAATAAAATGATCTAAAAATTATGCTAAAAAATATTATGTTCTGCATATATTAATGCATCCAGGCACTAATCATATTGGTTTAGAAAGATTAGTTTCTATCTTAATAAATTTAAATATGAGATGAGGCTCCCTCTGAACAACTTTTTCTTGATAATGTTTAAAGAGACAAGTCCAGTAACAAGTCATCTTTATCCCTATTTTTGGTTTATTCTCTCTTCCTTTCAGGTAGTGTGTCACTTAGGAACATATAACTCATCATAGATCAATACACATTTGAGCAGCAAATTATTTCTGTAAGAAAGCTCTTAGGTTGGTATAGTTTAAATGCTAGACTTGGTATGAGTATTAATAAACCCCTAAAGGGAGCCAAGAGTGGAAGCATTGGTTCTTATTTATGACACTATAGGATGGGAATGAGTGGAGGTTAATACAGATCCATAGACAAGCTGAATTGGTATTTAATGAGAGATGAAATTTATATTCTCTCTTAGTATAATAAGCAAAATCCTTACTAGATTTTAACAATTCCTTTCCTTATTGTTGGAAGAAGAACTATTAATAAATTCTAATAATGTTCTAGTGACCTTTGATTGTCATAGGAATGAATATTTAAAAGCTTACATTTGCAACCACTATAAGGAGTATGCCTCCAAGAAGAGAAAGAGGGTGGCACTGATGTACATGTAGTGTAAATATGTTTCAATTAGTAATTCATATATTTCTATCTTAAATTACCTTAATTTGATATTGCAATTAATTTATTTGATGTTTTAGGTAATTTTGGATAAATGTGGCTTTGGGATTAACTTTTAATAAGAATTAAAGAGTTTTAAATGTTAAAATAAGAAGAGACTTCATCTTTGGATGAATATGGTCTCAGATATGGATATGTCATAACTTTTGTTCCTCTTTAGATAGAAGAAGTTAAAGAGAAAGTTAGAAATGACCTCACAAATGACTAAAAGAAATATAGGTTTAAAGATATAAATTAGAAAAGGACATATGTGAGCTCGGGTGGATATGGCCTTTTACCCAAGCATTCCGCTGCTTATGTTTCTTTCTAGATAGAAAATATATAATGCATTATTTAACACTATTGGGGACATGATTGTATTCATAATTGAAACAACTATTTTAAGAGTGACAAAAATCCTACTTCAATGAGAATTAGTTTTTAAAGTTTCAAAACTAGTTTTCGTCAAATAAAGAGAGAGACAAACCCTAGGACAATGCTTTCTAGTCATCTCTAATGAGAAAAGGTATTCAAGATCATCCAATGTAATAAAAGAGATAAAAAGAATAAGAATCCATTAAAGGACTTATCTACTTCCATAATTTCTTTAAATTTTTATTGTTGTTTATTGCTTCAACGATGATGAATACCCAAAATTTCTAATATAATGTATGGATGGATTAAATTAATTATTGATGATGTGATTGATTTCAAGTGTGTTAATTTCTTGATAAATTTTCAACCTATATTTTAAATTAATTCAATTATTTAAGATACCATAAAATGGAGTGGAATTTGAATTTCGGTATTAGTTCATGGAATTATTAATCTCTAATTAACATTTTTAAAAGAATAGCTAGGTAGTTTAATTAAAATTTATGAATTTTAATAATGTGATTTTTTAATCTTTACTACCGCAAAAGTAAAAATAGGATAGATGATACCTTAATATTTAGACTAATTGATGATAACAAGAGAATATTATACCTTAGTATTTAGACTAATTGATGATACTTAGAATTAATCTACTCAGATATATATTTATTAATTCCATCACCCTAGAGTAGTTTTATTTTATCTGGTACTTTCTTTTTCATTATTAATGTATCTTCCTTTTAGCCATATCTTAATCTGCTTTAGGACTACCTTAACTATTGTCCTTACTATAGTCTTCATATATTCATACTTATCATTAACAACCCGTATATAGGTTATAGGAACTCCCTTAATTTCTAAACACCTCCGCATGATTTTCCTAGATACCCTATCATACACGTTCTCTAATTCAATAAAAAACATGTGTAGGTTATGTTATCTTTTCCTGTAATTTTCTATTAATCTTTTAAGGAGATGTAAAGCTTCTATCATAAACCTTACTAAATTGGTCCTCCGAGACAGGTGCATACTTTCTCACTCTCTTCTCAATCACTTTCTCTCATAACTTTATAATGACTAAGTAGTTTAATGTCTCTATAATTGTTACAGTTTTGGATGTCCCCTTTGTTCTTATATAGAGGAATTAGCATACTAAGTCTCCAATCATCTGATAATTTTGGTAGACTTAAGGATCATATTAAAAGTTTGACTAGCTAAGTAAGACCCCCTTTGCCTAGGATCTTCCATACTTTTATGGGCATCTCATCATGACTTGTTACCCTTCCACTCTTCATCTCCCTCAAAGATCTTTTAATCTCTTTCCTTATAATCTACCATCAACGAGTAAAGTTATGACACCCCTCAAATATGCTAAGATCACCTAAAGAAATGTTGTCTTTTATGCCTTCATTAAAAAGGCTATAGAAGTATCTCTGACATCTTTTCTTAATGTCATTTTCATCCATGAACATCTACCCTGCTTCATCTTTTATACAACAAACTTGATCTAAGTTTCTTGCTTTTTATTCCCTAACTCTCGCCAACTTAAATGTATACTCTTCTCGATCTTTAGTTTACAATTGTTGGTATAATTTTTCATAAGCTCTACTTTTAGCTTATGAGATTATCTTCTTTGCTTCTTTCTTTGTCATTTTGTAACTTTCTTATGAGATTATCTTCTTTGCTTCTTTCTTTGTCATTTTGTAACTTTCTCTATTAACCACTTTCTCTACACCTATGGTATTATCCAATAGAGCTTTATGGGCACCCTTCTTGATCTTAACATTTTTTTGTACATCTTCATTCCACCACCAAGTGCCATATTACTACTTATAGACCCTTTAGAAATACCCAAGATCTCCTTAGTTCGTATTCCTTAAAAGAGTTGCTACTCTCTCCTATATCTAGTTAGCATCTTCTACCAATTTTCATTCTTCTCCATAGATTACTCTATTCGTATGTTGTTTCACTGTATCCCCTTTTAGATCCCACCATCTGACTATGCTACTCCTTTTTAGACTTCTCTTCTTCCTCTAATCCTTAATTATAAGATCCATAACCAACAATATATAATGAGTTGATAAGTAAGTGTTAGGTATCACCTTGTGATCCTTGCAACTAGGTTGATCGTTTTTCCTTATGAGGAAGTATTCAATTTAAGTTTTTGTGTTTCTGCTCTTAAAAGTCACCAAGTGATCCTCATTTTTCTTAAAAGAAGAGTTGGCTATCACCAACTCAAATGCAACTGCAAGATCCAACAAAGTAATCCCACTACCATTCTTATCACTGTACGTAAAACCCCTATAAGTCTATAATTATCCATTTGAGGTTTCTCCATATGACCATTAAAGTCTTCCCCAGAATAACCCTCTTGTTAAGGGAAATATGTTGAATCACCTCATCTATCTCTTCCTAAAATTCACATTTATATTATATGTCTAACCCTACTTAAGATGCTTAAGCACACATAATATTGAAAACAACACCTTTCACCACAATCTTTAAAGACATAATCCTATTATTAGTCTTGTTTACCCCTATAATATGATGTATGAGTTCTTTGACAACCAAGATACTTACCCCATTTTATTATCTCAAACACCCTAACTGTTAAAATTTGAACCCCTTAATCTCTGTCGCTTTAGCCTTTGTCCGCTTTATCTCTTAGATGCACAATATATGAATCTTATATTTGTATAAAATTTCCATTAATCCCAAAGCCTCCCTATAAGGGTCTTGATGTTTTAAGAACATACATGTAATCTGTTAGCATCTTCTCTTCTCTTATACCAAAAACTTACCAAAGTGTCATCCCTTGCTCTATCATTAGAAGTCAAAGCCACTACTCCTATTCTAATTCCCATCATAAGCTATAGAAGGCAATTCCAACAAGTCTCTAAATAACTCTAATATTACTCAAGAAAGGAAAATGAGGACTAATATTAAATCTCAAAATAGGTATCGAAATAAATGAATATAAAAATCATAAGTACACAAGACAGTAAGAAAATTAAAATTAGATGGTCCAAAATATTAACCAATAATACCATCTAGATTTCTACAGAATGCTAAAACACATTACTAGATAGTTAAAAAAAGAACAAACAAAATATTAAAAGCTATAAACAAAAAGTAACTTAAAACTTTTAATGATTTGATAAAGACTGAAAATTGAAATCCCAACACCCAAAGAGCAATGAATTAACCATTAACAAACACAATGTTAAACTAATTATAGGTATGTCCTATGGAGGAAAAAAATTATAAGATATCAATTAACCAAAGAAGGGAAACAACCAAACCAATGTTATTTGTTTAAGAAGCAACACACTAGCTTTGTATATTATCGTCTTAGTTAGCATTGTTCCCCAGAAATTCCTTTGTTATAGGGCTCACTCTAGACTTGTAAAAGAATAAAACTGACCACAAGATTTTCCAAAAGACAGATGAGGAAACAATTTTAAGCCGAAATTATCTGGATAAGTAATGATGACACCAATAATAGGAAACCAAATTTCAATAAAAAGAAAGCTTCAAGTGTAAAATATTAATAGACGATACTATTCAAAATAGAAAAAAGAGGAATTTTTAGAGACAAATGAGAAGATGGAAACTTTCTTACTCTCCTAAGAATGTAGAGGGAAGACACAATAAAGAGTTTAACTTTTTTATACTAATAGAAGAAGAAACAAGATCCCATGATAAGAGAGAATGCATTATCTATGATGACCTAAAAATTGGTGGCACTCACTCAAAACACTCGAAAAGAGACGAGAAAGCACTCGCCTTTCATCCACCTAAGATCCAATAAACACCATAAGCAAATAACAAGAGAGAAAGTGGTGTTGAAATAGAAACAGACAAAATAAGGTTAAAACTTGAAATAGAAAAGGTTCAAACAAAGTCAAAATAAGCGAGTTGTTGTTTTGTGGTAACGTTTATGAGACCTTCTTTTCGATGTTTAATAAACACTAATATTGCATAAATTTGGCAACATGATGGTCGTATGTTTTGGCAATTTGTAAGGTCCCTCTGATTATATGTAGCCATAAAACAATATACTATGTATGCTAGAAAATATAATAACATTAGTGAATAGTCTTGGTTTGTTAGTGTACAACCTTGGTTTTGTGTGGCTATTCAGAATAGTAGTTCTTGGATGGGAATACTACAACATTGCATGGCTTGCATGCATATGGACGACTTAAGTATTATTTTGTTTAATTATTTGGACAGTTTTATGTAAACTATCCAAACTACTTGTAAACTATTATGTGCCTTATCTTATAGTAGTTAT
>JANIIA010000002.1:37497206-37517886 GCA_027478495.1 Erythroxylum alaternifolium | reverse complement strand
ATACTAATATATAAGACGATAAATTACTCATATTTTATTTATAATATATATTTTATAACTAATTGTTAATTAATTTTTTTAATAAATAAAATTTATATTTCTACCATTTATGTTAGCAAAAAAATTTGTAAAATTGTTCTCTCTTTTATTACATAGAAAAGGGTATAATTGGATTTTAAAAGTTAAATAGTTAGCTTATTTATGAAAACGCTCTTGTGGAGGAGCGTTTTCTGTTTTAGCTATTTGAAGACTTTCAGCTAACGTTTCAGCTACTCTCCAAACACTATTTATAGCTGTTTGAAGAGTCAAACAGCTGAATCTTGCCAATCAGCTAAAAAAATAGCTGATTGGCAAGTTACCAAACGGGGCCAATATGTCATTGGCATTTGTGAGAATGCTATTGACAAACTTGTAAACTTGCGGTTCATAAAACACAGTAATTATGGGTAGTGTTGAAATAAATCTCATCAATAAGGCTGATGAGATTCATATTAACACCACATGACCAAAGAATGGTTATTTTACTAAAATAGGTTGACTCAATAATATAAATAAGTGAACATAATAATAAAATTGTAAATCACCACTCTTTAAAAAAGAAGGGACTAGGATAGAAGAGATCTTAGGGTCAAAGTTAGATAAGATTAAACTTTATGTTCAAAAACAAAAAGATCGAATGTTTTAGGAAATCTAAAACAAGAGTATTCTAAAAGATTTAAAGAGATATTCTCCAAATTTTTTGATTCAACAATAATGATAATATATCAATTAGAATAATGATGATAGGGAAAAACTATAGAGATTGTATTATTTATGTATGTAATAAAGAGTTACAACAGTAGGCTCCCTCCTAGAAAAGTTCTAGGGTAGAACAATTGCTTTACAATAGGAATAATGACTCCTCTCCCTCCCCTAGATTCTATCTATATTATGTCCTCTACAATCTCTCTCCGTAACTAACTGATAACAACCTGTTTATGTGGCAATTTTCCCCTCTCCTACCTTACCCATACGAATATAGTTTTGAATAGACTTAGGCTATTAGACTATGGGTTGATCACTAGGTGGAATACTAACATGCTGATCACTAGGAGGAATGCTTATAAATGAGAAAAACTCTTATAGGAATAAAATTCCAAAAACTAAATTTATAAAATGAAACAATAATTTAAAATAACAAAAGCACGATCAAAGTAAAATGCATGTTTGACGTCTGTTTTAGATGACATTGACATCAGTTTTGTTCTGAAACATTCAACGTGTAAAATAAAAACTAATTTGACATCAGTTACATGTTGACTGCTAACATTGATTTGCTTATGTTTCTTCAGTCTATAAAACCAAGTAAAAGACTATCATCATTTTACTTTTGTGTCTGGTGCCAATTATGTTTTGTAATCTCCTCCTAAAAGCTTGCTCCTTTACTTGGATCAACATTATAGGCTTGATTTTACTCCCTGGATGTATAAAATCTTCACTTTTTATATAATGACCTTTAGCTCTAACTTCTCCATTAGCTCCATACTAGCTATATTTGTACAACTTTTTCCATCTTTAATCATATTACACACCTAATCTTTAAACATCTAGTATAAAAAAGTTTTTCCTTTGCTTAATCACATCATCTTCTTCCATAAGCATGCTCAATGCCCTCTTAGTGATTAGTAATCTTCCCACTTTAGGTCTCACACAGTCATCATCACTAGCATTCTCCAAACTAGGTTTATCTCCTTCTCCCTCCTTTTCACTAGAAGATACATACTCTCCATCCTCATTTATAAAGATCACTTGCTTGTTAGAACATTATTAAGTTATATACCCTCTCCCTAAGCACTTGACATCCTCATTTTTAGTTATTAAAGATGAATTAACCTTAACTTTCTCCTCACTTGATGTTTGCACTTTTGGTTTAGTGAATTCATATTTTAACACTAGAGCTTTGTCCTCCTTTTGCTCTATGAGTTGTTCCATGATGAAGAACCTGCACTAAAAACATCAAAATAGTTAAAAGGCCTCTTTTTAAATTGTTTTTCTACTTTCATAATCATATAGATCACATCCTTCAACTCTATGTAATGATATAGTTCAATGATATTGGTGATTTTGGAGTTCTTCCTACAAATAAATAGACCCATTATTATCACCTTATAATCTTCCTCCATATTCGCCTAAGCCATGGCAACCTCTATTTCTTTATAATACTTCCCCACAATATTGAAACCTTAGGTTAATGTTTGTAACCTTTAGGTGTTACTCCTTATAATATAAAATCAGCACAAATTGCTTCCTTATCACCATCTTCATCTTCTCTTATGTTCAAATATATGGCTCTCGATTCTTGCTCTTAGTGAGAATTTATTGATACTACCAATCTATAACATAGTCACTAAATTATGCTATAGCTAGCTTAATATTTCTCTCTCCTAAAAACTTATAACAATCAAGACATTGCTCCACATGCTTCTCCTACTCTAAGTAGACATTTAGATCTATCTCTTTTTAAAATAGATGGTATTGCCATCATAATGCTACCTGTATTATTATCCACCTCTTCTTTATTCTCTCTTTCATAACTTATACCAAAATTAGCCCCTTGTAAGCTCTCCATTCTTCCTCCTTTACAACCCTTTATGTTGAGCTCTTCCAAGTAGTTGGCATCCTCGTCAACTCTATCATTCACCTTAAAGCCATCCATCCTAGCATTTGGGGATGAATTATGATGTGATATAGTTTTGGTAAATATTTTTCAATACTATCCCTAACCTTACTAAGTTATTAAATAAGTTGCTCATATTAACCTTGAATGAAGTTCATAAAGGGGTAATAGTCTACTCTTGCTCTTTCCCCCTCACTTACTTCCATGTCTTTAGACAAGTTTTTACTTTGAGTTTGAGACATAATATATGCAAAAAATTTTAGTGGCAAGAACACTGCCTCATGTGTTTCACCTAAAGTTTCACTAGACTCATAACCTAAACTCTTGATCAAAGGTTCTTTGAAAGTTAGATAATTTAGATCGTGAAAGCTAGTCAAACTTTTACCATATGTCAAATACTCTCAAAGAAGGAAATTTGGACATGAAACAAACAAGGAAACAATTAGAGGATAATGAATAAGAAAACTCAAAAATAGAAATTTGAACTAGAATGAAATCAATTAGACTTAATAAAAAGGATAATGAGAATTTGACAAGTTTGAAGTCAACTTTTTAATAACTTTATATGGTACCTTTTTAGGGATGTCTAAAGCATGAATAATGATAACAAACCTAAATATTGAATTATGATTTGATATTAAATTCTATCTGACCCGCACCAATACGAAAAATAAGATTTGATGTCAATATGATAGGACCAAGGATCATTCTATTAAAACATGTTGATTTAAAAATATGACTATGAAAACAAAATAAGAAAGATATTAATTGTCTTAATAAAAAGAAGGTGTTAGGAGTGATAAGATCCTAGGTTTTGATCACCACTAGCAAGTGAGATAAGATCAAAGTTTTGAGAGAACCTAACTAAGAGTACTTTAAAAGATTTGAAGAAATACTCGCCAAATTTTTTATTAAAAAATAATGATGATATGTATATTGCAATCATAAGAAAGCCTCATATAGGAATAAAAATCTTGAAATAAAATTTCTAAAAATAAATAAAAACTTCAAATAACAAAATTTTTACTATTTGAAGTTTTTGTTTAAGTAAAACATGTATCTGACATCTATTTTAGAATGCATTAATCCCAATTTTGTTCTAGAACTTTTAGTGCATTAAAAAAGATGAATCCAATGTTAGTTATATGTTGATTTTTTTATGTTAGTTTGTTTCTGTTTTAGTTTGCAAAATCTAGCAAAAGATCGGTGCCTCTTTAATTTTGTGTTTAGTATAGGTTATGTTTTGTAACCTCCTTCCCAAAAATTTTTTATTCACTTAGATCAACATCATAGGCTTGAATTTAGTCCTTTTACATAGTAAAATTTCTCTTTTTAGATAAAGACTCACCTTTATATTATTGAGAGCTTCTGTAGCTTTCTTGGCTCTACTCCTTATCAATAGATCTCCGATTTCTTATAATGGATCCCTAGTTCTTTTTTTCCTTCTTTTAAAGCATTTACAAGCTTTCTAATCCCTTCTTCATGCCTTTCCCATCAAAAGTGGTCAACTTTAATTGATACAAATTGATATAGATGTATGGTGTTGAGAGATTGTACTAGGCACAACTAACACCTAAAGTAATAATTTTGGGTGCAATAAGTGAGTTGTTGGCATCCCTAATGAAGCTTAACCCCCTTATCTCTCTTATATGGAATCAGCAATTATACCTTATTATTGATTATGTTACTCACATCAATTCTCTTGCCCAAATGTTATATTTCTTTTCCTTCCATCTAATATTGTAATCTAGGTTGTTTAGAGATGAATTATCAATCCAAATCTTGACTAAAGGATGGTTAGTTATGCCTAATTCATTATTACACACCTATAATCTAATTCTACAATATATAATTTTTTCTTTGAGCATCTTTTAGTATTTTCTCATTCAAACATGATTATGATCAATCCATCTAATAATAGTCAAATGGATCAACACATTAATAATACATCATAATTTAAACTTGATTAATTCTATTTAATATTGTTAATTTAGTTCATTTGATATGTTTCCCTCATATTATAGTCATGCTCATTCTTGGAAGACGTAACAAATATATATGTATATCTATATATCAATGGTTAAACATAACTCCCACTGTTAAATAAATTGACTGCTTCATTTTATAAATTCATTTTACATCTCCAAGCCCTTAAGTCCATATTTAAAAAAAAAAACTACGCTAGATAATTAATAAAAAAATTTAATTATCAAATTCATTTTACTATATACTCCATTAACAGATCAATCAAATTTATTAAAAGCTGGGATGCCCACTCTCCACCTCTATATATTTTAACATCTTTCCAACTACTAAGCCATTAATAAACTAATTCTGAAGTCCCTCATTTATAATAAACTCAATCTGCCTCATCTATGCACTAAAATATAAGACAACGTTAAGGAAACTTACCAGTCATTTTCAATGCTCCTATATATAATTAGCCTCAATATAACAAAGTAATGATGATAATTATGAGATAATCCTATGAGCAATCCCACCAACATTTTCTAAGAATTTCTACCACTTTCCTATGTAATAGAAGTTGAATCTTTTACCATGGCTAACAACTTTGTGAATCAACAAACTCACTAATTACCCTTTCAGTACAATAGAAATCTCACGTTTACATGTCTTTTCTAAAATTAATCTTCCATATATGGCCATATCCCTTTTATTCACCTATTTCTTTACATGAGTAATCAAAGAAATAATTGCTCCTCCAAACATAAAGTAACCCTTTCTTTTAAAGGCAAGGTTATGGGAAGTGGTGCATTTCTAAATCTTATCACCCTCATCAAGATATATGGTTCCCAATATAGCTTTGTCTACTCCCAGCACTCTTTCTTTATTAAAGTATGTTTGCATGTTCTATAATTTTTTTAAAACTCCTTTTCATCTTATGTACTAGCAAAATACTTTAATTTTGGGGCATTTATTTAGTGTAACTCATACCTATAACAAGGATTTGTTCCACAATAACTCAATGATGTCTTCTACGGCACCATTCATTTTATTTTCCTCATTAAAAATTTTATTAAACTGCTTTTAAATGCTTTAGGATTCCTCCTCATATGCTTCCAAATGGCCAATTACTAAAGATCCTTACTCTTTAATATTGCACCAAGAAGTTGTATTAGGAAAATAAACCTTTTTTTAGCATTGTATCAAGTTAGTTACTATCCATAAACATATTCATAAATTCTCTTTTGTATCTCTAATTTTATTGTTATAATGACTTTGTTAGGACTTCAAAGTTGCATCAAATTAGTAGCAAGTATTCGTATGATAATTGAGTTCTATACACTTGACTTAACATTCACTGCTCCCTGTGTTTAAATTGTTTTTCTTAAAAAGAAATATAGGAAAAAGGAAAAGTAATCACAACAAAGATACAAAAATATTATAACCTTTATTAACTTTCATAATAATTACAAAGAAATACTAGATTAAATTCACCTTGTCTTGGAAATCTTACTCTATTGAGTAATGTATAGACATTTGGATAATTGGCAGTTAATGTTGAAAGAAAGTGGAAACATAAGTATTTAAGTAAGTTAAAATAGTGAAAATTTGACACATTCAACCACTTAGTTCACTACTGCATGAATAAAATATGTTTAGAAAGAAAATTTCTACACCACCCCATTTTGTTATGTTTTTAAACATGTTCTCCTACCTTCTTCATTGTTTTTTGAAAGAAAGAAAGAAAGTATTAAATATAAGCCATTGTTTACAAAAGTAGTAACAAGATAATAACATTAGAGTTTAAATTGCCTCTAACATCATTATACTGAAATTACAACAAGATAGAAAGAGATTTATCTAGTTGATTTTCCAATCAAGTAGGCAGCTGAAGCAATGATATTCTTTTTAGACAAAAATGTGCTACCAAAATTTGGAGAATAAGATTTGCAATAAATTTTCTTTTTTGTGCCGTAGATCATAAAAGATCTTATTGTTTCTTTCTTCCCATATACTAGTAAGTAAATAAGAAAAAGCAACTCTGAGCAACCAAATATCCCCTTCCTTTGTCATCTGGACCTTATAACACCAATAAAATATTTCTGACCAAGAACTAGGTGGATTGAACAGATAACATAGTTGAGTAATTATCTTCCACAAGTATTTACTATATTAATATAGGAAAACGATGTGTTGAATGCTTTTAGAAGTTGTCTTACATAAAATACACCAGTTTAGGCAAAGTTGAGTAGTGTGCTATTCTATTAATTATAGGAAGACAATTCCTGATTTTTAACCATAAAATGAATGAGGTGTGAGGGGAACGATGCTTATACTAGGTGAGCTTATGCCATAGAATAGTATGGTTGATGTTTCTGAAGAAAGACCAACAAGATACATTAATGAAGTTACCAGAATGGGTGTGCAACCATATGATGAAATCCTCTTTGGAATTATCAAGGATAACATTTGATAAGAAACAATGTAGTGTAGATGATGGATGTAATATTGACATTTCCATATTGGATAGAGCTTTAGCAACTAAAATGTTGGAAGATAGAGTCTTATGTAAAATAGTAGCATCATTGAAAGCCTGTAGAGGACCAAAAGGGTTCCAATTGTCAAACCAGAAGGAAGTGGTTTTACTATCTCTTATTGAGTGCTTGCAAGAATCTCTGATCGCCCCTCTAAATTTAAATAAAGATGTTATAGTCGTAGATGCACTCTTAAAATTTTGATGTTCCATATATTCTAACTCTTAATGAAACATGAATGCAGCCATTTAACCCATAAAGATTGTTTATTTAAAAATAATCTCCAAAGACTCTTAATGAGAAAGACAAAATTTAGTATTTTAATAGGAAGGATTCCTAAACCACTAGCTTTCCTTCGCATGCAGATCTTGGACCATGTAACTTTATAATTGGCGTTACCATTAGATTTCCATAGAAAGTCTCTAAAAAGTTTCTCAATTACTTTGGATACCTTCTTCCTTTTTTTAAGTTTAAAAATAAAGTGTCTACCTTAAAAAGAAATATAGGAAAAAATTAAGCACATCAAATATATGAAAAATATTATAGCCATATATACCTAAAAATGATGTTTAGCCAAGACATGAGCTAACATATGCATGGTTTAATCAATGCAAGCATATAATTTAGTTTTTCACTATATGAATTACTTTTTGAATATATTTTTTGGTGTTTGATCTATCCAAAATATGCCAATACATCTAATCATAGCTAATCTAAATAATTCAACAATGGCCTTTTATTGATATCTAAAGCTCGAGCTTGTTATATTATTATTGGTTTTATTACATTTTTTTCCATTAACTCTTATGTACCTTAGTTATGTTAATAGTTGACCAAATCTTTCCAATGGCTAGCAAAAGCAACTTGCACATATTAAAAGGGTAACAGTGGCACAGAGGAACTTTTTTTTTGAATAATTGATTAACTTATAAAGGATATTAATTTTTTATAACAAAAAAGTTGAAGTTCCTAAGGCTAGTAGAGATTTTATAGCTCGACAATTTTTAATAATCTTTAATCATAAGTTTTGTTCGACATATATTAAATTAAGAGAAAGAAAAAATATTTGATTAATAGAAAATTGCTTTTTTTTGGATTCACACCATAACAACTATTCTCTTATTTTGAACACTATGAGCATATATTAGCTTTTTGCGAATAAAAAAATTCACTAATTATTTTTTAATTATGATGCGTTATTGTCTAATTTATTAATTAGCATCTTTGTAGTCCTACATTTATATTTTACTAACATCAATATAATTACATTAGAAGTGAAAAACTTAATTTTTTAGTATTGTAACCCCTACAACGTTTTATTTAAGAAAGTATACTAGGAACTTCATTTGTTCTAAAATTTTAGAATCATACTCTTGAGGTAAAATTAGGTGCATTGGATTGGATTGAACATAATCACCAATATCTTAGTTAAATATATGCATGTAATATATAAGAAGATACTCATATAAATGTCGTTATAATCACTTAGTCCCATTAATGATATCATTAACACTTTCCCTTAAGCTCCATACAAAGATATGTAACTATTTGTCCTCATTATGATAGTCCAAAGATCTACTAACTAATCTGAGTAATTGAAAACTTCATAATAAACCTTCTACATAAACATTTATTTAATGAAATAATAGTCTATCTCTATGTATTTTGTCTCTTATGATAAATTGGTAAGTAATTGTCACATAATAACCTCATATAACTTAGAGAAGCATGTCTAGGAGAATAAATGTTACTCTTTTCTAATAGATTAAATAACCATAATAGCTCATAAGTTGCACTTAACATAACTCTATACTGAGCTACTAAGTCTTATTTCTTACACTTACGTGAAATTAGGTTTCCTTCTATAAATACAAAATAATTTAAACTAAATACCTATAAAAGTTTGAGCTTACATAATCTGTTAGATATATCCCAATATGTCAATATATCTATGATTTTGATGTAGAAATTCTTGTTTAAGAAGCCTTTTAATGTAGCATTTAATGCAAAGTGTTACCTCCTAATGTTCAATATATTACCATACTAGGTCTAAGTGACACTTAGATGACTTTTATGAATACAAAGGAAGGCATCTTGCAAGGATTTCCTCCTTCCTTTGCTACTTCTTCATCTTTGTTGATCCTTACTCCATGGCATCTCTTTTTAATGCTAGATTGATCTCTTTAGCTCCTTAATCTTCTCTAATTTAGTTCTTTTTATTTGCTCTCTCGTCCCTCCTATATATTATTTCCTTTTCGACTTCTTTTCTTTTCAATCTTATCTTTGGCCTTAATATAAGACTTGTCTTATTTCCCCTGTTTCTTTTTTACTTTTTTCTAGCTTCTTAGCTTATATCTTCTTCCCTATCCTTTAGTGTCCCTAGTTTAGGTTCATTTTCAAGGCTTATATGGTAAAATAGTCTTTCCTCTAACTTTCCTTTCTTCCAACTTCTTTCATTATTGTTTTAGAATAGTAATTCAAACTTTCCTTTTCCCTTGCGTCATATTTGACCTCTTTTGTGCAAATGGCTTCTTATCTTCAATTCCTTAGGCAGAACCCTTATAAGAACATCAATTGCCTCCTTTGCCCTGTTCCATTGCCTTGCCAGGGACTAAAAATAAGGCTCCATCTAGTGCTCTAGCTTTCTCATCATTAAATAAGGAAGCCTAAAATATTATCACTTCCTCTAATTGGAGGAAGCTTATAAGGATCAATATGAAGTTACTCTACATTATTGTCCTTGTACCAAGATGGACATAGGCTTAATTATTTCTCCATCTATGGATATCCTAAAGGATGGTGATCGTGTTGTTTGAGCTTTAAAATTTATAAACCCTCAAATACCGCAAGCGTACGGTCACGAATGTAGTATAAAAGGTATCGATCCCACAAAGAGGGGGACTAATCTAATTTTATGTTAACTAAGGCTATGGAAATTGAAATAATAGAAATAAAGTTCACAAGAAAAATAAATTCAAGAAAATGATTGGCAAGAGTTGTAATTTAGAAATTCACACAAAAAGAAATGAAATCTTTAGCAATGCAGGAACACAATGGAAATCAATCAAGAGAAATTAACCAAGTTATAAGAAAGGAGATTTTACCTATCATTAATGCTAAACTAGTCGATTATAAGTTAATGGGGCGTTGGTTCTATACGATCCTAGGGCTGATTACTCTGTCTTGTGTTATAGCCATTAAACCCTAATTTATAAACCCTAATTGGATTATGAAATTTGTAATCTCTCAATTAATAAAAGGCTCACAACCTTAATTAGATCTAAAGCACTTTAATAAACTATCGGGTCTTATACAGGATCTCTCCCCACACAATTATTAATTTGATTAGTTACGGGTTCTATTGAATCTCCTAACTCTCATTATTTTGATCCAATCATTTTTTAACTTGGTTCACCCTCTCAGTTTATTACCGAATTATGCAAGAAACACAAAAAATCACAATACCCAATTCAAATAACACAAAATCAAATGGAACAATATTAAATCAAAATAAAATTCCAAAGGAGAGTTTAGAACAACATCAATATGCCAAATCCTACTATCATACTATCCATCTCAATTCTATACATAAATAAAATCGAAATGAAAAGGAAATAATAACTTGGAATAGATGATGGAAGGTAGCAACGTCGGAAAGCCTCCTGATCCGGGAAGCATGTCGAGTTAGCTTCGTCTTTCTCTTCTTCCTCTTCCTTCGTCTTCTTTCTCTCTCTCAGTATACTCTCTTTAGGGTTTCAAGTGTGGCTGCATAAAAAAATTCCCTCTTTCTCTCCTCTTATTGTTCTTTAAATAATCTTTTATGTTTTGGGATTTTTTTTTGGGTCCGAAAAGTCCAAAAAGTCTCTCAAAACTTGAAATTCATAAGCGTCTGCGTGTCTGCTTGATGCAGGCCATGATCGTGGCTCACATCTGAGCTTTCTGTCATGATCATGGCATACAGGCCACAATCTTGGGCCTATATTATGGCCCGAGTTCTCTCCGAAAATCCTTTGTTCTTTAATATTGACTCTGAAATACTAACACATATCAAGGTACCTCAAAAACATAATATTTAACCTTAAAAGCTTGTACTAACCCATAAAACACAAATAATTAACAAACTAACACAATTCTAACCTAAACACAAACTAAATGATTGAATTAATGGTTAAACACATATAAAACTATGCCCTAAAACATGATAAAATTTACACTTATTAGATGGTGCATGATCCTCTACATTAGTGGGGTTCTTCATTGGCAAACACTGTGCCTTTCTTACGATTAAACATTAGACTCTTAAATATTGGACAACTAGGGGCCTTTTTGATGTTCTATTAAGTGAGGATAACTTCTTTCTCTTCAAATTCACCTCAAAGGAGAAAGATTAGAAGATAATAGAAGAATGACTGTGGAATTAAAATGGCTCACTAATATTTCTTCAACTTTGGAAACTAAAGATCAATCTAGCAGATGTTATACATAAATAAGTTCCCTTATAGTTGAACTTTCATAAAATCCCTCTAAAATATTGGTCCACTAAGGGATTAAGTTCTCTAGTACAATATATTAAAAGACCAATCTATATGGATGAAACCACAATAGCTAGAAAGCATATAGGCTATGCTAGGATCTATATAGGAATGGGTTTACATTAAAATCTTTACGAAGTGGTTCCACTATTCAGGCTAGGGGAGGATGACACATTAATAAAGGATTCCATTTTTGTTATTTATCATTGGATAACTATACTCAGGAAATAAGGGAAGCTTTAAAGACATACAAGGAGGACCTCTCAAAATGGTACTTATGAAGAACTCATAGGATTGGGGGGATTAGATCTAACTTCTCCTACTAAGCCATCTTCTGCTACTATTAGTTTGGAAGACTAGTCTAATCCCTACCCTTCTAAAGATGATAGGAATTTAATGGAGGTTATTGGTGGTATTTCTAATTCCCAAGAATCACTAGCCGTAATCGTTTAAAAAGAAAATGACTTAACGATCCTATTATAGGGACCTTAATATAGTTTTTGAGGTTCACCAAAAGGATAAAAGAGCCTCCAAATTTCAAATGTCTTCTAAAGTGACATAAAAATGATACACTCAATCCTAAAAATAGAGGTTCTACTACCTATTAACAACCATGTCTATTCTATCCTAGAACACGAGGGAACTTATTGGCCTTATAAAATAAAAAATGATTTTTGATTATATTAAGTTAATAAAGCCAGCAATTTTTGGCCTTTTGAAGACTAAGCTAAGGCTAAATAGATGTGAAAATCTTTGGTTATTCAAGAAGAATTGGAATTTGATTAACAATTATAAAGATCACTAAATAGGATAATGGTTGCCTATGATCCCTCCAAAGTTGGTACTCTCAGTCATTCCTTATCTGAATAATATATCCGTTTGCATATTTAGCTCTACAATATTGGGATTGTATGTTTTTCATTTATTTATGCTTCAAATTTTGCATTCCAAAGGCCTTTATAAAATAATCTAATAACTTTACATAATCTAATTAAATACCCTTAGCTAATCTTAAGATACTTAAGTAGAATCACACATTTCTTTAAATCTAAAAACCCTAGCTTTTTAATGAGTTACCCGACTCTAACATAGGTTTATATTGCTAACTATATTTTACATTTAATTCTTTTAAATTGTTCATTGCTAATATAAGACCTACATGTGGACGTATATATGTCATACTTAAGGATCTAAGGGGTAAAATGAGGGTATATGAGGTTATGAAGGAGAAACAAATGCAATCATTTTGTACATGATCCTGACATGGTAGCTTTTGAAAACTATGTTCAAAAGTTCTCCAATTCTTCCAAATATGCTCCAAGTAAAAGTAATTATCCCATTTTGCTCCTTTTCTTTAAATAGGCATAAATAAGACCTGAAACAAAACATAATTCTTATATTAATTACCAAATCCTGTACAATCATCTAAAATATAATCAATATGTCATCGAAATAATACTAGAAGTAATGTATAACTAGCATACATCAAAATACCCTACTCATAATAATTTTCTTGTCCTCAAGCAAACCCATTCCATTATTTTAGACCCAAAAAGAAAAAAGATCCCAAAAAAGTGTTAAACAAATCAAACATAACCATTAAAGATTATCCATTACTAATCCAATCATAAAATGTTATCAAAATGCTATGTAACTAACAAATTGCATCAATTCACAAGTTGATTTAACTCGCTTCATAATCTTTCAAACTTTAACATGAATTGCAAAACTCAATTATATGCATAAAATGAAGTTATATAAGATAAAATTCTCCTACTTTCAGATATATTCACACCTATTATTCATAAGAAATAAATTTAATCAAAATAAAATAATTAAAAGCTTGTTTGAAAATTCACCTAGCATTTTTATGTGGAAGTGAACATTTTATCGTGGATACTTTCAGTTACTCAACTAATTCACTATCTCAAATGGCTAATAGTATTACTTTTTAACTTCAACCTTTTTATTGGTAAGAAGCCAATAAAAAGAAAATTTTAATGATCATTTATTCACAAATTTTTTATATGGTTTAACGAAAATGCACAAAAGAAGTCACAATTACTTGATATGCCCATAATTTATGCAAGAAATATTATAGTGCTCATCAAGTATTCATTCCATAAATTCATAAAGTAAATTACATAAAAAACTAACTTATTTACCAATACCCAAAACTAGTTATGTAGATATTCTAAATCACCAAAATAATCGAATCTATAATTAATTATCTCAAATAGTATATTTCTAGGGAATTTTTTTTCAAAGAGTTACTTCCTATTAAGAAAGTCATAACAAAATTGATAATCTATATATATATGTTTCATAATCGTATAATCCCTATCCCACACTGAAATAAACATTATTCTCAATTTTTAAACATGCAATAATAATAAAAATAATGAAAAGGAAAAAGGAATAAAATGGAGAACTTGAACTTTCTTAAAATAAGTCACTTGGTCTAAGTCTTAGCTGAAATTTCATTCCATTGATTGGAATATAAAAAGCTCTAGAAAAATGAAAGTTAAAAGGAAGAGAAAAACCAATATATATATTTATATACACATATCATCAAGATTATTAAAAAAATCTAAAATAAGTATAAAAGACAAACAATCAATTATGTAGAGGAGTTGGACGTATATATGGTGGCACGTAAGGAACTATTGCCTACTGCTCCTTTAATGTTTTGTCTCCTCTTGCACAATTAGCTCATTGGGTTACACTGGTAGAGGTAAAATCTCTAGCCTAAAGTGTTGTATAAGCCTTACCATAAAGTTACCTAGCCAATAAATGTGATACCCTATATATGTCAATGTGCTTGGTTGGGTGGCTAGTGTAGATTCCAGTGGTGGAAATGGAGTTTATGCTCATTTTAAACCTAAAATCTGGTCCTCCTAGGTTAAAGCCTCCTCTTCCTCTAATGATCGCAAAATACTACATTTGACTATTATTTTATAGCTTCAACATTTGTGAGGTCCATAATATCTCTATTATGATGGGTCAAAGAGTGGTTGCTAGTAAGTTGTAGCTCGTCCACTGGCACTCCTAGCCCTCTCTCTAGTTATATGATAACTAAGCTGCCATTGATAATACCAAATTTAGCATGATTCAGTTAATTGTAAACCAACTAGACGAAGGAGATGTTGAAGTGTGTCCCCATTCTCTAACACATACAATAGATTAATAATAGACCCCTCCTACTCAAAACTTTAGTGTTATCTCTCCTCACGTACAATTAATTTACCAAAAGCTTGTTTATGAATTGTATACCGAGAATCTAGATCCCAATGCCTTAAGATTTTATATGGTTGTATGGGTGAATGATAGATGAATGATAGATGAATATTTGACTATATTTATACACCCATATTTAATGTATTTTACATGGTATTTTATACTTTTATTTTATATTTGGTACTTAATTTACTCCAAGTGCATTTATAGGTTATAAATGCCTTCATGGACCAAAAGGAGCAAAAATCGGGTGAAATCATGGCATAAAATGAAGATTTGAAGTAATTTAGAGATATACAGTCGTGTATATGGTGGTGAAAGTCTCTTAAAATGTGTAAGGTCATGATTTTAAGTTTTTTTGGAGTTACACAATTTGAGACATGATAATATTTAGGGTTTCTAGGAGATACATGGTAAATTTTGCTATTAAATGACATGAGCTGAGGCAAAAGAGGAGAGCAAAAAGCAATCTTAGTAACTTTAACCTACATAATATTGGTTGATAATTCTAAGATTAGTTATAGTAGTCTCAAGTGAGTTATTAGCATACTATAGGAATTTTCATGTTCTAATAATCAATAAAACAATCGCAAAATAAAAGGTTAATTATCTAGTAGTTAGGGAGATTCATAACCTACAAACTAATTCTTGATATCAAAAGTTTTCTAAGTGATTTCTTATTTCTTTATTCAACATTGTTGCCTACTTTATTTTATTCGCCTACGCTTTATTTTATTTAATTAAAAATTAAAATCAAATTTGTAGGCTAGCTAAAAAGATAAAGGTAACTACTAATACTTAATGTCTTTTTAGGATTCGACCTGTACTTGCTAGTATTAGCTACAGCTACACCGTACACTTGCAGATAATTCAACTATTGACTACCTAAGTTTAGGTCAATCAAGATTTTGGTGCCATTTTCGGGGATAGTGGATATTAGTACTCTAGCCATTATTTTGTGTATTTATTTATTTTATTTTATTGTTTATTAAATTTTATTATATTTATGGCTTATTCATTTAATTATCTTTTGAACTCTTCTAATTTGACGGTATGTTTGTGGTTTATTTTAAGGATTGAGATTTAACATTATCCCCACGATTCATTATGGAAGGATGGACTGTTTATTACTCTTATTAGAGCTTATGAGAGCTATGATACGTCCTTCCAATATGTAACATCACCATATTAGAAATAGTCATTTCCTCATATGTTTTTGGAAGCTCAATAGATGTTCAGGTCATATTGTAACATTTCTAGGAGTAATTACTACAATCATGAATGTTAGGTATTGACGCATATGTGGGAGTGACAAAACACGTACAACTAACCTCAAAGGCCATCATAAGAGAATACGTATAATTCGGAGTGGAGCAAACCTTACACATACGGATGGAATGAGTATGCTCTAACTGAATATGTACAAGAAATGAAGTGATATGAAAGTATTACAGATAGAGTAATGGAATACCTTACTGAGCGAGTAGCTAGCCAACGTGAAGTTAAGGAGAGGTTTTCTTCACTAGAATATGATGAATATAATACCTCATACTATTTGAGCCCCCTAATGTCTCAAAGCGAAGAAGAGATGACGGACAATTTCATAGATGTGGATATATTTCAAGAAGGCTTAATCGGATTAAAAAATTAATGAAGATATTAGTCAATGAGCTGCAGGAGAGTTTGCCTAGTAATATTGAAACAAATCATAAAAAACATGGAATGGCAATCACCGTTAAGAGTGGAAACGAGCTTCTAAAAGAAAAGAAGAAGAAAAAGAAGCCTCTATTCAAGAAGAGAAAGTAGAGATGTGTCAGGTGGTAATTGAAGAAGACGAGCTAGAAATCTTTATCCAGTAAAAAGAAGAAGAAGAGTAGACAGAGGTGGATGAGGAAAAACTAGCGTAGGAACCAAATAAGGAAACTACTAATGAGGCATTGGTAGATACTTTAAGTACGGAGAGTTCCCACTTCCACCAAGACAAACTGCTTGCATTAACCGATGATTGAAGGAGTTTTGTTATCCATTATTTTATTAACATATTGTCTTTAAAAAGGGCATTATGCACTTAAACATATTACATTATGTCCTTACGACTATCTTGCAATAGGTGGCTTGCTTACGGGCTACAAAATTGTTGTATGGAGTAATGGGTGGAAGCAAGCTGCTAATCATAGACCCAAGATGACAAAAAAGTGTAGGTATGTTAAGTTAACGACGTTAATGATGTTCTGCATAAGAGGTAACCCATAAATTAAGATAGTTTTATTTTAAATTTTATGTTTTTTATCTTTATCTTTATTTTTATTTTCATATTTTGTTTTTATTTTTATTTTCTTTTCTTTTATGTTTTTATCTCTTCTTGTTTATGTTTTGCGAGGATGTAATCTCTTATTAGATGGATCAGAAATCAGAGTAATCGTCGTATTCAAGAAAGTACCACTAAACTTTCTCACTTATAATATATAATTATACTGTGTACATTGAGGACAATGTATAACTTTAAGTGTGAGAAAGAGATTTATGAATTTTAATGATTTCTTTAAGCCTATTATAATCTTGGTTATAAAATTTTATGAACTGATATCTTAACTTAATTGTAATTTGTCCATAAATACTTGAAATCATTATTTAATATTGATTTGAATTAGTATGCAAAAGGATGAGAGATAGAATAACATTTATTTTATAAGTCATATTTTTATTAATCATTGAGATAATCAAATTGAATGATATTACATATTATTTACAAAGAAAAGATACATATCCATCTTTTTTCGTAAGTTTTTGAGCTAAGAGCGAAAATTTCAAAAATTTTCAACTCTTTATTTCTTTAATATGTGTTATCGTGCATAGTTGAACAATTCTAGAACTTATTTTTATTATACATATTGAGGCCATTTTTTTAAAATTAGAATCATTAAAGTGATAAAGGCACTTAAATTCAACAATTTGTTTTAGCCTATTTCTTTGATTATTACGCTACCTTATTTTATCCTTTAAGAATAACCAAATTTGAGCCTTAGCCTTTTTTATTGTCTACAACCCCAATTAATAACCGTTATCCTATTTTTTCTTTGAAATCATTTTTATTGTTTTAAACCTAGAAGGTTATTTACATTATTTGGTTGTTTGAACCTTGAAAGTTTGAAAGGACCAATATCTCCTTAATTGTGGTACATGATGAATGCTCGAAAACTATTGTGATTAAAAAAAGAGCATAGAGAAAGAAAAGAAGAAATCATATATAGTACCACTGGTTTTATAATGAATGGACCTCTGTGTATTGTGAACAAGTTTCATTTAATGTCTTTTTAGTAAATTTCCTCATATTATCCTAATCATACTATACCTAAACCCCATTACAAACTATTTAAAGAACTTTTGATTTCTGTTTCTAGTTTACACATAAGTGGTGGAGATGTGATAATATTGCAAGTCTACGATAAGACTTCTACTATGCATTAATTTGAGAGTTTTGATACTTTTCACCCTAAAAATTTAAGCAAATGGAGTGAAATTTTGGTGAGGGTGTAAAGGATTATGTTTTTTATTTCAATGTGATTATTGATGCAACTACCATTAATATGGACATAGGAAGTTAATTTTAAGATAACTTGACCCTATTGTATGTTAATTGGATGAATATGATATGATATGATGATTTATAGTATGAATGGAAAGGTTTAGATTAATGAAGGATAGATGTTATAAGATTTATAATTTTAATTGTGGTTTGCTTAAGGACAAGCAAAAGCTTAAATGTGAGGATGCTTGATAGATGCATATTTGACTACATTTATAAACCCATATTTGATGTATTTTTCTTAAAATTTTATATTTTTATTGTATATTCGGTACTTAATTTGCTCCAATTGCATTTATAGGTTAAAATTGCCTTCATAAACCAGAAGGAGAGGAATTTTGGTGAAATCGTGACATAAAATGAAGACTTGAAGCAATTTGGAGATACACAGTTGCGTATATAGCTGTGTAAATCTCTCAAAATGTGTAAAGACATGATTTTAAGTGTTTTTGGAGTTACTCGATTTGATACACAGTCATGTTCAAAATTGTGTATCTTCTAAAAACGCTAAATTTTGCTATAAAAGGACATGAGTGGAGGCAAAAGAGGGGAGTAGACTTTTAGAGACAATTCCAAACATTTAAAGACTTTTAAAGGCACTTTTAAGGGGAAATTTTGATCCAGAGAAGTGGAAAATACAAACAAATCATTAAAAGATCCAAGAGAACACAAGATCAAACCTCTACCTTGTAAAAACATTTGATAGGAGATAAATGGAGATTTGGAATTATGAACTATTTGTTTTCTATTCTTTTTTCTTTCTGTTTATGTTTGATTTTTTTTCCTATCATATGTAACTACACATCTTTAGTTTCTAGGTAAGATAAATCCTAAGTTTGTGCTATACTTAATGTAATTGTTTTTATTGATATATTATGATTCGTTTACATGTTTAATAGATGTTCTAATATATCCCAAATATTAGCTCATAATCTCATTTCATAACATAGACATTGAGAAATCCTATGTACGAATATATATGTTGTAATTAAAAGGAGTTGATTGCAAACCTAGAGATAGGTTGACATAAATCCTCTAGATTAGGATCAAACCTAATAGCAGAATTTACAAATCGGTAAAGCAATATCCTATAAACTTTAACCTGAGTAATTCAGTTAATAAACTTAGTATTGGTTGTTGATAGACTCGAGAGAGCTATTAGCATATGGTAGCAATTTTCACGGTCCAATAGTCAATAAAACAATTGCATAATAAAAGTTTAATTATTTAATGTTTTTAAGGGGATTGATTACTTATACACTAATTCCTGATATTAATTGTTTTAAGTGATTTTTTTGTTTTTGTGTTCAATATTGCTGCCTATTTTATTTTAATTATTAAGTTTTATTTTCTTAATTAAAAATCAATATCCATTTCATAGGCTAGATAATAAGAAAAAGATAATTACTAGTAATCACTGTTTTGGTTAGATCGACCTATACTTGATGGTGCTAGCTACAGTTATGCCATGCATTTGTAGTTAATTCAATATTGACTAAATAATACTAGGTCAAGCAGTGTATGGTGGCCATCAATCACTAATAGCTTTATACATCTATACGTGGTCGATCATAGTCTAAGGAGATCCTATTGGGTGCCAAGGTCCTACACTCCTTTGTGTAAAAATGGACATACACTACAAAATGATTGTATATAAGACTACAATTCGCACTTGTAAACATGACTCTGAGGATAGAGGAGTCCTCATATGACAACTTTGTATTGTACTCATCTAACATACATATGTTTTTCAGAGTTAGCTCTTAATAAAATGGCTCTTAAATATCAAACACATCAAGCTGCCTCATTGAACAATATGATCTCTCACAATCCATCAACAAGATTTAACTCCCTTATTACTTTCCAACCAATGAATTTTGGCACCTTAAATTTTTGCTTCTAAATAGTTTGGTATCTCTTCCTCTACTTCTTTATGTCAAAATTTTGTGTCAAGTGGCTCTATTGTTTTTATGGCTTAAATAAAGGTGGTGATGGTGCTCGTGGTGCCTGTGGTGGCCTATGTTGCCTCTTTGAAGCATATGTCCTTAGATCAGTAGTTATGGTGTAGATGTAGTAGCATCTATTCTAGAACTCTTATGCAATAATATATTAAATGGTCTAGGAAATGTATATATAGATATATAGATATCATATAAAGGAAAGGACTTGG
>JANIIA010000002.1:37480976-37496499 GCA_027478495.1 Erythroxylum alaternifolium | reverse complement strand
ATGAGATAATGCATGTCAACCTAGCCTATTATTCTCTTATTTATGTTTCTATTATCAATTCATAAAGTAACCATCACTAACATCCTATAATGTAGAAATTTCAACTTCCTATACCTTGCAACATAGTCTACAAACTAAAGCAACTGATTTTGTAAATTAAACTAACTAAGTCAGCCTAAATAATTCACATAAGCATCTTTTACCGTATATAATACATACAGTTCATAATTCACCTAGGTCATTTTTATTTTTCTAGCATCCTAAAACTTATGAATGATGGATGTTTAGTTAAAATAACCATAAAATATAATTTATAATATAATCTATGTTGCATCAAAATAAAAAATAATGAATAAAGTAAAAAAATACTTAGATAATGTTAAAGAATATGGTGAAGAAAATTAAAAAAAAACTAAGTTGCATTCTGAGTGGTTAGGGAGGACCTAGGGGGATGAAAATCACTCTAAGAGTTAAAAAGGAAAAAAATTTCATTGAAAACTAGAGATTAAGGTAATATAAATAAATAAAAACGATAGAAGATGCCTTTTATAAAGCAAAACATGTGTTACTAAAATGATGGTGTATATCAAAAATGAGGGGAATGGTAGATGCATAATTGATTATATTTATACCTCATATTTGATGTATTTTTTCTTGATATTTTATACTTTTATTTTGTATTTCGTACTTAATTTGCTCCAAGTGCATTTATAGGATATGATTGCCTTCATTGACTAAAAGCAGAAGAATTTAGACAAAAATGAGGTATAAAAATGAAGATTTGAAATGAAGAAGGGATACACGACTATGTCTATAACTGTATAAGTCTCTCAATCTATGTAGAATCACAAGTTTTGTTGAGTTTGGGTTACACATGGTCTAGCACATGCCCGTGTATCTCCCAAAAATCTTAAAATTTACTATAAAAGACATAAGTAGAGACAACATAGAGGAGCAATGTTTAGAGACTTTCAAACATATTGAGAGGCGATTCCAATTGTAGAGATCATTTAAAAGGGGCAATTTTGATGAAGAGAAGTGGAAAACACGAAGAAATCATTGAAAGATTTAAACAAAATAAAAGATCAAACCACTACCTTGCAAGAACATCCATTAAGAGATAAAGTGATATTTAGAATTATGAACTCTTTGTTTTTTATTCATTTTTCTGTATGTTTATGTTTGATTTTGTTTTATATCATGTGTAACCAAACATCTTTAGTGTCTAATAAGATGAACCCTAGTTTGTGTTATAATATGTTTTCACTCTTTTATTTAATATTGTTTTACTTGATATATTGTGATTCAATTACGTGTTTAATATATGTTTTAATAGATCCATAATATTAGTGAACAACTTGATTTCATAACATTGAGATTGAGAAATAATGTGTATGAATAGATCTGTCATAATTGAAAAGATTTAATTGCAAATCTAGAGATAGGTTGATATAAATCCTCTGGATTAAAGTCAAACATATTAGTAAAATTCACAAATCAGTAAAGCAATTTTAGTACATTTAACCTGAATAATATTAGTTGATAATTCTAGCATTATTTGCGAGTAGTTTAAAGTGAGTTATTAGCATACGATAGAAAATAAACTTCATGTGTGGTGCTTTCATTGAGGTGTTAGGATTGCCTTTTTTTTTAAATAGAGCTTAAAAGGGGTTTGTCTAGTTGAGATTTAACGGAAAAGCTTCAAGAAAGATAAGCTTATGATATTGCACTTACTTTCCTCCATCGTCAATGTTTCGAGACTTTTTCTCTTCCCCTTTATTAAACTAAAACTAAAATGTCAACAACTATTTATGCATAAACCTAAAATTATGAACATGCACTAATGCTATAAGTTGCTCACTAATTATCAATGCATATGTTGAATTTGGTGATGTGATCATATCTGATACCACTTATCTTGTCAAATATCATGTGTAAATCTATATCTACTCAAACCTATTTGAAACACAATGGGTTGGTATATAAAAATACCATAAAGAGAGAAGAAGAGTGGACATCATGTACCAACTATATATGTTATTGTATAGACATCTAAAAAGTAATTAGTTGAGAGATCTAAGAGAGATTAGGTTCTTTATTTTATAGACCTCTAAGAATAAAACGAAAGATGAAGATGAAAAAGATATATGTGGACAAGAGTTATTTTAATGGTTCTTAAGTAAATTCAACAAATATAAATTTACTCAATTTTCTATTACATTATAAAATTACATAACTATTCTTACCATTATAACATCATTTAGAAAATGTTGAATTGGTAACTAATAGTCATAGATAGCCACTAACTATTTGCTACTTAGTCGTATCCTACTTTTAATTGCTCAAATTATGATTATGAAAGTCAAGTTCATCTATACTTTTTGTGATTTCTTTTTAAAAGTCAACCTTCAAGGCTTACATAGTATTTAGTCTCATAATTCCCAATTGTAAACCTTGTTGCATTTCTGTCATTCATATAGATCCTTGTGTACTAATTGGTGTCACCTTTATGTAAATTACAAGTTAATAATTCTAAAACTTATCAGGCAAATACCTGGTAATGTTATAAGAAAATGACCACAATAACTAGGTGATAAATACAATGGTTTTATTCAACTTATCCAAATCTTTTTTTGTTGGGGTTAAAAGATAGATTTTTTCCTTAGTTTAAAAATCTTTTAAATTTTTTTAATCTTTTAAAATTTTCAAAAAAATTGATTATCTTAAACTTTAATTAAAAAATGACAATGAAATATGCTTAATAAGAACATCATACTTAGACTAACCAAATGTTACTAATATGCTAACCCAACTTAGCTTTCAAACCTAATATGAACCAATTGATTGGTGTCACTTTTATGTAAATCACAAGTTAATAATTCTAAAAGTTATCAGGTAAATCCCTGGTAATGTTATAAGAAAATGACCACAACAACTAGGTGATAAATACAATGGTTTTACTTAACCCATCCAAATTTTTTTGGGGTTAAAAGATAGACTTCTTCCTTAGTTTAAAAAAAATTAAAATCTTTTAATCTTTTTAAATTGTCAAAAAAATTGATTATCTTAAACTTTAACTAAAAAATGACGATAAAATACGCTTAATAAGAACATCATACTTGGACTAACCAAATGTTACTAATACGCTAACCAAGCTTAGCTTTCAAACCTAATATGAACCAATTAAACTAGACTTGAATTAATAATTTAAGCTAATTATAATAAATTATTAACTTGATTTGAGTTTAATTAGTTTTATTTGAATTTAAAAGTTATTATGAATTTTTATGTAAGTAATATTTAATTAGTTTACGTGTGATATTTGAATCGCATATGTTTTGTTATTATTTTTTAACTGAAGTTTCATAGAAGTTTTTATAAAAAATGATAATTAGAAAAAAAATTGGAGAATTTGAAAATTAAAGAAATCTCCTAAAGGTTTCTAAACCGTAAGAAAATTTCTAGTATTTTCCCTTTTTTTCTTAGCCTACATATGTAAGAAACTTTTTTCCATTAAAGAGGTAATCAAGTACTTAAATTTGCTACCATATGTATCGCGGTCAGCAAATCACTCTCGCCATAATGAGGACGCAAATGTTGTTGGACTTGACTATTATAAATTTCTAAAAGACCAGAGGAACTCCCTGACATATTTAGAGCGACGAGGAACCAAAATCAGCTACTACATATATTCACTTCCCTCATGAAAACCCTTCCTACCATTCTCGCCTTATGTCTTGGTTTGATGTCCGTTGGAATATCTTCTACTAGTGGTACTACTCTAAAATATGACTCCATGTTCAACTTTGGTGACTCTCTTAGTGACACCGGAAACTTTCTGCTTTCTGGTGCCCTATCATTTCCAGTGATTGCTAAGCTCCCCTATGGCCTAACCTTCTTCAGGCATGCAACAGGTCGGTGCTCTGACGGACGGTTGGTGATCGATTTCATAGGTATGCACATATCTCGCTTAGCTTTGCATGTGTGTTACTGAAAGTTTGCCTTTTGATATACCAAAAGAAAAAAGTTTAAATCGATGAGACATATTTGACACATACAAGGTTGTGGTTGAATACATATATTCTAATGTAGCTGAGGCATCTGGGCTGCCATATTTGCCACCCTACTTAGCACTTGGCAAAGGCCGTTATTTCCAACATGGAGTAAACTTCGCCGTTGCTGGAGCTACCGCGCTTGATTCCAAATTCTTCTACGACCAAAATATTGGATCAGTTATATGGACAAATCACTCTTTGAGTGTTCAGCTTGGTTGGTTCAAAAAATACAAGTCCTCCCTTTGTACAGATTCACAAGGTAAGTACGTAGTTCTACCAATCAAGGCTGGAAATTATTATTTGCTTTATATACAAAACATTATTCAGGACGGTGGACTGCACGTAAATTCATATCCAATCGCAAATATAACTTCCTGATATGTAGCCAGTTGTTTTCTGATACAAAATTATGTTAATTAATTGATTTTTGTACATTTCTTCTCAGAATGTAAAGATTACTTCAAGAAATCGCTATTTCTTGTTGGGGAGATAGGAGGAAACGACTATAACTACGCCTTCCTTCTTGGCCGAAGCATTAAACAACTCCGAACTTTGGTCCCGCTAGTAGTTGAAGCAATAATGAACGCAACCAGTGTAAGTCACCTCATATTGCATCATTAAAGCTGAAAAGACAGAATAGCTCAAAACTCTAATCTTTGTCCACACCCTTGGGTGATTGATCACAATAAATCTGTTACGATCAACTTTTGTGAACATTTATCTGTTTGGATGGACACATTGTTTGGTCATTAGTTGGCATTTAAAAGAGAAGTAACAGAAGTAAAACATGTCCAGACTGTTCTCTGAAAGTCAAAATTTTCAGTTAAATATTGTTTCTATTTATTCTAGATATTATTCAGACATCGACTTTAATTTATCAGTTTACTTTAAATATATGTAATAATAAGTTCAGATCGTTTGTCTAATTAAGTCGTTTTGATCATTTAAACATGGTAAAATTGGAGAGAGAATTCGAGGTGATGTAATAATATATATATTAACTTTAACAAGAGACTAAAGTTTCTACATAAGGAACTGACGCTGAAGCGTGGAGAAAATATAAGTGCATTCTTAATCAATCCAAAATTTTAAACTGTCACATAAATCGCAGCATTGACAATGTATCATATAATTGTATATTTTCTGATTGAATGATAGATATTGATAGAGGAAGGGGCCGTGGAACTAATGGTTCCAGGGAACTTGCCAATTGGGTGCTCAGCCGTGTATTTGACATTCTTTGGAAGTGGAAACACAGCAGAATATGATCCAAGAAATGGGTGCTTAAAAGCGTACAATGCATTCTCCAAGTATCATAACAATCAACTCAAGCGAGGCCTGGAGACTCTGAGACATAAGTACCCACATGCACGGATTATATATGCCGATTACTATGGTGTGGCAATGCGTTTCATTCATCGACCACTATATTACGGTAAGTTCCTGCCCTGCAAACTTAGTAGTTACTAGTAGCTTAGCTAGGAAGACGTGCGTGGTTCGTGTCTTCACATAAATTGGTGGATGTTCAGGCTATCACATTCTCAAGAATCAAATCACCTCAATCACTCATCAGTATGAGTAGGAAATATGCAAATAAAATATATAACACATCTATATGCGGGAATCAAAAGAGTTACACTTTTATCAAATATCTTTTTTTTTCTTTTACAGTTTGAATCCTAAGATAACAACATAACAACTCATTTTGAACCTGTAAGACATGAAGCTAATAGTAGTTCCTACATACGTGCGGTGAACCACAATCTTGAGATAAAGATAACTTGTCTGTCTTGTGAAACTATTTTACTTACGGTCCTTATCAAACCTTGATTCGTTCATGTGTAGAACTAAATTTATAATAACACTACAAAACCTTGTGTTACAAGAGACTAAAAAGCTTTTTAGAAAAAAAAAAGAACTAGAATACTGCAATTGAGTATTCGATATAGATTTAAAAATTAATTGATATAAAATTAAACGTTTACATACTTATCTTCAAAGAAGGTAAATCTGAATTGTTAAATATAATTATATATGAATTGTTAATTGCTTGTAACAGTCCAAGGCATTGAGACTTATAGGGTTTGAGAGCAGAGAGAAAAGAGGAAAGAGAAGACCAGATATTTAATTTATTGGAGTTGAAAGAGACTTACAAACGCATATGTTAAAGTATTTAATATGGGAAAGGTGTAAGAAAAATCCAAATAAAAAGTAATTAGAATCATCTGAACACATATGGGCGGTGAGGATAGTTATGAATAGCGATAATTTTTCAATAGGTAGGTGAGTTTCAACCAAAAAAGTTATGGATCATACAACCATTTCATGATCTTGTATTGTATGATTTCCATTCATTATCTCCTGTCCCTCTTACGAGACGCTGCTGGAAAGCAATACGAACTGACTGGAGCCCGTGAGAATTGTATGGAACAATTATTTGTGAAGTACTGCCAAGGTTGCTGGCAAGAAACAATAAAACATATATATACCAAAACTATATATAAAGTGGCATGACAGGCCAGATTGTAACAAAACATGGATAATGCAGGGTTTGACGAGGGGACATTATTGAAAACTTGTTGTGGTGGCGGTGGACCCTACAACTTCAACTACTCAGCAAGATGTGGTCATATTGGTTCAACGGTTTGTCAAAATCCTGCAAGGATTGCTAATTGGGATGGGATTCACTTGACCGAAGCTGCTTACAGGCACATTGCCAACGGATTGATCACTGGACCATTTTCATCGCCACCTCTATCAAGGACTTCTCCTCTTCTTTAAGTCCATTTACTTGTTAGCTGCTGCAGTTTCCAGTAATATTGTGTTTCTCTTGCTTTTTATTTTTTTTGCCACATGTAACCTCAAATAAAATTGATAAATAATTGATTGTGAAATTGTGGGAGCTCAAATATCGTGCTATGAAGGACGCAAGCAGGATTCAAGACTATTCCACAATGTCCTCCAGATTCTATTTGTAACTACAGGGATTCGAAGCGGAGCCACCGTTTAGCCTGAACAATTTAGTTCTTGAGAGGATTTTAGGTTGGTCTATGAAATCCATATTTACTTCAATGACTAACGGACTTCATAGAAGTTTACGTCGAAACAAATCATCATTAGTGTTGGTTGGATCTTGGGGTAGAAAATAACCCAGATGTTTTCAATTGGGCCTGAGTTTAGATAACACAATCTTGAGCTCAATCAAAAAATAAAAAATAGCGGTTTATATTTTTAATTTTTTTAAAATTATTTTTTATAAAATAACTGAGCTAATCCATTTTTATTCTTATTTGAATCAAATCAACTATAATTAAACTTCAGCTAATCGGTTTTGAAAAATTGAATTTTCTTTTTAAACGTAGATCCAAATCATTATATCTATAAAAATAAAAATAACATCTATAATTTATGAAATAAAAATAATTAGATATAACTCATTTAAAAAATAAAATAATATCAATAACTTTTTATAAATAAAATATTTTTTACGATAATGTGATAACGATTAATAAATGTTAAATGCAGAAATTATTTCAAATATTTGATCTTTAAGTGATTTTATTAAAATATCACAATTTTCATTTTAAACATTAGATAGCACCACCTTCAACAATTTGTGTACATCTATCCGGGAGTTAATAATGCCATTAACACCTGTTACATATATTCTTATTTGATTTTTTAATCAAACTTTTATCTAACTATTTTAATTTATATTGTAAATGATTTACATATTTGAGGGAGAGTTATAAAGTAACTGATAAAAGTTGCTCATTTGTAACCATAAGGTCACAAGTTTCGAATTACAAAAATAGTCTCTTTGTAAAAATTATAAAAAAATTGCGCACATTAATGACTCTTCCTCGACTCTCGCAAAATAGGGAAGTCTTGTACATTGTGGTACGTTTATGTTGATTTTGACTTACATATTTCATAATTAACTACTCATGCTCCACTAATTTAGCTATGACACATACATTTTTATGTTCTCATCACCTTCTTTATACCTTTTATACCTACTTCTTTTGTGTAAAAGCTTAAGCTATTAGATAAGTAAAAGTCAAAACATATAATATTCAATAAAATAATCTTTGTGTTATCTCCTCTTATTATCAATTTCCAAAATATTCAATAAAATAATCTTTGTCTTATCTCCTCTTATTATCAATTTCCAAAATTTTCTCCCAAATCTAAAAAATGGCTCCTTAAATTTGTTGCTACCAAAAAAATCAAAACCCTCTCTAACTCCGATACTAATATATTTTAGTCTCTTTTAAAGTAACTTCTATATAGACTATAAAATCGTTTAAAGTAGCTTATCGACGAGAAGAAGAATTAGATATTCGATTTACCGAAGAATCACTTCTACAATCTCTTATTACCTTATTGTTGCCCTTAAACTTTATCATAAAATTCATTTGTACTTAATAGTCATCAAGAACAACCTTTTAACCCTCAACAACATTAGACTCATCAAAAATTTTAAAATAAAAAATATATTAACTTAAGAGAAGTATAAGGTCTAAGTCAATATAAAATGTTATGAGGCCAATTGAGAGAAAGACAGTCATCATCAATACCTAAAACATGATTTTCTCTAAGAGAAGATACATAATAAATAGACCCTACAAAAGTTAATTTAAAGGGGCAAAGTAACCGAAAGCGGCTTGTATCTAAATAGACATAAAGAAAAGTGCAATTTATTCCTCCTTTCGATGTTGGATAGAAGTAATTGTATCTAAGAGATGTCCTTGAACTATTGAAATTTGTCTTTGAACCTTTTAGCCTACTGTTAATCTCCATTTTGTTGCTAGGTCCTTAATGATATTGATGTTGAGGATCTTTAAACTCATGAGTTCTCTAATGCTATTGATAGAGTTATACATCCATGATTGCACTTTTTGATTTTCGAACATCCTTGGGTTCTTGTGCCTCTATATTGAATAGATATTAAAAGTTAAGGTAACCTTGAATAGAGTATACTCATTATAGTTAGGGAATTTAGGGTACTTGATCATAAGATGATTGTTTCTTAGCTTATCTCATTACATTAAAGTTTATGAAAGATTAAAATTAATGGTTTTTTAGAAGGAGCACCTTAAGAAGATATGGTCAATTATCTTAAGTTTCATTATAAATTATGTAACAACTATTTTTAATGATGTTTAAATTTGTCTAGATTCTTTTAGTCAAATTTTAATTGCTAGCAAAAGAATGAAAAAGGCTTTCTAACTAAATGAGCTAATTCCATGTTACCTTTGGTGATATTTCTCGGAACATTTGCAGTATAAAATATGAGTGAATCTCTTGGACTTTTGTCTATAGAATCATCAAAGTCTAGATTAGGATTATACATGGTAAAATTAGCGCTAAGATTATCTAGTTCCCTTGAGTTACAAATCCATTAGTTTTTCACAATGATTTTCCCAATTTTAGTTTGGTCTAGCAATACATATCATATTAGGAGTGAGATGCAAGGGTCATAGGTGGCTCCAATTATCATACTAGAACTTACTATAGTTTTCATTCCTCATAATATATTTTATCTATTGGTTCATCTTCCTCCTTAGGCCAATAAAAGGTTTCTCTCAGTAAATCATTCATTTCTCCATCCACGAATCCTATTGTTTCTAACATCCATTTTGAGACCCAATCTCTGTCCTTCGCTTTTCTTTCTACTAGAAATATGATTTTGTGGGAAAAAAAGAAGTAATAAGCAAAAAAAAGGCATATGATGTTTTTGTAGTATCACTATGGGTAAAGTGAGAACGTTTAGCTTCTTCCCTTACTTGCATCCATTATTTTAGGATCTATGGCTTGCTCTATCTCTTTTATATCTTACGTTGTTCTTACTTTACTTCCCTTTAATATCCTATTTTTCATTGTTTCCTTTTTCCTTTTCCTTTTGATCTATTTTCATTTACCCTTAGATTTTTTCTCTCTATTTTCACGTACCCTTATATTTTTTCTCTTTGTTTTCACTTACATTTTTTAGTATTTGTCATCACTTTTAAACTCCTTTACTTTGGATTTGGATTTAATCTCCAATATTGATCTTCTTATAGATAAGTCATTTTTGGCTCGTTCCTTTTTTTTTTAATCTTTCCCTCTTAAAACCTTTTTCCTTCATTTACTAACTTTACCATTTATGGTAATGGTATTTTGATTTCCTTTCCCAGTTATATATTTTTCCTTTTATTACTTCTTCATAAAACATGTATAGGAAGTTTCATCTTTTTCTCCCTCACTAAAGATAAAACCTTGGCACCTATAATCTCACCTCTTTTGGAACCTACTCTGTTGCCTTCTTTCCTAAGGAAAACTTAAAGTTAGTTACTAAATGACTCAATAAATTTAACTACCCCCCAGTACTTCCCTTGCTCCTCCATAAATGGACAAGTATTGCCTTCTCTCCTTCAGAAGTGGTAAAGGATGGAGTTTTCAAATGATCTAGCTGCTTGGTAGGATTCTTCTTAACAGAAGGCCTACTTTCCCCAACTTAATTCCTAGACACATAAAACATGAAAAATCCTTCATTTCAGTTGACATGCTTATTTCAAGAGACAACCACTTCATCTTTATGTTTAGTTAATATTCAAAGGCTCAAGAGAGCTAGCTAATAGTCCTTAACATTTCAATGATCAAACTATCTTCTTACACAAATGGTAGCCTGGAGCACAATTGTAGGACATAAAGAACAGAAAGATTCCTTTGTAGATCAAACCTATATAACTTTCCATTGGAGAATTGTACTATTGGTGGGCTAAGCCACATTATGAGCTTTATTGGAAAGCTAATATGAATGGATGAATCAACTATAACTATAAAAGGAATTAACTATACAAGAATATATATAGTGATGGAGATTAACCAAACCTTAATTGAAGTTGATCCTCTGATATGAATGGCTAAGAACGGTAAATGATGGATGCCGAAAACACCAAAATTTAAAACCTAACTCTTTACAACTAAACTTGCAGTAATGGTGAGACAGGATCGTATTCATGAAAAGTGTGTAAGTAAACCATGAAGAGTGTGACTAAGTTTTATATTGATCTAATCAATGAAATGAAATAGGAGTTAAACGAATTTAATTAATTCAGTTAAATAAAATTAAACTACAAAAGATAAATTAACTTAAACAATTCAAATTTGCAAAGAGTAATTAATGGTTTTAAGCCCAATTCTCATCTTAATCTCAACCTTCATATAAATATAAATATTCAAATGTAACATTGTTTTCATCCCTTTCTTTGAAACTATAACTGTAGATTAATAACAAGCTCTATTTTTCCATAGTTAATAATTGTATAGAGAGAGATGAGAACAAAGTTACATTTGATTATTTATACTTATGTGAAGGTTGATATTGAATTAAGATCTGTCTAAAAACCATTCATCTTTGTTAGTCCCAGTTTTACCTTAAAATTTTGACTAATTAAAACAAGGTCTTTAATTAGATTTAATTCTCAAATAACCTAAAACAACTATCTAGATTTAATGCAATAGTCACACTAAAGAATTAGGAAAACAAATTAATCTAAGCAATAATCTTGCAAGCTTGGATTAAGTAACTTATGTTATTCCTAATGATGCACGATCATTAGTTTATCATAATTAAACCAAATTAATAATAATTACTGATTATAATCATAATTTAGGTAGTAAATCCATATATGAATGATCTAGTAAGACCTATCAAAATTGTTCATACATAAATCATAAATTTTAAACGTAGAATAACATAATCAATTTCAAAATAGAGAATAGGAACAACATGATTTGGATTGATCAATGCATAAACTTGGGTTGTAAATGTGTTATAAAAGTCTAGAATGAAAATATGTGTATTATGGATAATAATAATGTATAAATGTCTGATGTCATTAATGGCTATAATGTTTAGTAAATTTTTTTATTTAATAGGGGATAAATATCATAAAAATAGAGGAAACTATATGAAATTTTTTGTAAATTGTAGTTCACTTATAACAATTTATTCTGATGAAGGAAAAGTCTATGGGCAGGAAGCTTAGACTATACCAGCTCTTTTTGCATATCCACACTAAGAAACATGATGATGTGACCTTCATTAACACTTGATGCAAACAATTTCATGTATGTAAAATCTATACTTTAATATTAATTCTTAAAAATTATCACTTACTGACATAAAAAATTATAATGATAGGATTAAATAAAAGAAAGCATTGATGCAGTGGGTGGTAGGGACTGTCGTGGAAGGATTTTCAGCTTAGATTCATTTGTATACACATGCTATTCACAATCCTCCACATCCACTATAGTTGGATCTAATAGGCGGTCCACATCAAATAAGAGAGTCGTTCAACTTGAGAACACAATAGATAGGTTGATGGAGTGCATAACTCAGCTTCGTAATGAGGTAGATGATTTGAAAGGGAGGGACAAGACCTCATTGCAGTAGTTAGAGCATCTACCTTCACCAACTGCATAGCTTAGATGGATAAGTGAATGTATTTGATATTTTGCTACTCTTAAGTATTTTCAAGATACTCATTAGTGTACACTATAATTTTTATAATATTACCAATCATTTATATTATCAATCAATATTATATTATTCACATAAATTAAATGTGCAAAAAAATCAAAAGATTATCAACAAAAAATTCGAGTAAGAAGTGAGAATCGAGAAAAATTTAGCGACAGATAATGTTATTCGTAGGTAAAATTTTGCAACGAATATTATCGGTGAGTTTAATGACGAAATATTGTAACTCCATTGTATTTAGCAATGGATTTACAATTTATCATTGCAAATTTCACTGACAGAATATTGTGAATCTGTCGTAAATTTAGCAACAGAATATTGTATTATGTTGATAAACTTATCGATGGAAATATAAAACTCTATCGTGAAATGTACCAACGGTTAAATAATATTTCCTCGTTCGACGAATTCACAATATCTGTCGTCAAAATTTACCTACGGTCGTTTCTCTGACGACTCTTTCTATTAGTAATTTCCAGTACCAAATTTACTTTCCAACAAAAATTTCCATCGCTAAAACCTATTTTTCTTATAGTGGATGATCATCTTGAATTGATAGGGTGAAGGATAATAAATCAACAGTGTTTGATCTCAAAGGACACACCATAGCAGCTGTAAGACTTTAACTAGCTTTGCCTGGTTACCGAGTTTAAGAAAATTTGGAGATTTTTTGTGTGTTTCTTTTTTTGATTAACAATATGCTTTTTATGTCTAAGTTGAGGCTACTGTATTCGAAGCATTACTGGACAGATTACCCATAAACATTACGGGTCATCTAAGATTTAGGGTTTGTCATAAAATGGACGGTCAATTAGATAATTTCATTTAAAATGGAAGCAACTCTCAAGTTGAGGACTAAAGAAGAAAATTTTGAATTACAAAGGAAAGACTTAAGGGTGTACTTGTTTAGTGGGTGTGAGAAAAGAGGAATGAGTATGAAATGAAAAATAATGCTTGGTAAGGAGTTATGATTGGATAGCTAATATTATGATTCCTTATTATTGGGCGTTACTCCATTCCTCTCGTAATCGAGAGGAATGAGAGTCATTGCTTTGTATATTTGGTGCACGTTTTGCCACAACTTGACCAATTTGCTTCCTTTTTCTCACTCTTTCTGGTGATTCATCTCTCACAATATTAAAACCTTTGTATTTTGCAAGATACCCTCATCTCTCACACTTCTATTTCTACAATTGTGAAATCATTTTTCATAGTGATTTTTCGCTTGGATATGATGACGCTAGAACAAAAAACGAAGGAACACCATGTGCTAGTTGAGAGAGCCACGAGTTAGGTAATCTCATAGTTTTCTTTTCTTGCTTTAGAATCCTCTTTAAACAACGATTATGAGATACCCTTAATGGTGATTCTAATGTTAGGGGTTTTGTTTTCTTCACCTTTTGCTATTTTAATTCTTCAATTCATTTGGTAGATTTTTACAGATTTTGTCTTGTACTTGGGTTTTAACGTCAAGTATTTCTACGGAGGTTGGTAAATATATATATATTTCTTTTGATTCATTAACTCTTTCGGAACTTTCATTGTCAAGGTTTTTTTGTTAAGGTTTTGTCCACTCTATATTTCCTACTGTTAAAAACAACCGTTTCCTATTTTTTTATTTTTAGTTCTCGAGTATAATGGAGTCTCTGAGAATTATTGCTCAGCAATGGAAAGTTTGTTTCTTCCACTTAATGCCGATTTAGTGAATGTGATTTTAAGGTGCTTTCAATACGAAGCGTTGCATAACTTTTGGGTTCATTTGATTTTCATTCTCTTACTTGCTTGTATGATGTAGAATCGATAAATAATCACGTATTTTACCTACGTTTCTCTATATTGGGCGTTGATGGCGATGGTGATGATGAGTTTCTTACTTTTCCTTTTTTTTCTTATTCTTATCTGATAAAATCTGAAGATTGGGAGAGAAAAGTGATTTACGCAAGAATAAAGTGAAACTTTCACAGCACAGAGAAGACAAAATCTTATTTCTCCATCGTTACAAAAGAATAGTTCAACTCTCTTTATAGAGCTTAGTTAGACGGTTATACTATGCTGAGCTGGCAAACTATACTAGAACAAAGAATAAAAAATACATAGACAGAAAATAGGCGGGAAAAAGAGTAGAGTAAGCGCCAACACCCCCCCTCAAGCTGGAGGAGGTGACCTGAACATCCCCAGCTTGCACAAAAGGTGCTGAAATTGGGGCGAAGGCAAGATCTTGGTCAAGACATCTGCAATCTGATGCGTGGTAGGCAAATAAGCAAGCTGCAACAACCCTTCCAAAACCTTTTCCCGAGTAAAATGGCAGTCAATTTCTATATGTTTAGTCCTTTCATGGAAGACAGGATTCTTAGCAATGTGTAAAGCAGATTGATTGTCACAATGCAAAGTAACCGGGGTTAAAGAAGTCACCCCAAGCTCCTCTAACAAGCGGACAATCCAAGTGAGTTCAGCGGAGGCTTGGGACATAGCCCGGTATTCAGCTTCAGCCGAAGACCTAGCTACAGTAGTCTGCTTCTTCGATTTCCAGCTCAGAGGAGAGTCACCATATTTAATAAGATAACCGGAAACCGAACGCCGAGTAGTAGGACAAGAGGCCCAATCAGAGTCGCAATAAGCATGAAGATGGAGAGAACCAAAACCAGTAAAAAAAATACCATCGCCCACAGAACCACGAAGATAACGAAGAACATGGAACAAGGCTTCCATATGCGTTGTGAGTGGACAGTGCATATACTGACTGAGGGTTTGAACAGCGTAGGAAAGATCCGGACGAGTGTTCGTTAGAAAAGTGATGTACGCAAGAACAAAGTGAAACTTTCACAGCACAGAGAAGACAAAATCTTATTTCTTCATCATTACAAAAGAATAGTTCAGCTCTCTTTATAGAGCTTAGTTAGACGGTTATACTATGCTGAGCTGGCAAACTATACTA
>JANIIA010000002.1:37406378-37424473 GCA_027478495.1 Erythroxylum alaternifolium | reverse complement strand
TTTGATTGATTGAAATGCAATTGTCTTACTCTTAAATGAAAATGTGATATGTGATATTATATGAAAAATGCAATGATATGAATTATTCCTCATCTAAGTTCTCAAAACTCACCCAAAATTTGTACGTTGACATTTCAGAACTGAGAGAGGATTCTAGCTACTGGGAGATCATACAAGAAGCTTAATTCTTGTACTTTTATAAAGAAGATATAGTTCAAAGGTCAATCAGCTGCACTGAAGGATTAAGTTAGAACTTCTGTATTTCCTCTTTCATGTAGTACATTTTGTATTAGATTTTGATGATGTGCATTTATTGATCTTGGAAAGCTACAATGTATGTGCATTCAATATTTATGAAATGAAAATAGGAAATTTGTTTTTAAAATTTGGTGACTTTCCTGTATGATAGTAGATGCCATGATTAAGTGGGATCAATTGCCATGTTATAAAGTGAAAGTGTGATAGGTAACACACTGTTATTACAGGGTATGTATTAGAATGTCATAAGGGTGTTCCAATATGTACCTTATAGCAGTGGGGGTCTTATACCCTGCATTTTCTTCCTCCATTTTCATGAATTCAACATAAGTGTACTAACATCAATTCCACACCAAATTTACCAATGTTCATATGGATTTATGCAACTTTGTTACATGCTAATTCAACTACCATATTAGTAGCATTAAATCCACAAAACTCTGCTCCTTTAATTCATCATCATTCACTTAACCTCATTTATTCTTGAGATCCCATCAACCTCATTTATTCTTGAGATCCCATCATGCATGCATTTCTAACCTTCTCCTCGCTATTTTCAAGACAGTTCATGCAAAGTCAATCATTTATACTTCATTCCCCTTTTTATTCTCTCCTCATTTCTATCTCAATATTAAGGATAAAGTAATTTGTAATTTAAGGTTCATCAATCATATATAAAATAGAACTTATTGTCTTCATATCCTAGTTTACTAAATCCTTACTCTGTCCCATTCCAAGAGCATTAATAACACCTTTCTTAATATAAATCTCCTCTTTCGTTTTACCCTTAATTTGTAGCCTAATTCATCCACAATTTAGCCTATACTCATGATGTTCATATTCTCAAAATAAAAACACAACATATATATATTCATTCATTAATTTCCTACCTTCATTATCACACAATAATAGAATATAATCACATCTCTTCTTTTTATTTGACTTTTAACACTCATTCAACCACCATTTTCATTATTAATCATCTTAAAATCACTTCTAACACAACTCATACTTTATTACTCATCATAACATAAAAGCAAGGCATAACCCTACTTACTTTCATCCACGCATCATCATATTTCAACTTCTTTTTTCATAATCATTCATCCCTTAATCTTTCATCATAAATTCTTTTATTAAGAAATTCATGAGCAACATTAACATACTAAAATTATAACCTAAATCTCTTTACTTTTTTACACCCACGTTAAAGCACATTTAGATATAAACATGATCATGATCGTGATTAGTAAATTTCAAATCATTCATCACATTTGATTTATTCTCAGCTACCTATGAAGATCAACGTATAACTTACTTGATAAAACTCCAAGCTTCTTCAAAATTTCGTATCCTTAGCTTCTTCCATGTATCAGACGATCATTATCTCACTAGACTTTGAAGGAGATAGTAAGGGAAGAAAACAAAGTTCAATTTTGATGCTTGGAGATGAGAGTGTCGTGAAAATGAAGAATAAGAGATGAAGAAGATGAAGAAACATGTGTCGTAAAATAAGAATTAAAGACAATAAAAATTTTAGTCTTTCATATCTAAGAATCGTGTGGGATGAGTGATGAGTGGTAGTGATACTTGTCACTGTAAGAATCATGTGGGATGAGTGGTGAGTGGTAGTGATACTTGTCACTGCCACTTGTCACCTCTCTATGTTTCCATTTGACCACTTTTTAAAAACTAGTCATTTGTCTCCAGTTTCTAATCTAATTGTCTCCTAATTTTTAATGACATTTGTCATTAAATCCTAATACCACTTTTTAGTAATTTATACTGCCATTTAACACTAAATTCTACTACCATTTATCACTGGTCTTGCCACTTAGCATTTTTCCTAGTCCAAAAATACTCATAATTGTCATAAATTTCCCCTATTTCACCAAAAATTATAAATCAATATTATAGTTCATCAAATTGATTTTCAATACATTTCATTCACTATTCACATTTTAATAATTTTAATAACAATCATTTGTACCCAAAAAAAGTCAACTAGGTGCATGTACAGTCATTGTAATGTGCACAGAAAATCAAACTTGCATGTGTATGTATACTACTATTATGCATGAGCATGAAATGCATTTCTTAATTTTCTTAATAATATTTCTCATGTACGATATTCCAGGGTTCTATCCCTTAGTATTGAAACAAGATGTTACACATATCACAAGCTCAACCCTAGCCTTTAGATTAGAAAGTTACCTAAAGGGTGATCAAACCTGTAAGTAATTCCTAATTCATGACATTTATCCTAAATCCCAAACCAACCTAGACCTATAAGTACCATTTCAAGACAAATTCAACCTTATTCTCACAATTTACATCCCTTCACTCTTATAATATCTCCAAACTCCTAAGTAGTCTAGCCACATATGTTCATATTAAGCCAAATAGAAGTTAAACAAACAAAACTCATACTTACTCAAATATAGCCAAGGCCGGAAATTATAAACGAAGTACTAGAAACCAAACTTCAATAGTAACTTACTAGAAATAAAAACTCTTTAGGCTCAAAATAACTAATTATAAGCCAAATTACAAAATCTGTACTAATTGCATCAAAATGAAAATTCTAGCACACATAACTTGCATATAAACCTAAATTAGTTGATGCTAAACCCAAGAACATGCGTAGATCCTAACTATTAAGCTCCAATTAATCAAAAGCATCACAAATAAACAAAAATCCATAACATAAATATTAAACATTCAAATACCCAATAAATTCACTTATGCAAAAACATATAAATAAACTTACACAACCAAGACTAAAACTGGAAAATTGTAGGAATAAACATCCATTGATATATTACAAAGGTTCATTACAAAAGTTCATGATTTTCCACTATAAAATCCTTCAAACATTTATTCTAAATATTCTAGCGCATGTAAAAACATGATTAACACTAAGAAAGCTCTAAACTAATGGAATGAATAGACTAAGACATATGAAAATAAAGTGTTGAAAATGAAATAAATTAGCTAAGCATAAAGAAAATAAAAAAAAACTTCTCTACTCGTTCCTTCTCTCTTCTTTTTCTCTCTTTATGAAGTTTCCAAAAGTGGCAGATTGTGTAGCCTCCCTCTTAGGCCCTCCTCTCTTTCTTTATGTAGTATGTTCCGTTTAGGGTAAAACTTAGGATTTTCCTATGCCTCAAAAGTCCAAAAGCCCCTAAAAAACTTAATTTCAGAAAGTCGTTGGCATTTGTCTATGTTCAAGCCATGATCGTGGCCTTTAGTGCATGATCATGACTAGTTTATCTACTCTCTATCATGATTGTGGCTGACTCCCTATGATCGTGGCCCTGTGCTCAAGCTTCTATCACGATCTTGGCTGACTCCCCATGATCGTGGCCTTATGATCAAGCTTCTGTCATGATCATGGCATATTTGCCATGATCATGGCCCTGGGTTGTTTCTTAGGTCTTCTTCGATGCTCCTTCGAATGCCCTTGGTGGTTTCCTCTTCATGGATGGCTCTCCAACTTTGTCAAAGTTCTTCCTTTTAGCATATATTTGTGTTCACTCCTTTAATCTATATGTAAACACAAGATGAACACAAATTGAGTATTTAAACACAACAATAGGATTAAAAAGACATTGAAATGCATAAGAAAATATAAGATGATTCAATCTTATCAAATACCCCCACACTTGAACTATTACTTATCCTCAAGCAATTTAAAAATCCAAGATATTTTTTCAATTTGTTTTCAAAGAAAATCAAGTATGTGCAATCCTTTAAACTTCTACAAACTCAGATATCAAGCTACGACATATATCATAATCTTTTCATTAATGCATATAAACAAAGTCAAAAGTAGACACCATTGGTCAAAAGTAAAATAAAACTAAGATGGATTTTCCTCACAATGTTCACTCATTTCACTCAAGTGCTTAAGGTCAGTGTTTCACTCAATACTCCCTCTAAGAGATTACACTACCATAAGCTTGCAAATTCACCAATTCTCTACCGCATAGGTTACATGTTATCATGGATCAAAAAGGGCTTTTACTTAAGGTTATAATGGGGTTTGGGTTAAGATAAGGCAAAAAGCTCAAATGGTAACTCATAAGTATTAACAAAGTGCTAAGCAATAAGGGACAACCAAACATAAATTTTGAGATATGCATAAAAATATCATGAACTACAACTACTCATCACTAACTAATGCTACTACATTTCCTTCAATGGTAGAAATAAGGACACGTTTAATCAATAATGCCAAAAAACAAAGATGCTTTTCTTTTTCTTTTTTCTTTTATTCTTTTTATTTCTCTTTTCTTTTTTTTTTCTTTTGGATAACATGAAAACAATAAGAAAATAATAACAGTACAATTCATTAAGTCATGAGTAAAAGTGCCTCTTGAACATCTTAGAATTGAATACAAAACAAAAGTCCCTAAATCATATATATCAAATGCTCACTCATTACTTCATTAAACTTGTGAAAAGGTATGGCTAATGGTTTTTGGGTTTCAGTGTAAGGTGATTAACTCAAAAGCAAACAAGGTTAAAGGCTCTAAAGAGTTGGCAAGGGAAAAATGGTTGATGGTTTATTTAAGCTAAGCGTTCAAAATAAAAAAGGCCTTAATCATTTCCATAGAGAATGCATCTCGTAGTTTCAAATCGGCTCAATACAATTTCTGAAGGTAATCTTCCTAGGGGAGCATCACACACAACAAAGAAACAGAATGACTATGAAGTGTAGTCATATAGGCTTAAAACCACATGTGGTCATATGAAAAAATTTCATACATTACCTAATCACTCAAATATCAAATTATTGACTGAGTTTATGCAACTAACTACTTAAATCAATCACTATGATTCACCATCCACTCAAGCTTCCTAATTCAAATTCAAGCACACAACTCAATTCTCAATCCAACTGCTGGCAGAATGGCATGGTTCAACATTCATCATAGGTCAAGTGTAAAAATACAAAAATTTTAAACTGGCCCCACCCTCACACTTAAATGGGAAATTGTCCCCAATGTCCTAAAATTAATAAAAACACAAGGGGATGACAACAAAAGGACTCCTCTGGTGCATAGAGGGCTCAATGACTTAAAAGTAGAATTCACAGCTCTGGTTTTGCATTACCAAATACAAAATAGAAAAAAAGAAAATAAAGTTCTCAAATGAAAGCAAACTAAAGCAGCAAAGAACTAAAATGAAAAGTATAAGGTGGGGTGCCTCCAAACAGTAGCTTGGTTAAGGTCACAGGCTTGACCCCTGTCAACTGATATTAACCAATGTATGTTAGAGCTTCAAGCTCCATCATTTCCACATTGTTAATCTGAAATCCTTCAAAGTAAGGCATGAGATGATGTCCATTTACTTTAAAGTCTTTCCCTGTCTTGGCACTTCTGATCTCCACTGCTCTATGGGGATATACCTGGGTAACATTAAAAGGAACTATCCATCGAGAACATAACTTACCTGGAAAGAGTCTAAGGCATGAATGATATAAAAGTACTTTTTGTCCCACCATAAATGTATTCCTAGAGATGTTACGATCATGGAATACATTAGAGTTCTCCTTATAAATCCGGACATTCTCGAATGCTTCATGTCACAACTCTTCAAGCTCTTACAACTGTAATCGTCTGAAGGCATCAGCTACTTCTAACTCCATATTACACTTCTTGATTGCCTAATAATCCTTATGTTGTAGCTCCACTAGAAGGTAGCATGGCCTCCTAAAAACAAGGCTGAATGGTGACGTCCCTATTGGAGTCTTGTATGCAATCCTGTATGCTTATAAGGTATCATTGAGGTGCAAACTCCAATCCTTTTTGTTGGGATTAACTGCCTTCTCTAGGATGAACTTGATCTCTTAGTTGGACACCTTAGCTTGAGCACTCGTCTCAGGGTGATAAGCGATTAAGACTCGATGCATCACTTGATATTTCTTTAAAAGGGCCTCGATCGTCTGGTTCCAAAAGTGCGTCCCCTTGTCGCTGATGATGGCTCGCAGGACTCCAAACATGGAGGAAATATTAGATTTTAGGAAATCTACAACCACTAGTGAACCGTCAGTTTGGGTAGCTTTTGCTTCCACCTATTTCAACACGTAATCAACTGTAAGCAAAATATATTGAAATCCATACGAGGAAGGAAAGGGACCTATGAAGTCCATGTCCTAAACAAAAAAAATCGCAAAATTTAATATAGGGGTTTCAGGCATTTCCCCATAGAAGCGTAATGTACTTGTGTGCTAACAGTTGTCAGAAGCCCTACAAAAATCATATGCATCTCGAAATAGAGATGGCCAGTAAAACCCACACTCTAGTACCTTACGAGCTGTCCGCTTTAAGCCAAAATGATCTCCATATACATAAGAGTGATAAAATGTCAAATATAAAGAAATTCACTGTCAGATATGCACTGTCTGATGATTTGATCTGCACAAAATTGCCACATGTAAGGATCATCCCATACATAAAACTTTGTTTGGCTCTTCATCCTTTCTTTTTATACCTTGGTGAAATCTGTAGGAAATTTATGAGAAACCAAGAAATTTACTATATTAGCATACTTGGGAGCTATCAACAATACTATATGTAGTTGCTTATATGGAAAATCATCATTAATAGGGCCTATGTCAGCACCATGCTCTACTAAGCAGCTCAAATGATCTGTTACTCCGTTCTCCGAGCCTCTTTTATCCTTTATCTCCATATTGAACTCTTAAAGTAGGAGTATCCAACATATGAGCCATACTTTGCCTCCTTCTTTGCCACTAGGAACTTCAAAGCCGCATGATTAGAATAAACAGTAATCTTAGTTCCTAATAAATAAGATCTAAACTTATCCAAAGCAAAAACTACTAAAAGAAGCTCTTTTTCTGTGGTGGTGTAATTTGCTTGGGCGTCATTTAAGGTCTTCGAGGTATAATAAATAGCACGAGGGCTCCACTTGACTCTCTCACCCAAAAATGCTCCAATGGCATGGTTGAAGGCATCACACATAAGCTTAAATGGAAGACTCCAATCAGGAGGTTGTAAGATGGGTGCAATAACCAACTTCTCTTTTAGAGCATCGAACGTGTTCTTACACTGCTCATCAAAAACAAACTCTTTGACCTTCTAAAGCAACCTACATAATGGTTGTGAAACCTTGGAAAATTCCTAAATGAACCTGCAATAAAATCCTGCATGGCTAAGAAATGAACGAACTTCCCGTACAGAAGCGGGGTAAGGCAAAGACGAAACAAGGTTCGTCTTGGCTCTATCAATCTCAATACCCTTAGCAGAATCCATATGTCCTAAAACTATCTGTTGTTGAACCATAAAATGATACTTTTCATAATTAAAAACTAGGTTAGTTTCTTAACATTGCTTAAGTACCAAAATGAGGTAATCCAGGCATTGTTCAAATGAATCCCCGTGCACGGTAAAGTCATCTACAAAAACTTCAATGATTTTCTCAAGATACTCAGAAAAGATACTTACCATGCATCTTTGAAAGGTAGTGGGGGCATTGAACAATTCAAAAAGCATCCTTCTATAGGCAAAGGCGCCATACGAGTATTTGAAAGTAGTCTTCTCCTAGTCCTCCAGAGCAATAGCAACCTAAATATAACCTGAATAATCATTAAGAAAGCAATAGTAAGCATTACCAGTAAGACGTTCTAATAGTTGATCAATAAAGGGTAGGGGAAAGTAATCCTTTCTACTCATCGAGTTAAGCTTGTGACAATCCACGTAAACTCACCATCCGTTCTGCACTTGAATTGGAACCGTCTCTCCTTTCTTATTCTCCATAACTATAATTCCCGACTTCTTGGAAACCACCTGCTAAGGACTTATCCACTTACTATTAAGGATTGGGTATATGACTCCCACATCTAACAACTTCATCACTTCCTTCTTCACCACCTCCATCATCGATGGGTGAAGACATCTTTACACTTGACAGACTGGGGTAGCTCCTTCCTCAAGAAAAATCTTGTGCATGCATAAAGAAGGACCAATACCTTTAATATTCATAATCTTCCATCCCAATGTTTTCTTATACTTCTGTAACACACTAACGAGCTTTTCTTCTTGTACCTTTATAAGATCATTGGACATGATAACTAAAAATGTTTTGTTGGTGCCCAGATAAGCGTACTTGAGATCAGTCAATAAAGGCTTTAACTCCACTTCTGGTGCTTACACAATAGAAGGTAGTGGCCAATTAGTATTAACGGGCAATTTTAAAAAGTGAGGGACATACTTACCAAAAGGCATTGTCTTAAGTGCCCAAATTACGTCCTTTTTTTAGTAACTCAATAAATTTATAAATAAATAAAAATGTGTGTATATTGAGAGCTTTCCAAAGATGACAATCTCTTACCCCACCCTCAAGGAACTTATAAGAAAGCACGAGGAACCCAAAAACTGTTCCCTCAGGTCAAACAAACATAATAGCATGCCTAAACCACATCTAACAACAAAAATGATCATATCAAGGCCCATCTTACCAATAATACAACTATTTCCATATAAGAGTCTCAAGCAATAGAAAACTAATAGACTTCCTACTAATTCTTCTCATTCAGGTAGTAAAGGCTCTTCTATTGATAAGTTTCCAAAGGAGTGGACCTTGTAGCTTGGGACACCATGCACATTCTTCAATGCTTTTGTAGGTTCAATCATTACTGCATATTATACCTTTATTGCTGACGAAGAGGGTGAGTTTCCTTTCATTTTCCTGAAGTTATAGTGATAATCCATGCCTTGTATATATGCTCACATTGATATATATTACCGATGAGTGAGATAAAATTTGCTTTCCCAAACCAACTAGCACACCTGCAGAAGCAAGAAAACAAGCCAAAACCCTTTATTTAACTTCTCTCAGTGTTTGAGCTAACTTGTTCCATTACTTGGAAGATCACTTTAGTAATAATGTTCCCCACTTCCATGGTTACATTTTTTAAGGTTCTAAGGTTTTTCTCAAACCATAAGTTGTACACAATAACAGAAAGTAGAATGATAAAAATGTTGAGGTTAATGTTTCTATGGCTTTGAGGTTGGTTAAACCAAAGAATAATGGATTGGAGGTTTAGCAGGTTTGGAATGTTTATCTGAAAGAGGCTGAGGCAGTGTAGCCATATTGATTTTTAGAAGGAGCACTCAAAAAAGAGGTGGTTGATAGACTCATTATCGAAGTAGCACAAGGAGCAATGATTAAGAATATAAGTATAAAGGAGCTGATCCCTTGTCTGTAGCTTATTAAGGAAAGCTACCATAAAATAAAGGTATACCTTGGGTTGGAACCTTTATGCCACACTAGTTTATGCCAAGGTATTTTCAGCAAAGGTGGTCTCATCAAAGAGTATGTTGAAGCATTAGTGTAAATTTTTTAGGGGCTTACAGTCCATTCTAATCTATCAGATTCGGACCAATCAGGGTGGTATATTAAAGGCTCGAGCATGCGAATGGTCTCAATTGTGACACTTTGCCAACACCACATATTGCCTCTAATAATATCCGCTACTTTTGCATTCATTGGAAGTTCTGAACCATTGATAGCTCTAGGCATTGAGGACACCTCTAGGGTGCCAAGTGTCCTACTATAAGAAAGTAGAAATTCCATTTCCTATCTTAAATCGAAAATGGTTCCCAATAATATTTTTAACCTGAATAAGTTTCCTCCAACTCCAAGAACTATTATTAGTTGGTTGAGTACTCTAGAAGTTTTTCCCTCTAAGAATAATGGAGTGGACCCACTTTTCCCAAAAAGCTTCATTATCACTGAAAAGAATCCAAATCCTTTTACATAACAAGACATTTTTCCAAGTAGACAAATGTTTAATCCCCAGACCACCCTCTGTTTTAGGTCTAAAAAGGTTATTCAATATGACTTTTATATGAGTTTCACAAATTTCTTCCTTTAGATCCTCTCCTAATTTGAACTTGCTTCTCCAATATGCAGACATCTTTTTCTCCAGTGGGGTAGTCAAAGCTACCTCCAAATGGTTACCTGTAGAAAGAAGAGATCATTGCTCTACCAAAGACTCAAGAATATCTACCTTGGTGATCAACTCATAATCTGATGGAAAATACATGACATCAAAGATATTGAAATGAATGACCTTGCCACCAAACTCTATAGTCAACACCTTATAGTATACGTTGATTTTTGTCCGAGATGTCTTCAAGAATGGCCTTCCTAACAAAAATGATGAATGACTCAAAGATCCCTCATCTTTTAAATCTAACACATAAAAATCTACAAGGAAAACAAGCTCGTTAACCTACACCAAAACATCCTCGATAACCCCCTCAGGGTATGAGTTAGAGCTATCAGCTAATTGAATGCTAAACACAGCTATCCTTTAATGAACCAAGATTAAGAGCTTTAAAAAGAGACAAAGGCATAACATTTATCTAATCTCCCAAATCTAACATACAACTCTCATACCTCATATTACAGATCTTACCAAGAATGATAAAAATACCTGGATCCTTGCACTTGGGGATAGCTTCCTTTATAAGACTATTTATATATTGCCCCCCACACTGATCTTCTCATCTCTCCTCAGTTTCTGCTTGTTGGTGCACATCTCCTTCAAAAATTTAGCATATCACGGAACTTGCTTAATTGCTTCCAAAAAAGGGATATTCACTTCCACCTTATGAAAGACCTCCAATATTTCCTTTTCCGTCTCATGTTGCTTATTCTTTACTAACTTGTTGAGAAATGGAAGAGAAGGTAAATCATTGACAATAAGGTGTGAAGTACTTACCTAAGGACAGTGATCCTCCTTTTTTGTTAGATCAATTTCTTCCTCTTATTCTTTCTCCTTCCCCTTCCTTGGCCCTTATACCTCCTTGTTGCTTCTCAAGGTAATGGCGCAAGCATCTTCTCTTATGCTCCTTTCAGGTTGACTACAAAACCTTGTGAAACTTTGGGCCTACAGCTTCCCCACAACATCAGCTAACTGATTGACCTAATTTTCCAAATTCTTCAAATCACTCCTTGCTTACTGCTAAAATTGAAAAGTGTTAGACACTATGATCTTAACAATTTCCTCTAAAGACATACCTCTAACTTGTTATTGTTGTGGTGGTTGTGGAGCCGGTGGCCTTGGCTGAAACTGTGGTTGATTCTTTTGGAAACATGGCGGTGTATAAAATCCTTGCTGCTGTTGCTATTGATAATTAGGTTGACGTGCATTAGAACTGCGCTTTCTTGCGGGTTCCCATACTTGAAGTTGGGATGATCCATCCACCCCTGATTGTAAGTGGGGCAAAAAAGGTCATACCTCCTTTGTTGTCCTTGGAACCCCCCAACTGTGTTGACATGCTGCTCATCCTGTAAGGAAGGGCATGTATTTGTGATATGGTTAGCTAATGTATAAATACCACATATCTTAGTGGGCCCCTTTCATATCACAGCTTGCTGCACTAAGGAAATCATATTTGCAACTTGCTACTCCAACTTAGAGATGGAGACCTCCTTCACCTGCTTTGTCGAGGAGGAAACATTACTGTGATTACCCTAGTACTGGGAGTTCGTTGCCATTGTTGCTATCAAGTTCCTAATCCTCTAATGTCCTATTCACTAAGGATCTACCACTCAATGTCTATCATATTCGTTTCTAAAGGAAGCAACCCTTCCTACAAATATTGAATTAATAATTGGTCACTTATTTAATGGTTTGGACAGCTATTGCATAGCTTCTTGAAACGCTCCCAATACTCATGCAAAGACTCTCATATTTCTTGTCGAATGCCACATATCTCCTTCCTAATCTTAGTGGCTCTTGAGGCAGGGAAGTACTTCTCTGGAAATGCCTACTGTATTTGTTCCCATGTGTTGATTGAGCCGACGGGTAAGTCATATAACCACTCATTGGCTACATCTGCTAAGGAAAAGGGAAATGCCTTTAGCTTGAGTTGCTCTACTGAGACTCCCGCTGGCTTTAGACTTAAGCATGCGATGTGAAACTCCTTCAGGAACTTGTTGGGATTAATGATGTAGCCTGATCCTATTGAGCTGGTGTCACAAAAACATGTAAAAGTAATTAATGCACGTATTATTCTAGTTTAATTTCAACTTTTGGCTCATTATCTGGATAGTTGATACAATGCATATTAGGGTTGAAAGAAGGAGCTACAAGGTCCTTTAAGGTGCGCTAATTAGGTTCCATAATCTCCTCTATTTCATCTAAACTCTCATTAACTTCTTCTTCAGAGGATAAGGAATGAGCACTCTCGGGAAGATTTGTATGGATTCCTTGCTTTTTCTGACAAAATCTGTTGCAACTTATAATAGGAGAAAAAGAGAAAGGGTTCTGTGGAGAAAGTAATGAACTTCTGTTTTCCTTAGCAAATTTACGCAAACAAATGTGTTTTGAGGAACTGTAGGACATGCAAACTGATTAAAAAATGAAAAAGATTGGCAAAAAAAATAAAAAAAATATAAGAAACAATAATTAACATACGATAACTCCCTAATAACGGTGCTAAAAATTTGATAGCTTATTGCTAACTACCAAATAATAAATTCGTAACTCCCAAACTATGCAATAAATGGTGAGCTAGGGTCAAACAATAGATAGCTGGGATACAAATGCTATTTCAAATGTTCAAACAAAAGAAAACAAAACACCCTAAAATGATGAAGACGAGACATATAATATTCAATCAGCGTAACCAAAATGATAAGCACAAAGCAAATTTAGAAAAGTCTAATAACAATGGTAAGGAAATGGGCTGGAGATATCTTTAGCATTCTGGGATGTTCATTGATCCTTAAACCTAAATAAAAGGTACTCTCATAATAATATTAGCCTATGGACTCGATTAAGCTCTCAAACCCTTAATTTCTCTAAAATAGGCAAAACTAATAAGCTCTAGAAATGCCCGTAATCTCCACTATAACCTAGAAGAGACTTGTTTGCAAGGTTACACATGCTAAGTTTTACTATGTATAACCTCGGCAAATTTTGCAAGCGCACAGATCATTCACGCAATACTTAAGGTATCAATCCTATGAGGAAGGCTAACTAGTCCTAAATCTAAGATCGCCCTAAACTACAATAATTCTAAACAATTAACAAAGGCAGAAATTAAATCAATCAATAATCAAATATGAGAATTTAAAGTGTATAAAAGTCCTAAAATAGCAACTCACACAACAATCTGAAATCAACCTAGAAATAGCCAAGTGAGAGAAAGAGGGATTTAACTCAAAACTAAAGAAAATCAAACCAACTATGTAATTTTCGACTTAAAGGGCCTATATGGAATTGCTCTCTCCCGAGTTATAATTCTTAAACCTAATTGATGATCCCTAATTTAAATTATGAAATCACGCTCTCTCGATTCAAGACTAACCTAAAACCTAAATTAGTACTAAGTTGTTTAAAAACCTGTTGGGAATCTACACTTGATCTCTCATTACGGGACTCTACCGGTTTGATTCAATTCTCTATCTGTCGGTTCACCTAATGCTCGTCAGCCCAAATCGATGATTTTTACCTAGCTCACCCTCTCAGTTTATCACCAAATTATTAAGAACAAAATTTGAATCACAATTAATTCGAAAGAAACACAATCAAATAAACTTTAATAATCTCAAGAACTAAAAATCCTGAAGGTGAGTATAAAGATTAGATCAACTCTTAACAACATTATTTCTAATGAATATCCCAATTTCATACATCCATAAAATCGAAATAAAAATAAAAATACTGCTAGAGTGGATCTCGAAGGCAATGACTATAGGAAACCACCTATTCCGGGAAGTACTTTGCATAAAACTTTTCTCTGTGTCTCTCTTCCTTCATCTCCTTCCTCAATCTCTTGATCTCTCTATAGGTTTTTCTCAGAATTGATGGAATGATGCTCTCTTAAACGACTCTCTTGACTCTCCACAAACTCTCCTGCAGCTATCACATCATGTTCCATTTATTTTGTGGAAGCCTTAGGTCAAAGTCGGGGTCAAAATGATCCACAAAATCTCGTAAAAATTAAGTTTTTCTATTATCAGGACACAGGGTATGATCGTGCCCTTGCCTGCCACAATCGTGCCTTGCTGTTTAACTTTTCTGTCATGATTGCGGCCTAATGTGCATGATCGTGGCCTGACTTGAAGCTCTCTGTCACGATCGTGGCCAGCTATGCACAATCGTGGCCTATGGCTTTGGGCTAAAACTCCTTAAATCTTCACCGTTCTTTCCCGTTTACCCTGAAACATTAACAAACGCATCATGGCACCTCAAAAATATAACATTTAAGCTCAAAGACTTAATCTAACCCATAAAAACATAAACTAATATAATTGTACCCTAATTACACACACACCACTCAAATTCACACTAAATACGTAACAAATTCAACCCTAAAACATCATACAAATGATAACTATCAACATCCCCACACTTAAATGTTTGCTTTTTCTCAAGCAAACAAAACAAAACACTTGGTAACACATAACGCACAATGCAATAATGAGGCAATGGCTCTGACTTCATGAAATAAATTTAATCTTGAACACAATCATTCAGTTATGTCAAATCATTAACAAAAAAATATGTGTCTAGGGGTTTGATAGGTGTGCATTAGGATATATTTTTATTGGCATGTGCTTTCTAGCATAATTGTTGATTATTGCTCTATTTTAGGATTCTTTTGTATGTTTTTGTTAAGTTTGATTTTCATTGTTGTTCTTGTATGTTTGATGTTAATTAAGGGAAAGAATTGATTATTTTTATGTAGGAATAAGGAAGGAGAAATTTAGACGGTTAACTAAAAATCAAAGAGGAGAAGAAATGAGGAGTGCATCTGTGACAAATTCCCACTCTCGTGGGAATCGTGCAAATTCTCACTTCACATGAGAATTACAGAAGAAAATGAGAGATGCGTCTGTGACAAATTCCCACACTCATAGGAATCATGCCAATTCCCACGAGTGTGGGAATTATAATCCGAGGCAATCTGCGAGGCTTCATTAAACTTAAGATTTTTGGAATATAAAAGGAGAATTAAGCCTCTATATTTAGAGGAGACGACACCCATCCTTGAGTAAAGAACACATATTTGGAACATTGAGGAAGGATTGAAGACAAGGATCATCATCAAGATTAAGCAAAATAGCACATCAACACCAAAATTCCAGATTTTGGAAAAGAAGAGAAGGAGTCCTTCTATTCAATTTTCTGTCATTTTAAGCTCTTATATTCTTTATAAAAAAGGATTATTTAAATTTTGATGATGTTATGGACACCATGTTAGGCTGATTTTATTTTAGGGATTACTTTTGGAACTATTATGTTGAAATCCTATTTTATTGAATTGAATGCAATTGTCTTTATTGATTACTGTTTTTAATTGTCATCTTGCAACAAATCGAGAGAGTGAGTGAGATGAAAAGAGAGATCTCGACTAGTCAATTGATCACCCATAGGATAGTTTGATAACTATTTGAATTGGTAAAGTCATTGAGTAGGTTGAGAGATCATCCAATTGATTCTTGTTAATTTGATTAGAGATAAATAGTTGCCTTGAGAGAGGGTAATTAGTAATTTAAAAATCTAGGGTTAGACATAATTCAACCGATAAAATAACAGGGAGACAAAATAGGAAAAAAAGCAATCTCTAGTATTTAGATTCTTGAATTCAGACTTTCTGCAATTTCGTATTGTCCATTGTTTATATTAGTCCTTTAATTTTAATTTAATTTTCCATATTATTAGCATTTCATAATTTAGTTTCTAAAACAAAGTTGTGTCTCAGTTAAGCTGTGTCTAAGTATCAATCCCTGTGGGATCGATATCTGCTCTTTTTACTACAATTTACCACTCGTTCACTTACGATTTTTGAGCGTAAAACAAGTAGATAGGTTTTACCATCAACAGGGCTTGAACTAAATATACAACTTTATCGAGATCTAAGTGTTAACTTATTTACCCTTTTCAATTATACCCACACATTAATAATTTTTCGATCCTTCAGACTTTGTAACTGTTCCTAAGTACATTTTTATGAAAATTCGAGCTTATTACAAGTTCGATAGTTTTACGTTTTTTTCGAACTTAGTTTTTTACTCAGAGGCAAACATTTGGGATGAATGTCGATCTGGTTACTTAACTAGGTTATTTTATTAAACAGCTTCGTTGAAACTTCATTATAGCCTTTTTATGCGAAGGCACACATTTATGATGCGTGTCAATTTGATTACTCAACTACATCACATTTTCAACTTGCTACTAGCTCTATTCACAACACGAAGGTTAACGGAATAATGATTTACTAACAAAACACTTTTTTTTATTATTATTATTACCTACCTTACTGCTTTTAGTTATTCATTTTCACGAAAAATGCTAGTTAAGCTACTTAACCTAAAAGACCTCAAATTATGAATGAATGTGATAATCTAGAGCACACTAAGTCCTAATTAGGCTGTATATTCATCCAAAGGCCCCCTAATTCACTAATTTTGCACGCTAATGATCATTCACAATCTAATAGACTGTGTCTAAAATTAAATAAATTTCACTCAATTTAAGCCATTGGCACATTCACACACTTAACACAATGTAACCTAATACTATCATACAGTATACAAAATCACATTCAAAATAAAACACACAATCCTTCCCTACACTTGAACTACACATTGTCCTTAATGTAAGAAGGAAGTACAAACAAGAACATAAAAAAAGGTAAAGGCAAAAATTAAAGTAACAAAGAACTAATAAAATGAACAATAAAAATATAATATAAGCATAAAGACAAAATAGAACTGAAGGCTAATTTGGGAAAGAAAAATTAATTTGGGTTAGGCAAAAATCTCAAGGGGATGGAGGTGGTGACGGTGTCGGAGGTGAGAGTTCGCATGCCTCGCTCACATTTTATTGAAACTAAATCTAACTGTCCCTAACTTTTTGAAACAAAATCTACCTTTGCTGGTTTATGGTCCTTAGCTTGACCTTTCGTCCAGGAAGGCATTTTCAATTGTTCGGAGATAAAGAAATCACTTCCTCATCTTTGGGAATTGTTCCTCCAAGATACAGTGCATTGATGCCCATTAACCTTAAAAGTCTCCTTGTTAGCATTTTCCAATTTGAGAGTTCCATGATCAAAGACTTGAATGACCATAAATGGTCCATTCCATCTAGACTTCAACTTTCCTAGAAATAGCCTCAACCAGAAATTTTATAGTAGAATAGTGTCTCCTACTTTGAATTCCTTTTGCTTGAGACGAGTATCATGCCATTTCTTAACTTTTTCCTTATAAAGTTTGGCATTCTCATAAACATTGAAACAAAATTCTTCAAGCTCGTCCAGTTGTAGAAGTCTCTTTTCACCAGCTTGATTCTAGTCAAAATATAATGCTTTAATCGCCTAGTATGCTCTATTTCTAATTCTACCGACAAATGACAAGCTTTCCCGTACACAAGTCTATAAGGAGTCATTCCAATGGGTGTTTTAAATGTTTTCTTATAGGCCCATGAAGCATCATCTAACTTAGCTGCCCAATCCTTCCGAGAATTGTTCACTGTCTTTTCCAGGATTCATTTTAGCTATCGATTAATAACTTCCACTTAGCCACTAGTCTATGGATGGTAAGGTATAGCAACTTGGTGGTGCACTCCCTATCTTTTTAGGAGAGCATTAAAAGATCTGTTACAAAAATGTGCACTTCCATCACTTATTATTAAACGTGGTACTCTAAATTGGTTAAATAACCGTTTAATGAACTTTTACACAGCCTTCCCATCATTGGTTGGAGACGCTATTGCTTTAGCCCAACGCGAAACATAATCAACTCCCACTAGAATGTACATGTTCCCTATTGACAATGGGATGGACCCA
>JANIIA010000002.1:37161422-37184062 GCA_027478495.1 Erythroxylum alaternifolium | reverse complement strand
TCATTCTAGCTTCATTTAACCATACCCATGATATTTAAGACATAACTTACTTGATTTCTCTTCAAAATCTTCAAAATCTTAGTCAACCCTAACTCCCAAATCTCATCTTCTAAAGATGGATTAAGGTAGATCTTTTAGTAGTAAGAAGAAGGTAGCAAGCTAGTTAAGTGACTAGTATGAGATGGAGGTTAGTAGGAGTTTCGGTGGAGGAAAAAAATGGAGAAGTAAAAACATAAAGAAGTGAAGAAGATGAAGCTTCGTGAGATAAAGAAGAGCAAAAATGAAAGACCAAATGGGTGTATTCGTGAGTGAGGGATGAGTGACAAGTGTTGGTGACACTTGTCACCATCTTATGGTTCCATTTGGACCCCTATTTAAAAACTAATCCATTTAACTCCAATTTCTAGTCCAATTGTCTCCAAATTTTAATAACATATGTTATTAATTCCCAAAGTCATTAGTAAAAATTTTCACTGCCATTTGAGTCTAAATTCTGCTGCTATTTATCAATTGTCTTGCCACTTGGCGTTTTTCCTAATTTAAAAAATACCCAAAATTTCTGAAATTTTCCTAAAATCTTCCAAAAATTCTAAATCACTAAATACACTCTTCAAATCAATTTTTCAACATATAAAAACTACAATTCTCCACAAAATCACATTCACAATTCAATTATAAATCAATTATACCCGGAATGTCTATAAATGCATGTACAATTATTTTCATGTGCAAAAATTCAATATTCATGAATATGAGCATATCATATAGTGCATTAGCATGAAAAATACATTTCTAAGCCCTCATTAATCACTCATATTTACTATTCTAGCCTCCCAAAAATAATGAGATGTTACACAATCCATCTTAGAATGCTAAATTCCATTTTGCCAATGTATTTGCATCTAAGAAGACTCGTTGACCATTGTCTTTGGTTTCTTCATTTCTCATATTGAAAACATTAGAAACACAAAAAAGGGCATGTATAACCCCATAACCAACCAAATGTTGTTTTTAAAACCAAAAAAGGAACAAGAAAAGCTAACCCTAACAAACACTCGAAATTAACTATCTATATAACTAATCTCTTTCCCTTCCAATAAATCTAATTTTTTTTATAAAAAAATATTATCTCTCCAATAGATATTACAAAAACTTAATTTTTCTCTCCATCTGATCTCCTGTAGTTTTGATAACGCAATCGTACGTGTTCATCTTCAAGCTTCATGGCATCGGTGAGTAACAATATTAATGATTCCGTGTCTTACAATTCATGTCAATCTTCATCACGCGATTTCTGGATATATACAGAATAATGATACGTGACCTTATTTATCACATGCATGCATAAACCTGGAATGTCTTTGGGAGAAACTTGCTGTATTTGATCTTCTTCTACTACTGAATAATCACAACCCAGAAGGAGAAAAGCATCATAATGGAATCACAGGTCTTTTTTTATAAAAAACAAAGTGCTACTGAAGAATTAATATTTATAGGATTTTAGAATTGAAATATGTATATTATATATTTAGGATGGTATGCATGAAACTAAAGAACACAATTTGTTGTGGTAGGAGGGTAGGGCCTTGCCTAAATTCGGGGAGTGGGACGTGAACAATCCGGCGTCGGGGGAAGGTTTTACGGTGATATTCAATAAGGCCAGAGATCAGAAGAAGACCAAAAACAGACCTACAAACGTCATTATCAACCCTCATGCCAACAATGACGACAAAAAAGAATCTGATCACTCTCCTCCTCAAAAGGTAATTAAACATCATATGATTTAATTATCTTTCATGTTCTCTGCATGTTAGCTTACAGTTTAATCAAATATCATACAGAAGAAATGGCTATGCTGGAAGAAGTGAATCAATCCTTCATTATCTTTGAAGTTATCGTACGTGCCCATTAATGGATTTGTTTACACCACCTTCTGCTTCTGATTTGAGTAGTACTGAAGCTGAAATGCGATGGAAATTAATCTTGTTTTTTCTGCTCATTAATTCTTTTCATTGTCAAATCATTCTTCTAATGCTTTCCTTTTCCTTACCAAAATACCTTAAATTGTTACCCGTCACTGTAATCACGTACAAGGCTTTATCGAAATGAAAAATTACTGATGTTTCAAAATCAATGTTGTATCATAAAGAGTCCAATTTCAAGGTTTAAATTAACATTTAATTAAAAAAGACTGTTAAATAAAAATTAATTAATTTATTTTAATTTATAAAAAATTATTAATCTATAAAAACTGACTGATTAATTATTAATAAACTGATTAATTTTTAACAAAAATTATTAAAATAAAACAAACGGAAGTTAATAATTCAATCAGAAAGTTAAAAAGTTTCGAATAAGTTGAACTTGCATTTTAATTAAAATCATATCAACTTGATTCATACCTTAATAGTTTCTTTAAGAAAAACAAAAGGACATCAGCCTCGGGTAAACTACCGTGCCACTGGTATGACAAAAAGCTTTTGAAGAGAATTATACCATAACTTAAATAAAAAGGTATAATTAAAAAATTTATTAATAAAACCCACCAAAATTAACAAAATACCATGTGAAATATCTAACAGAAGCAACAAAAAATAATTCCCTGACAGAAAATTATACTGCAGTAACTGGTATAAAGTATAATTTAACACAATACAAACGATTTACATATCCTGATTTCACTTTGGCTTGGTAAAATACTGACACAATATAAATATATAGTGCCACTCGTTTGAAAAAGCTTGTGGCAGCTGAACAAGAAAATACAGCAAAATCCGCATTTGAGGGAGCAAACTCAAAGCCCTGCATTCGTTTTAAAAAGCTGAAGCCGTCAACCAAAATTTTATACATAGTCTGAGTGAATTGCAATATCATTTTCAGTTGCATTTAGGCGATTGAGGCTTCCTCAGTTGCAGATTGGCCTAAGGAAGTACGTTGATCATCATCAGCCGATGCTGTTGAGGAAGGCAAATGTACTGGATGATCAAATTTACAAGCAGGGCCATATTTGCAAATGCCATAGCGACTGTAGTATGAGCAGGTGCTTTGATCCTATAAATGACAAAAGGGGGATTAGTCCCAAATTGTCCAATGTGAAGATTTCCGATGGTCAAAAAAAAAAAAGCAACGTAAAAATCAGTGGTAAGAATAGTATATGGTACTACTACCGCAGTATATTAGAAGTGATTCTGAAACAAAAAATTTTGTCAACTAGATATTTCTATATATATAGATAAAGTTAGTAGATATAGCAAAAACCTCGTAGTATGCAGTGAAAAATTGTAAGAAAAGGTAAAATTTAATGAAGTTGATCAGTAAGTTCTACGGTGAGGAAAGACAAGAATTTTCAGATATTACTTTCAAAAGAACAATAACTTACAGGTCTTAGTGGCAGGCCCTTGTCACTGAGTGCACATGGTGTTGAAGTTGAAATACGATTTTTTGGATGATGAAATTTGCAGTTAGATTTAAACTTACAGTCCCCAGTTTTCATATAAAAATTGCATTCTGGCTCACCAGGCCGCTCAGGAAATTCACCTACTTGCAGCTGCTGCTGCTGCTGCTGAAGCCCATAGACATTTGTATCAGTTGCTGAATTGTTGATGACATATGCTGGAGACAGATGTATGCTTCTTTCTGGAGGGTATACAGGAGCCTAAAAGAACAGAGAGATGCAATAAATGCTTTTAATTTGGGCCTACAAGTTTTTGAAGCGGTCATTAAACACAACCACCTCAAGCTAATCGAGAAGAAAATAATACTTGTGAAGAAAAGGGAACACAAGGTAGAGGAATGCACCCTCAAACATATAAAAGGATAAAGACAACAATCAAAAGAATACATCTCTTGTATTCTATACTAGCTTACTTTACATGTTTCCATTCCAACTTGACAGAAAGTAGGCAAGATTATTTGCTAGACCAGGTTGAATGAAAACTCACGTGAGAGAAACGTACATCTCACAACTTCATTCACATATAGACAAACCAAACACATCTGTGGCAAATCGCTAACCAACATCAAACAGCACTTAAGAGATAAATGAAACATATCAATATAAAGAAGTTCTGTCATCATAAGAGAGTGAAATAATACCATGCATGGGCAGAAAACTCTCATGATACATGCTTGAGATCAAGTGGAAGAGAAAAATGGCACAAGAAAATGGAGAATAACAGGGACACCTGATATTTATTCCACTCCGAGTTTTGGGTGGGAACTCCATAGGTTGGTGAAAACACCACTGGGACAAATGAAGCGGTCTCATTTAGGGCTCTTGATGAAGACCATGATGCCACACTTGATTGTAATGACACATGTAGAGGACCAGAGCCACCATTGCCAAATGCTGAAGAAGGCTCACTTCCTCCAGCAGCCATAGGATCTGGATGATTGAACTTGCAGGTAGCTCCATACTTGCAGGAGCCATTGCGCATGTAATATTGACACTCTTTCTCCCCCTTGTGATCAAGAAATTTTCAGGATAAGCAACTATAGCTTAGCTAAGGGAAAACTTTTCAAGGTCTCTCATATGCAGTACCGGTCTGATAGGGAGTCCCAGAAAATTAAGCTCTGAAACCGGCAATACTGGAGGTTTAATCCCTGAGTGGTTGTATTTACAAGCACTTCCATACTTACAGCCGCCTGTCCTCAAGTAATACTGTTGAAGGCTCAGGAAGATAAGCATGGAATTTAAATAGATATCAGTCCTCAGACATGCATGTAACGTTAAACCAAAAAAGAAATCATCTACTTGCAAATGATGAATCCACTGGTTATATAACTCCATGAAAATCATCATCCAGAGTGGCATTCCAGCTTAAAGTTACAGGAACTAAAATTTTTAAATTTACTACATTTCTGTTGGAGGAATCCTAAGCTTCCAAAATGCATATCTCATGTGAATAATAAACTGCAAATCAGTTGCAAAGGATCAGTAGGAAGTTTGTCCTCAAAACTGATATGAAGACAATTTTTTGTTTGTGTTAAATATATGCAAGCCATGTTTTGAACAGTATATCCATCTGGTTTATATTGTTGGTAATCAACCAATAACTTCAGATCCGTATAATTCAACACAACTGTCATTTCAATTGCAAAAATAAGCCCAAAACAAGTACACAGATTGTATTGCATCCTTAGGTCAAGCGAAAATCTCAAACCAATCTATGAAACTAATGACCTTGCATTCTGTCTGGCCTGGCCTCTCGGTAGCTTCTTCTCCTTCTGTCAACTTCTCCTTGGCCGGCTTATGGACAAAGAAACACCAAAAGGTTAGTTAATGCCTCCAATCATACATCCTAAAGATAGTACAACACTGAAATTTCAGAAACGTTCGAAACAATAGAAGTCAATTTGAGTACTCACCCGAAAAATCATATGAGAAAGAAATCCCAATATTAAAACATTTATACGTCAGAGGATTTGCACTTTACCCACATAATAAGCAGTAAAGATAAAACAAAGTAAGCCCAATCCTTTTACCAAGCTGAAATATAGCATCTTTCCAAACACAATTCATCCCAAACAACAAGAAACGTAGAAAGAAAAGACAAAAAATAATAGCGACACAGGAAACTACCGTGATTTTCCTTCTAATAGGGTGATTAAACTTGCAATTGTAACCAAATTTGCAAGACCCAGTTTTCATATAAAAGGCACAATCTTCCGCATCAGGCCTAAGAGGATACTGATGGCTTCCCGTCCCGTTATTGATATTCTCAACGCCGCACCAATTCTTTTCGCTCTCATCATTCAAGTCCCTGTTATCGTGTTTGTTAATATCGACTCCACCGCTTTCTAATTCCTGTTCACTTAAACCATTCCAATGCTTCTCTTCTTCCCCATTCTTAGCCTCTCCAAAATTCAATTTCTGCTCTAGTTCTTGATGTAGGCTATTCTCTTTAAAAACCCCTTGATCATGACTGACACCACGCGAATGCTCCTTCTCCTCCTCGTTCAAGCCGAAGTTCTTATGCAACTGTCCGTGAACTTCATCACGATTGGTGTCGATAGGAAATGGGGACGAATTCAGCCCTACCTCGGGGCTGCCTTTGGGGTTAGGGAATGAATTGGGCAATTCAGTGTGCTCCATTGATCCTCTGCATTTCAATCCCGCAAAACCCTAAATTTTGCAGAGTGAACGGGCTAGTGAGAGAAGAAGCAGAAGAAAGTTTTCCTTAGATGAAATGATGTATGGATCGTTTGGAATTTTAGTATATTAAATAAACATCAAAATTAATAATAATATCGTCTATAAGCTTGCAATTTCTTTGACTTCTCAGCGGCCCTTTTCTTTTCATTAAAATTGTATACAATATTCTAATATGAAAATTTTGAGCCGTAAATTTTTTCAGATTAATTTTTAATTTTTTGATTTAATTTATTTTAATATTTTTTGATATTAAAAATTATTTAATTATTAATTTATCGATCATCTTTATAAATTAATTAATTTTTATAAACTAAAATAAATAAATAAATTTTATTTAATGCCTTACTTTTTTAATTAAACTTTAAATTAAAGATCTTCTTTAATTTTATCTTAAATTCTTAAATTTTATTTAATTTTATGATTATCTAATACCAGTTGAACTTATTAAACCTCAATTTTTTTGTATTACCAATTTAACTTCTGGTTCAATGTTTCTAATCTTACGGTGGAAAATATTATTAGAGATAAAGGCAGATTTGAGAGATTTAACATGAAAAATAAAGACAGCTTTAAAAAGTTTAAAAATTAAAAAGCATATAGTTAAAATGGTATAATACATATATTATTTAAAAATTAAAATATTAAGATAATATAATCATTTTACAAAATTTTATGATAAGAAGTTTTATAATAATTTTAACGAGTGATTTCATTCTATTATAAATATAAAAGTATAATTTACTTACTATAAAATTTCTATTTTTGGAATTCTTAATATATGGATAATTTAACTTTTATTTAAGCAAAATACTAAACGTTGTTAAACTTTTGGTGCAGTCTAAGACAGACATCTGACTATAGAAAACCATAAAACAGCATTACGTTTGTAATCTCACTCTGTATATGAGCAAGCATCCAACATTAAAAACTCTTCCGCTACTATATACTATTCTAAATTTTGCATAATATCGTATAGTAAAGCATCAACATGAAAGAGGAATTAACATTGGACATTCTTTCGAGAATTATCAATCGGATTGAAGATTCAACCAATTGTTAAGTTAGAGTGAATCGAAGGGACCAATTAGGACCCCTTAAAAGGGAATCAATTTGGTTACTCTGAATTACACTTGCAGGGAAATCCTAAAACTATCTTTAAGCCTACTTCTACCCTGTCAATTGAATAAACACGTTCATCAGCAATGTTAAATTACACTTACTTTTTATTGTCCAGTGACGAATCACCGTCTGGCTTTTTTCACCGAGTGACCGGTCTTCCGCTTGTGACGACTGAAGTCGGACACAAATCTAAATGTCTGCCCACATCCTTCCTCAGCACACACGTAAGGGCGAACACCTGTGTGAACTCTAACGTGTTCAGTCCGAGCCCACGCCCACTTGAATGTCATCTTACAGCCCTTCCAGGGGCACTTAAGGGGACGGTCATCCAAGTGGACTCGACGGTGCTGCACAAGATATTTGTGTGAGAAGAACTTCTTTCCACATCCCTTCACAGGACAGAGGTTTCTTTTGTGCACTGCAAGCTCCTGTTTTGATCCAAAACTCATGGTACATCCCTCAATATCACACTGATATTCTTCTTCCTCATCCTTCCCTTTAGCATTCTTGCGGCTTGGAGTCTTCACAGCTGAAGCATTCTTTAAATTTTTCTTCATAATTTGCAGCTTTCCTTTTAGATTTGATTGTGACTGTTTTGTGGACTTCGAAGGTCTTTGCCTGAGGCGTGTGCTAGGTCCTCCTTCAACCTCCTCAACAGGATTATCAATCTGGCTATACTTTTCATTTCTAGTGTTCCGAAGCCGTGGAGTCCCTTGCTTCACTTGCCTCTCTTGTTTGATGGATTGGGGGGTGTTTTTCTTTGTTAACTTAGGTGTTCCTTGTTTCATCTGCCGAAAAGTTTCCTGTTTCATCTGGCGAAGAGTCAACTGTTTGTTCTGCTTGTTTCTAAGAATCAGCATGGACAGCTCAGAATTTTCCTCCAACAAGTCATCAGAAGCTGCATTATCCCTTGCAATCAATCTCGTTTGTTTGCCTCTATGAGTTTTTCTAATCTGCCTTTGATTGTTATCCTCATGCAAGTCATCTGGAACTGCCTCTTCCCTCTCGATAAATTTGGCCTTCTTGTTTCTTGGGACTCTCCTGTAATGCTGACGAGTATCACCAACCAGCAAATCATCTGATACCGCATCTCCCCTTGCAATAAACTTGGACTTTTTGCTTCTAGCAACGCTTCTATACGACTGGATAGTGTCCTCTGCTGAATCATCAGAAATATAACGCTCCCTCTCAATAAATTTGGCTAGCTTGTTTTTCTGAATCCTTCTTTTCTGTTGATGGGTACTGCCCCCTAGCGAATCATCTGAAGTCGCATATTCCATCTCAGTAAATTTAGGATGCTTGTTTTTGGAGAAACGCATGAGCTTCTGGTATGTTCTTTCTTCTAGTGTATCATCTAATACATCTCTCTCCATATATTTGGCTTGGTCGCCCTTACAGATCCTCTTGTTCTTCCAACGGGGACTGTTTTCTGCAGAATCATCTGAAATTGCAGCTTCCCTCACCAAATATTTGGCTTGTTTGCTTCTAGAAGCCCTCACATGTAGCCTATGAGAACTCTCCTCAAGAGAATCGTCTGTTAAAGCATCTTCAGTCTCATAAGGATCTGTCCGTGTATTTCTGGGGCTCCTCTCCTCCCACTGACTATTATAATCTTCCAGTGAGTCATCTAAAACTGCACCTGCCTTGACAAAATTTCCTTCCTTGCTCCTAACAATTTTTCTATGTTGTTTTTGCTCTGCTAAACCACGAGAAACTGCCTTTTTGCTCTCAATAGGTTTAGCTTGCTTGCTTCTAAGAGTTTTCCCATACTGCTGATGAGAGTTATATCCCAGTGAATCATCTGAGACGGTATAATTTCTGTCAACAGATTTTCCCTGCTTACTTCTACAAAGCCTACCTATGAGCTGATGAGAAATATTCTCCAGCGAATCATATGAAACTTCTTTATTCATGTACTTGCTGTCATTCCAACTATGAACACTTGAATGCTTCTTATCAGGATTATCCTCCATTGAATCATCTGAAACTGCAGGTTCAGTCTCCATATATTTTCCTTTCTTAATAGACCTGCTCTCTGTTTTCACTTTCCTCTTCCTTGCATATTTTCTAATGACTGAGGTGGTTTCTTTTCTGTTGGTACTCCGTGGTTTCCTCTCAAGCTTTTCATCAGGTATATTCCAACCATGGAATTTTCTTTCCTGTTCTTGTTCTTGATCTTGCGCTTCACAATCCCATTTTGTTAAAAAGGGATGAACTTGATTTGACATCCAAACTTTTCCACACCATTTCCCTGCCACCACTTTCTTTTGCTTCCGAGGCCTCCTTCCATTAATATTAGGCTTTGTGGGTGAGGTAGCAGGAGAAGTTCGGCCAAAAGCATTGTATATAACTGAATTGTATGGCATCTGCTTACTGTAAAGAGGAGAACGACCAAGGTTTGCACTATAAAAGAGATTGATCCCCAACTTTACAGCCCAATCCCCATTCCTTGGTATGGCATCCTCACTATCCAAAGCTGACTGTATCCTATCTATATCATCTTTAGTGGCAACTGCAAACCTGATCTCATTCCAGGGACAATCAAATCCTAGTTCTTCTGCCACTAATTTTGCTTCAGCTTCTATCCTGGGATACTCTGCAGGTATTTATGAACCACCCAGTAAATCAAAATTACGTAAATCACTTTGATTTGGTAAACAGAGAAGGTAAATGGTTCATTAGACTATTCCTGTAGGAACAAAAATGTGACGCAACGATAAAATAAACTAGTCTTTGTAAAAGCACTTATGCTGATTGTATTATGAATTGGTTGAGTTTACTAAATATTATCTGACAAATTCATTAGATACTATTGATTATCAAATCATAAAGGCCTTTTCCTGTCTATATGCAACATAGAAGAACCAAAATTTTTCCTTCTAAAGAGTAACTTAACATGAAAAAGCCAATTAAACAGCCTACTCTCATCATAACCATACACACCCCTTCCTCTTTACTAGCATTTAAGCCCATATGTCACTCGTGATCAAAGATATTTTCAAATTTGCATCTATTTGAAGTACAAAAGTGAATAGTTGACCAAGATGGTTAATAAAGTATGAACTGTAGAATTAACAACTTTTACTATTACTCTTTACAATTATATTAATATTTAAAATTAAATTAAAATTTAATGTCAGAAAATCTAGTTAGCAAGATGTTTCAGAAAAAAGGAACTATGTTCACTTAATCATGTAAAACTTTAGAATGATAAATCCACTGTTATCAAATAAAAATTAGAAATATTGCAACATACCTGGATGACAGAGTAGCATTATATGCACTCCTCCAATTGGACGTAATTGCTGTTCCACTTCTACAGCATGTTCAAGGCAGAAGACATGCATTCGAGAAGAATCTTCATCAGATCTGTGACCAAATGATGAGTCTACTTGCTCCTTTGGTATAATGGGCTGGCTAACCTTTGTTTTTTCACTGTAGGAGACCACTGGGGAAGAATTCTCCAATTTATGTGGCATTGAATCCTTTAATTTACACTCGAAACCATTTGTCTCTGTGCAAACAAGAGTACCAGTTTCAAACTCTGCAGAACACTCTGGAGTTTGGTTATTTCTATCCTTGAGTTTTGTCAATTTACGACCAGCATGGCAATCATGAATTTGTAAAGTAATCCCATCCCCATAATCAAGTCTAGAATGCGATAATGGTACCCTACCACTGACACCTTCAACAAAGTCTTGCTTGAAGGAAGTCACAGCAGAGTTTTGACCCTGAAATTTACTTTCTAATGAACACGGCATCGTATTAACTTCATCATCATCATTAGATACATTTATTTCAGTCTGACCGTCCTCCGAGTCTGAAGAGTTAGCATAATTCAAAGCTAAAAGGCCAAGTGCAGAAGCCTCTTTCTGTGTTCGAGAATCAAAAGAAGCTCCAACACTTTGATTTGTCATCTGAACTTGGTAATTAGTACACTGAACAGAAGCATCATATAAACCATTTGTTATATGCTTTTCCACTGATCCTGGGATTTAGAGGAGGAAATGTGTTTTTCAAAATTAGTCCCAGTAAGGAAATCACTAAAATGCACATAAAATCAACAACAGAAATAACAGAAAGAAACGAAGTTTCTGGATGAAATGATGACAAAAACATGCAGATTAAATCTAATAGCGGCTATGATGATACAAGACCTGCAAATACTGTGGTCAAGTAGTTTAATGAAAGCAGGAGCCTCACACCAACATGCTCTAATCAAATGGGTTCCAACTCATAGTATGCCGGAGCCTAGTGAGTTTTGATATCAGTAACAATGATGCTGTTGAGTCTTTGATGTTATGCAAAAAATGCACACCATTTCTTAGTGACACGGGCCAAATCCAGGATAGAAAGTTTGTTATGGTTATTGACATCTAATATATATCATGCTATAATGTAACAAAAGCAAGAAAAGATCAGAATTCTTCATGTAACCTACTTGTTGAAGATTTCTGCTCAGAAGCATTTGCGTTATCACTGGCAACTGCGAGCCCATCACTAGTTACTCCAGAACCAACAATCCAATCATTGAAGAAACTACAATCAGCTGACATGAGGTATTTAGCAGCTGCTTCTCTTGGTCGGACAATAGCAACACAGTCAAAGCTCAAGATTCCGCAAGTGACACATGAAAACAGTCTCTGATCAGACAACTTATAACTGTGTATACCACTTCTTTCACTGTCTCCACTGGTAATTTGCGTCTCACTGTTGTCCCTTCCATTTGATGGGGAAAAGTAGTTCCTTTCACACGAAGCAGCAAACTTTCCTTTCAAGGAAAACAATTCGCTTACTCGATCCATTCCATGCTCACCGTCCCACAAGATCTCATCAGAAATAGAACTTTTTGCAGCTTTTACAAACTGTTTGAGGCTGTATAACCCAAAGGAGGGATGCAATCTTAGTTGTGACCCAACACGTAAAGTTGAACAAACAGAAATGTCAGAAGAACTTTGAGGAAGCAGTACAACTGAACATCCTTTTCCAAGAATATGAAGCAGGTCATTGTTCTGAATAACATTCTTCAGAAATTGCTCTTTAACCAGTGTTTCACTTTCACCCTTCTGCTTATCTTTCAGTCTAGAACTGCGAGGCTTTACATTGATGCATACAGGTATTCTGCAAGGTGAAAATTAGAAATAAGGAGTGATCTATCATTAATTTCATGTAGCAACTTAAGTTGCTCAAGTATGTAAAGTTTTTAATGAATTCAGGACGAACTTGTCTTCCATGTTAAGCTTAAAATGAAAAGTCAGTTCAAATATCAGGCTAAAAAGTAGTGAAAAATAAGGTGTTAAGAAGGAAAAATGAGGCACACACAAATTCCAATCACACAAAAACATGACATCTTTCATAAAAATAGGATAGGAATTACACTTCAGAAAAGATTCTGCCGTGAGGAAGAGGTGGGAATATTCAATGGATTTCAACTTTGATTACATAAAAATATTTGAACAATCTCTACTAATTTTTAGCTGGAAATGCATTTTCGAAGAATTCCAGGAGGAACTTCTCTTCCCAGTTAAGCTTAAAATGAAAAGTCAGTTGAAATATCAAGCTTAAAAATAGCAGAGAATAAGGTGTTAAAACAAGTAAAAGTGAAGCATACACAAATTACAATACACAAAAACATAACATCTTTCATAGAATAAAAGTAGAACAGGAAATTCAGACCAGAAAAAAAATTTTGCCATGAGTAAGGGATTGGAATACTATTCAACTTAACATATGAAACAAAAACAATATTTGAACAGTCTCTACTAAGTTTTAGGTGAAAACAAAGTCCTTATTGAAAAGGGGGAATGTCTAGGAAAACAAGAAGCAAGGTACTAAATAAAATGTTATTACTATTAGTAATAAAAAAAAGTAGAAAATGCTGATTAACCATTGGTTCACCAATTAAAATTAAGTGGAAAAAATGATGCACTATACCTTGTACAAAATTCCAGAGCAAGATCATAAAGTAACTGGAAATGAGACACCATTGGAGGGTAATTAATTGATGCTCTTCGTATAGCTGCTTCTTTAGCAACTCTCAACCATTCAGGGGTTGCAATATTAGCTGCCTCAGCACAGTTAAATCCTGAAAATTAAAACCATAGAAAACATTAGCATATTCACCAATAAATCTCCAATATTCCAATAAAAAGAAAAAAGGTGAGAATCATAGGTATTATTACCATGACTGAAACCTGAATGATAGGCTCTAGGGAAAGTGACAACAAACTCCCCAGCGTTTTGAACTAACCTGATGTTAGTAGATGGAAGGATTAGAATATATAGATATCAATTACAATGATCATCTTCAAGGATAACACACATTATCACCCCCAGGGAGCAAAGAGAGATTGTAGCACGAAATAATAGGTCTTTGAATCCATTTCACCCATTTTCTTGCGACTATAACACATAAGAGCAACTTCCCAACCAATAGTGTGATATTTTCAAGGAATTTAATGAATGAGTTACCCATTAATTACAGAAAAGCAGAAGCTGAAAGAGAGGATTAGGGACTGAATAAACTGAGATGAACAAAGTACCTGCAGCAGGGTACACCTGCATTAATAAATACTTCGGGTGAAATAATCGTAGTCTTCTCGCCAAGAACAGCAAATGTAACTGGAAAGTAAACAAAATTTGTAGTTAGTTGAATATGGTGGAGTATAAATGAACTTAGTAACACTATTGTACATATAAATAAACAGAAGCAAAGTATTTTCTCCATAAGAAAGATCTCCGCTTAAAAAATGAGGATCGAGAACTAAGACCCCTTCTTAAGCTTCTACCAGTTCACCACACGTGACAGCCAAAGTTGCTATCATAATTTTTTTGTTACTTTTGGTCTTAGGGGGGCGCCTAGGCCTAGGGATGGGGAAGGGTTGCTGAACCCAGGTTGGAAGGCTCAATGCTGAGTTACCCACACATCAGTAGCTACTAGCTATTATAACTATCAGAGAGAAAACAGATCAAACAGGAAAGAGTATCCTAGGAATCACCAAGTAGGCACCACATAATGGGCCATTAAATCTACAAGAATTCTTAGGTCAATGGTCAGCCATCTATGTTCATCTTTCTCCTGGCTCACAAAATAATACAAAGCCCTACACAAGTGTGCATATACATCTGCTCAATGCATGCCACACCAAGGAGCGCAATTATAAGAATTCAGTAGTTGAATCCAATATAAATTACCAACAATCCACAAAAATCACTCATTCCCGCATCCTGGCAACTTGCTCACATTATTCAACAATGAATCTCATAGAACTTATACCAGTTACTCAGATTCGTTCAGTTGCCACCATTTTCATAGAAACATCCTTTAATCACCCGTCAAATAAAACAACCGCAACAATTTATCACACCAGGACAAACCGAAAAACAGGGGAGGCTAATAACAAGTGACTCACCAAGAGGATTGATCTCTTCTCCATAACCATGGACACGAACCACTTCCTCGAAGGCAACCGAAGCCTCTTTAGGCACGCCATACCAAGTCTTACCAGCCCCCATATGCAAGTAATTCAGGCTATGCAAATCATGATCCTCCACATGCCACGCAAACCAACTGAACATCATAGCTATATACAACATAGGAGAAGTAACCCCAGGAATCTCCTCTTTCATGAACCTCAGCAATGAACCTTTTGCCCTAGAAACACTCCTCATATTCCACTCTGTTTCTCCCACAGTCAAACCCTCCACGGAACCTCCTCCTTTACTCTTATGTATCGAAAAGGCCGAACCCGCCATGTCGTTTGCGTACTCAACCGAAAACGGCTTGTCCACAGTGGCCTTCCAGTACAGGGTTTCGATCTCCAGAGGAGAGAGCACCTTCTTCGAGTACTTCTTCAAGTAAATTTTCTCAAATGCTTTGGCCTTCGCTTCAAATTCCTGAAAAGTATAGTACTCGCCGCTCTGCCAAACCGGCCTCTGAACCGGCCTTGGCCTCCGAGGACAGAAACCGATCTGCTGCTGCCGAGTTGTAAATGTCGGCGGCGATTTCTCACCATTCCTCGCTGCAAGCGACCGGCTTAAGTTAGCAATCGCTGTCTTCTTCGGAGAAGCCAGAACAGGAGGCACGATTTTGCAGATTCCATACTTTGAAGCTTCTTTCTCGATTTTGAAAATGTAGGCAATTGGATCTTGAAATTCCGCCGGAGTTGGGTGGTACTCCGGCGCTACAGGCAAGTTCTTCAGCCACTGAAACACCTCCTGCGAGGGCACCTCCGTCGCTAACCCGCCGGATGATGCCATCGTCTAAGCAGAGATTCCAAACTCTAGTTTCCTCTCTCTAACACAGAGTAGTCCATTTCTAGAGAAAGAAAACAGAGAAACAGAGACTTGAAGAAGAGAAATGACTGATCAGATTCTCTGCTTGGTTTCTGCTTATCATTGTTATTATTTTACGTGTTCTTTATTTTTTCTTTTTCTGTTCTGGCCTCTCTGTCCTGAGTGCTCTGTTTATTACAGAGCGGCTAAAAATACTGAAGAGACAGCGGAGTGGAAGTATGGATTAATGATCATGTGGGGAGTTTCTTTTTCCTGCGTTGTGGAAGCTTTCGGAAATGCCATTGCTTTTGTTACTATATTACAGTTTTCGCCATTCATTTTCCCAAGGATCGATTGATAATTGATAGGCTGATTTTTTGCAGTTCGGTCCCTTCTCTGATCTTTATATATTTATCATTCTGCCCTTGTACTTTCAATGTTACTGGTCCACTGTTTTCACTTTTCACCTTTCACCAATTTGAGTAATTTCACTTCGGAGTTTGACTTTGACTACAGTCAAACGGAGTCCACAGGGAAACCAACCAAACGGTGCCACGTCAAGCACATGTTATTAGGGGGGAAAAAAAGGATATGAAACAAAATCTATCTAATAAAACAAAAGAAATTAAGTTGATTGGCTGTTTGAGGAAGTCGGTGCATAGCTCGGGCCAATAGGTGTGGTCTAAGCAACGGCGGTACCAACCACCGGTGACGGCGGTGGAAGTGGGTGGCTGGAGTTTTAAAAGGCAAAAAGTCGAGTACCCCCCAACGGTTGTTTGTCATTCACAAGTGTCAACCCTTTTTTGCAGACAATAATTGTAAGGATTTTTCCAATCATTTTCGTACTTGAAAGTCTAAGATGCACCGGTGGTCTTTCGTTATTCACCCGTGAAAACATAGAGAAGTCAATTTCAGGTGTTGTTTTATTGGATACTACGGCCAGATTTATATTTTAATATTTTATAAAAATTAAACAAATTCTTATCATTATTTTTAATATTTCTTTATACCCTAATATTGTTAAATTGATATTCTTAAATAACGATAAGAATTTATTTATATATTATTGTACTTTAATAATATTAAATGATATTCATTAAGTTTTGAACAAAGTATAAATTTATTATTTAAAAAACTGTAAACATTTATTTATATCTTTTATGAAATATTGAAATGTAAATTTCATATTTATTTATGGTATGGTCGAGTCGGTCGTGCTGGGCCCGAGCCCATTTGTAATGATCCACAGGCCGATTGGTCCAATCTTCAAAGACCAGTCTTATACACATTGGCCATTCTAAGCCCAGGACCATTTCGCATTCTTCTTGGCCCATTCGGAGGTAAGAGACTCCCATGCAAACGTAAAGACTTAAACCTAGTTGTTGGTTCTATATAAGGTATATCTTGGCCACAAGAGAGGTACGAATAATCATAACCCTAGTTTTCTCTGTTTTTCTGCCGTCCCTCCTTCACCAAAAAGCTAACTTGAGCGTCGGAGAGGCCTATCGGGAAATAACCCCCGACGCGCCTTCTTTGTTTTGCAGGAATCCTCAAGCCAGAATTCTTGTGTTCAATAGTTGATTCCATAGATCCAAACGGCAACGTGCAGCCTCGTCAGAATCCGGCTGAACCAGAATCCTATTCACCATAACACTAAATGAAGTAGCAATCTAGTTTCTAACTTTTGGTGGCAGCCCGGAAGCTTCCAAACATTCGTGTAGATACTTCCAACTAATGGTATCATATGCCTTACAGAAATCAATCTTCAACAAACAACTTTGGATACGTTTATCAGATTTGTAGTCCCCAATAGCTCCTGTAAGGTTAATATGTTGTCTCCGATGTTACGCTTTGATAAAAATGCCCCTTTGGCCTCATTAATAACCTCCTTCAGCACTACTTTCAACCTTGCGGAGAGTAGTTTGACTTTATAAACTATTGTGCAACATGATATAGAACGGAAGTCATTCAATGAAGAGGGGTTTTTCTTCTTAGGAATAAGGCATATAAAGGTATGATTCACGTCCTTGAGTAATTTATTAGAAGAGAAGAATTCAAGTATTGCATCGATAAAGAGACTACCAGTTATTTCCCAAAATTTCTAAAAAAGCATAGTTGTGAACCCATCTGGGCCTGGCGATTTAGAAGGATTGAGGCTGTTCTTTAACTTCTTGAGAAATAATAGAGCATTTAGCATACCCTATACCTCCTGATATGGGGAAATTTTCAGCACCTCTCCCACTCGGAATCCCTGTTGCGGCCTGTCGTAATGTCCCAGAAGTTTCTGGAAAAACTCCCTAATGAATCTGCTCTTGTCCGGCTGATCTGTCTTCACATTCCCACAGCTGTCTTGCAATGTGGAAATGGTATTGGTGGTCCTCCTTTCGAGAATAGAAGCATGGAAATATTTGGTTTTAGCATCCCCGTTTCTAAGCCAGTTCACTCTAGCTTTCTATCTTAAGGTAACATTTTGAAACTCCAACTCCTTCTGGCACACTCACATCCGTTGTAGTTCAATGTTTTTGAGCTCAACATTAGAAGGATCTTGATAGCAGTCGGCTTATGCTTCCATTAATCGTTGCTTAGCAACCATAAGACTTTGATTCTTCCCTTTGACAAATTGCTTAAGAGCTACCTTTGCCAGCTTTAATATCCGCATTAAGTGAAAAGTTTTGTATTGTGTACCTCTTGCGTCCTACATTATCGAACAATCTCCGGAAAACCATCCATTTGCGTGACTCCATTGAAAAAATGAAATGGGGCTCCAACTTTTACTGCTTCTGTCATTTTCTGTATGAGTATAAATGAGTGGTCTGATAAAACAATCTCTCCAAATTGTGCAAATGACTGAGGAAATCTGCTCAACCAATCTTGATTTACCAAGGCTCTATCCAGCTTCTTACGTATCAACATTTGATCCTTGCTACTTATTTGACCACGTGAATAACCTTCCTGTAGCCCGGAGGTCCAACAAATTTACATGTTGGTATAGCTGCGTAAGTTCTCTACTAGCCTCACCACCCTCGATTTCACTAGAACTCGCTGAACAGTTGAAGTCCCCTGCTACTATCATGGGTTCTATATACCAACCTGTATACTCTGCACATCAAACCATAATTTCACCCTCTGAAAAGCAAAGTTAGATGCATAAATAATTGTAATTTCAAACGGACAAGGATTGTCTTTCATCTAACAATGAAGATGAACAAGCTGATCACTCATACTACTAGCTGTTACCACAATGTAATCAGAGTTGTATAAACATATAAAACGTCCATTGTAATAAAATGCATGATTTGTAATTGTCTGCCATTGACTACCCAAAAAAGTCAACCCATTCTGGATGAGGGGGGCTTTTATTTTAGTCTCTTAACAGTCCTCCCAACACTAGTTTTCTATCGAGCACCAATTCCCTCACCATGGATTTTTTAAGAGGGTCATTAAGCCCTCTTATATTCCATTTCAATAGCGTCATCTAAGGGGAGACCGCTTTCTGTTTTGCCTTCCTTCTCCCAGTTCGTCTTCTGGAATTTGTGGGACTCACTTTAGGAACTTTTGCACTTTCCTCGAAATTTGTTGGCTCTGGCTGCATCATGATCTGGTTTCTTAGATCCCCCAGTGTTGTTTCCTGCACCTTATTATTCCCTCCTCGTACGTTAGTATTCTGGCTATCCACTTCCTTTTCTATTTGCTCCGTAGCATTCTCTATCAATTCCAGATTTGCCATCTCCACCTTCTCACTATCTGCCTGTATCTTCCTTTCCTCATGATCTAAGTTGACAGTACATAAAGTAATCCGGATTTCATTGCTACTGTTCTTCTTTTCCTGCATCTTAATCATCTTATTGGGACTATCAGTTTGAATTTTTTGCACTGAATTTTTATCTACTCGAGCCTCCACATCTGATATATCCACTGCAGTATTATTCATCCCACTAGCACTTTCCATCTGGTGCAGTCTTTCCATCTCAATATTTGCCTGCATGTCCTATCTCCTGTATTGAATTCCCGGCAACTGGAATTAACTCACTCTAGTTCTTCTCCGCCTGGTCCAACATCCGAGAATTAAAAAGTTCAGGTTGTGCCTCCTGCTCACTTCTTTCATCATTCTTTGTTTCAACATTCTGTGACTCCACAAGAAATGAATTACTAGGGTCTGCATTGCTCTTGATCTTATCCACCCCATCTGAGTTATTTGATACTGCATTACTTCCATCCGAGTTATTTGATACTGCATTACTTCTGTTCAGCCAACTGTCCACTTTCAATGCCTCTTCTGTCTTACCATTCTCTACTGTCTTGGTTTCCAACCCCAATATCTCCTCATTCCAACCAGTTTTTTAGGTTCTGCCTGTGGGTCTCCACTTCTTTGCTGTGGTATGAGGCTTCCAGGGATACAACACTTTTATCTCAGTTTTTTCTATCTCCCCTGCTATCCCAAGTTGCATAATCGGTATTGAATCTGTTAGTTGCACATTCCTCTGTACCTCAATACAAATCTTAGCGTATCCAATTCGCTCGATATTCGATGTTTGTGCATCCATGCCCAATAGCTTGCCTATAAAGCTAGCTAGAAAGCCCAACCCTTCTACCGTCCACAATTCAAGTGGCAAATTGTGAAATTGAACCCATGTTAGAAACACTTCCACACATTCAGTATCAAACGACATACCTGGTTTCCACTTCTGGAGAAACATCCGTTGCCCTCCGATATACCAAGGCCCCAACTCCATAATCTCATCCACATTACTATCAGATGCAAATTTAAACAAAATTGCACCATTTTCCATCAGTAATGTTTTCTCCATACCCTTTTTGCTCCATCGAGCACACGCCCATGGTTTTATGAGTGGAAAGGTCGATCTTTGAAACGCCCCAAAAATGATCATTTGATTTTTGCAATTGATTTGATTGACCCTTTAGTAAAGGAAATTTTTAAGCTAAATCGCAAGGATAAATTAGAAGAAGTTTTAACTAAGCGTTTGAAGTTGGAAACTACCGTCAATGTTGAGTTAGGAGAAAAACTGACTAAGATAGCAGTTGCTTTGCATTATTTAAAACCAATCCCTAGGAGTCAGTGAACTTGCTTCTATACAAGTAACTGATTCTTACTAAAAGTTGCTAGCTGCTAATGTCTAAACACCTAATATGGAGTTAAAACCTTTACCCAAGCTAAACCAACTAGGCTGACATAATATAAGATAAATCTTCCCATGATGATGGTTATGAAAAAGGAAGTTCTAAAGCCTCTTGATGTTTAGACAATAAATAGGTAAGTTAGTGCAAGTGGTTCCAAGGAAATTTGGAATTATAGTAGTAACAAATCAAGACGGGGAGTTTGTTCCTACTTATCTGTTGGTCTATCACATTATAATGCTAGTCAAAATAAATTAGACCTACTATTGTAGCAGTGGTAAGTCTAAGTCGATCCTACAGAGAGTTTGTATAAAGTTATTGAAATAAAATTAATTAGTGTTTAATTTTTGGGGGGTTTTGGTTTTAAAAATAAGAAAATAAAATAAAGCTAAACTAACCAACAAAAGCAAATGAATAATAACATGAAAAAATGATAAAAGTGGGAAATTCGATAAAGATCTGGTTCTTTGATTCAATCTCAACCTACTCTCTAATTAAACATATTTCATTGAGTTTTTATTCTTAAACCTCTCCCAGAAATTATTAATCGAGGGTTACTAATTAACCCAAGTTTTTCTTTAAGTATTTTTTAATTAAGATACGATCGTTAATTAAATCTAACTACCGAATAACTTAGGATATGATCTCTAGCTTCAATTGGGTAATAATATTACGAATTAGGAAAACTGATTAATCAAGGTAACAATTACATACGATGAGTCATTTAACCTAGTTTATGTTACTCCTAATGATTACAAATCATTAGTCGATATAAATGAATTTCGAATATAACAATTATAAATTATATTGAAATTTTAACAATGGATTTATAATAAAATGATCTAATGAACGCATTTAAATCATCTTTTCACAATACTCAATGGATTCATACACAAATAATCAAACTATAACAATAATGCAATCATTCATATAAAACCCAAATCTATAATAAGATAACACAATCAATTTCTAAAAAGAGAAAGAAACAACAAAAATAATGGAAGGAATGCTTAATCGAGTTGTTGGCCTCGATGTTGCCTCCAAACCAGTGTTGGAAAGTTACCACTTTATGGTTCTCCAGAGGTTGAGAGATTTGCGGCTAAATTCTGTGTTTGTGATAATAATTAATTTGAATCCTTGAAATGTGAGTAAAAGAATGGGCGAGGACAAAAATAAGACAATCCGCCAAGGGAGATGGCGGGTTTGTGGCATCCCTGCCATTCGGAATGGCGGGATGGCCACGTGGGAGCCCATCCCGCCATTCCGAATGGCGGGTTGGACCACGTGGAATGGGGGTGCCCATCCTGCCATTCAGAATGGCGGGATGGACATGGGGCTCCACCCCTCCCTCTCCCCTGAGAAAATTAAAAAAATTTAATTTTAATAATTAATATAATTTAGGGTTTTATTATTTAAGGATTAATTTATATTTAGGGTTAAAAACATCTATACAAATTAAATTTGAAGTAAAAGTTGTAATTAGTTAAGTTATCTTATATTAAAATTATTTTGACTAATTTAATTTATTTTAACAAATTTTATAATACAGACATATGAAAAATGATAAAAACTTGTACTTCAAATTTAATTTGTATAAATGTTGTAAACCGTAAATAAAACTTAATCCTAAAATAAAAAAATTTAATGCTAATAATTAGTCTGACAACCCAAGACAAAACTAAGGAATTGAATTTAGTTATAAATTTAAATTCGTTTTAATTTTCCCAAATGTTATTTTAATAAAAAAATAACGAATATAATAGTTATCATTAATAATAATAATAATAATAATAATAATAATAATAATAATAATAATTCATGGTGGTTATAATAATAATAATAAGAATAAGAAGAAGAAGAAGAATCATAATAATAAGAACAATAATAATCATTAATTAATAAATAAAAACATTTCATAATAATAAGGCATTTAATAATGTTATGAATTATATTAAAC
>JANIIA010000002.1:37068455-37079375 GCA_027478495.1 Erythroxylum alaternifolium | reverse complement strand
TATGTGTATTAGAAGAAAAATCTGAAGTGGTCAATGAAATTATGAAATTGTTTTGACATTGTTTTGTTTTGGTCCAACTAGAAACACACAAGGTATTAATGAGGGCTTTGATATCTGAATGAATTGTTGATAAGGATCACAATAAAGTACACCAGAATTGTCATTGAACATGCATTATGCATATTATATAAGTAAATGCGCATAATGGACTAGTTACATTAGTGCAAAAATGTGATATATTGTAAATGTGTTGTGTACGTTTTAGAGGAGCATATCGGATGCCACTCGGACATTGCCGGACCATCCAGGCAATAGCTTCTTGGAGCATATTGTGAGTCAACCGAGATGAATTTCCTAGGATTGATTTAATTTGATTTGTTAAGCTTACAATTATTGAATTGTTGTATTTGTTTCTGAATTCTGGACTTAAGTCCGAGAAATATATATTTGGGACTGTATTAGAAGTGTTCTGATTTGTTTGGTAATTCTGGTTGTATTATGCTATGTGAATTCTCAACGAAAGTTGAATGTCGAACTTGGGTCTGATGATTATGAAAAATTGACTGTGTTTTATACATGATTATGATAAGTGGTAAATTATGAATTGATGCATTTCATAAAATGCATGCTCAGATAAAGACGTTATAACTGGAGTGGCCAGTATCAAGCGCTTGCACGTAGAGCTTTGCTCCGTAATATATGATTTGGCACGTAGAGCTAGCTCCGTGACATATGTTTCTGACTGAGCCTAATGGGCCAATATTTGTATATGTGACAAGCACTCGGTCACAACATTAATAACAAATGTGGAGTCTCATATGCATTTGTATGTGTTTATATATTATCTAATTCACATTGATTAAATGATGTGCCATGACAGTGTGAGTATTTGAAATATTCATGTTCTGTATGAATAATTGTGAAATATGTGATTTGTGTATATGAATCCGATGAAATCATCAATGATGGTTCACTCATTGATCTCACAAAACTCATAAAAAATTGCAACATGATTTTCAGGTACGAGACAAGAGACTGAGTGTTTATTCTGGATTAGAAGAACGTTTTGGACTAAGTTATGGCTCAGAGGTCTATCAGCTAATGTCAGAGAGTTATAACTTTTATTTTATAGAACTTGTATAAAGTTTTGTAAATATTCGTCTAATGGAAACAACGTAGGCTTTGTGAATGAATGCAATGGATGGTTTTAAAATTTGATAACTTCTGATTATGTTAGATGATGTCATATGTAAGTTGGATTTGTTTTTGCCCTAACAAGTTATTATCATAGGATATGTACTTGAATATTCTTGAATGTTTGGGTATGTACCTTATAGTTGTGGAATGTTGCAGGAACAAACTGAAGCATTGGGGAGGGAGTAAATTGATTTAGGGATTTCATCTTTTTGAAACGACGTTGTTTTAGTTATTTGATTAAACGACGTAGTTTCATTAATCTTCATCATCTATGTTAAATTTAGCTGATGTGTATTAATAATTAGGTTTCTAAAAAACTTGGCAAGTCACATCAGTAAAGATAATAGAGACACTAATGTCGAACTATAATTGAAAAGAAATTAAAAGTTTAAACATTTAGGAGTCATTTGGTTCTACTTCTGTTTTTCTGTTGTAGTTTTCAATTTTTAATTTTCAGTTTTCGTTTTCAGTTTTCAGTTTTTTGTTTTTGTTTTTCTTTCAAATAAAAATAAAAACCTGTTTAGTTGTTAATGTTAATGTAGTTGTAATTCTACCACTAATAATAATTACATATTAGATAAAATTTAAAGATAAATTATTTTTAATTAAATAAATTGATTTAATCTCTTATATAATATTTATTAACAAATTATTAATAAAATTATGTTATTTTAATAAAATAAATAATTTAAAAATTAAAATTTTATTTATAAATTAATATGAATTTGAAATATATATTAATTATTAAATCAAATTTTATTTGAATATTTATATATTTTAAATTTAATCATATTTATTAATAATTATTAAAATTAAATTAATCATAATTTTTATTGATAATTAATTTTAATTTATTAAATATATAATCTTGAATTGAATTATTCATAATTTTTATTAATAATTAAATAATATATATTCAAGTGACAGTAAATCAGATTATAAAAAAATAGAAACAGAAAACAAAAACTACTTTTTATAGTTTTCATATTTTTTGAAAATCGAAAGAAATGAAAACCAAAAGTAGAAACTAAAAACTCAAATAAACGAATTTTTTATTAAGTTTGAAAACAAAAATTAAAAAAATTAGAAACAAAAACCCGTTAATTATTATGTTTTAAAATTCAGATTATAATTACATCGGAGAAAGTTTATATTTTTTATAATTCAGATTATCTTTTAATTCCTTGGCCAAACCCAAGACTTCAATTTTCTACGTAACGAGGTATGTAGCTGGTGCTAAATTAGCAACGTTATAAGTTTGTGCTCAATCCTAAATTTGTCAATTCTTCCTTGTTTGCGCAGTTCTCGCTCTACCAATTACTGCAATCTGTTGAACCTGAATCTCCCACAAAACTCATCAAAATGATTCCTTTCTGTGTCTCACCAGTCCACGACTCTTCAGGCTATGGAAGCAACCCAAAAGGTTGCGACCTCCAATGAATCTATGAAGCTCTTGTTTGTTGAGATGAGTGTTGGCTATGATCAACATGGGTCTGTATAATCTGGCCTTCTTCAGATCTCTTGCTTGTGTCGAGTCTAGTCCATGCTATTGTGATAAATGCCCATTTTACATTTCCTTGTGTTGGGTCCTGAACTCTTTGGAAGAAAGTTGATTCTCTGATGGGTGTGAACTTGTATGTGTTAGGCAAGATATTAATGCTGCTTCCATGGGTGCTTGCAAGGACGCTATATCTTCTAATTCTATTCCTGCATTTCGTAGAGGTATGTACTTACATGTTGTCAAGTTTCAGATTATCCCCTCAATTAAAATGTCACATACGCGTGCAGTTGCTTCTTATTTTAATGCCTGTTGCAGGCTATCGCAAAGACTTCTTTTGTGCTACAAATGATTATGCCTTTTATTTACTTGCAATGATAAATGAAATTCTTTTAAATGGTTTGCAGTTGTGAAATTCTGTAATTAATCATCAAATGACAATATTTGGGTTTTCATTGAGGATCTTCTATTAATGCACATAAGAAGGATTTTATGCTTTTCCACTGAGTTGATGTTCTGGAGCTGTTATGGATTAGAAGTAAAGATGGAGGTTTTATTCTCAACTTAAAGTTTGTTATGAACTTGTTTGTGTATAGTTGTCTGTAACAATATAGCTATTTCATTAAAAACTTTGATTTGGGTAATTCCTTGAAATTCTTTGGAAATGTTGCCATCGTCTCCAGCACCATCAAGAATCAAATCATTCATACAATTTGAATATTTCATTGATATTATACAAATCGTTTGATTGAAGTTCTTCTGAATTCATACACTTAAAAAAAAAAAGGATATGCATATGTGTACTGATGTGAATGGACTCGTATGTGACTAGCCTAAGCATTTGTTATCACGCTCCACATATGAATAAACTTTTATATGCACTTTGATTATGATCTGGGCTATAAGTTTTCACTAAAATGTACAACCTTGTGAAGATCAATTTATTGAATGGATGTTCATGCAAACTGGATTTTAACATTCAAACATAGAAGGTTGACTTTGTTTTTAATGGTATTCTTCTTTCGATACTGAGTATTGTGGTTCTACCAGTTGCCTTGAATACGAACCTTAGATGTCAATAGTTTGGTGCACAGCATGCCAGAGTCAATTGCATTTGTATTTTCTTTCAGATTTGAGAATTTCTTTGGGGTTACTTTTTACTAATTTATGAACATGCTGATCATGGGTGAACATGCCAACTCTTTTTATTCTAATTTACAAATATTTGGATTAGCATGCAGGTAACACTACGGATAGAACCCACTAACAAGAAGGAACACTATACCTATTTTTGCAGTGAAAGCTTCCGGAATGCTTTCTGTATAATTTTCTTCCTTAAGTCTTTTACGTCATTATGATGTGATGGAGAACCCCTCAAGACCGTGTATTTTACAAATGAAAATATCGAGCTTTTACCTTAGCATGAAATTGGGAGGGCTTCGGCTTGTGAAAGGAAAATTCACAGCTATTCATAGTCGAGATTGATTAATTGAAACATCTATAAAATTCAATGAAACAGTTGTAGAACAAGAGTATGGTTGGGCAAACCTTTGTATACAGCCCCCAAGACTATCACTTCCCTTGAATAGTGATCAGATACCATGTATAATCAATCACTTTACAATTGCTTTTTCCTCTCTTAATATGGTCTACCAGCAGTAAGTACCAAATTTTCTGCAACTAGGTAAGAAAATACTTTTTTCCCCCCATGTTGGAGTTTCACATGATGAGAGCTGCATATAGGAGTTGGTTCCAAGTATCAGGCAGTCCAGGAAGGCACCAGTGGCTGCAGTCTGAACCTGAGCCATCACTACTGTAAGCAGAGGGATGAGCATCTTTTCTTAATTGTGAAAGTGTAGTAATGTCCAGTAAATAAACTGGCTTGTTGATTTTACTTAACACTTGGCTAACCACTGCAACAGGTGGAGGTGCACCAGCAGGATATTTAGACCCTGAAAATGGCTCTGCTTGTCCATAACAGTTCTTTCTTGGTTGATTCCATTCTCTTCCCCTGTTTTTATGTAGAACAACATTAGTCTTGTTGAACGAAAGATTAATGTTAACGAAAGATTAATGTTGTTACCAATTATTTCATTTCTAGTAGGCTTTTGAAATTTGGTGGTAATTTTCGTTTCTACCATTTTTCTTACAACACTTATATATGGAGCTGCTATGTTCTACTTACTCATAGTGAGTAGGAGAAATTCCTTGGAAGAAGACTTTGGTTTGTGAAGGATCAACATTGGAATCAACCCATTTGGCCCATGTTGTCAAAGCTTTATAAAATGCGTCCAAGCGGTTCATATCACTGTGCAAACCATGCCCATCCCTGATATAGTCCCATCTGAATTTCATAATCAAAAAGTATCCATGATGCCAAACTGCATTTGCTTGTCCATTATTCTTCATACAGGCAACATGAGATAATCACTTACGGCTGAGATTTTCCGGTGTGAGTCCACCAGTGCCAGCTATTGAAGATGAGCACATCCATTCCTTTCCACGCATCACCCCCATGTATGGAGTTTAGGTTGAGTACTGTGCCTACACTTTCTCGAACCATGTCCACCAAGTACGGTGTACGATACATGTACAAAGTTAATCTATAGTCCTGCATTCAGTACAATTTTTTTCTTTTGTTTTAAAACCCTGCCAATTGCTTATCATGAAATTCTTAAAACATGTGTCAGGGAAATCTTAAAGCAGTAAAAATCATAAACTATAGATTTCTTCAGACGTATAAGCCTCGTCTCTCTAGCCATAAAGATTAAGGAGATACAAAGATTCTATTATATATTAACAATAACAGCAGCAACAATAATAATAATAATAAAAATAGACAGTCATGTTTGCTTATCCCTTTTCTTACCAATGATACAATCAGCTTTATTATTATTATTATTATTTCTCTACTAATCCGTACTAATAAGGATCTAAATTTGTATTCCTCCAACCGAACTTATACGATTAATAGATAATTTCGTAAACATTAAAAAAACATTTATAAACCTAATTCCATGCATTATGAGAGGCAAATTACAAAATATTGTAAAATAGAAAGAAATTCCATTGGCCCAATTGATCCTATAAGTTATTCTAGAAATTTTGAAAGTATTCTATCTTAATGCTCCCCATCATGAATTCTATTATAAAAGCATTATTAGGGTCCAGGAAGACATCATAACCAAGAAGCCAACAGAGAATCTCCTGGACCTATGGGCAGGCTCAACTACTTTACGGTAACCAGTTAATTACTTGACCATTTAAGTTGTCCTGCAACATTTGGCATGTTAAATTTGAACATGTAATGAAATAAAAGCGACTGACCATAGGAAAAAGACGAAAATTAGTTGTGCATGCCCCATATGTAATGGCAGAAGTTGGCGTGCTCCTTACGACAAATGTGAGAAGTACTGATGGGATTGCCCACACCAATCTTGCACATCTCAATCTTTCTATAAGAGTATGATTGCGTGGATAAGAATCTACTAGCCTCTAAACGACTCGTGTGAATGGCTTTCTAATGTGAAGTTGCATGAAAACGAAAAGATTTTTCAGAAAAGGAAACAAGATGGGCTCAGAGGAAGGAGCAGTAAGCTTGAATTTTAGAGTTCCAGGAAACTACCAACTCCAATAGAACGAGTTTTGTTCTCTGATTATCTGCTTGTGTTGTTGATGTTTTCGATCAAGTTAATATTTTGTTTGAAGTTTAAGATGGGCACTTAGAAGAAAAAGACATAACATTGAATTTTGAAATTCCGTGCTTCATTTTTGATCTAACAGAGGAGTACTACTCCATAAACTACCAATAGATCGTTGTTTTATTGTCCAAGAGAAGCTTAAGCTCTGCTTGCCTTGCCACTACCTCTGTCTCTCGTGCATTTTCTACACTTCCTCTAAAATTGCCTTAACTATAACAATCCATGGTTTTATGCTGTAGAAGGAGCACATCAATAACTAAGTTGGGTTGCATAACTGCACATCATATGTGATATGTATCTAAATGGACTACTTTTGAGCTCAAAATTGCCTGGAAATAGCAGAAGAAAGTTTGGAACAGCCGCTTACTCAAAAGCAGGAAAATAACAGGAATAGAGACACTGGAACGGAGACAAGCTGTCATGTGTACGGATAAAGTCAGACATTTACCAACCCGAATTGGAGTTTTATTGGTGAAATTGTGTGAGAAAAGAAAAAGGTAAAGAGATAAACTCACCACAAAGTTTACAGAAGATAACGAGCCTGTTCTAACAAAGTTAGTCTTGGCATCCGGCACCGACGCGTGAATCAAGCAACCCAATGATTCCCACATGTTTAGACTCAGCGAGTCCCCCACAAACATTATTTTCTTCCCTCTCAATCGTCCAAGAAAATCCGTGCCACTAAACCTACACCGAAAGAGCAATGGTAACAATTTCGTAATCATGTTAAATTATAATATGCTTCTGAAGCAACTCAAGAATCAGCTATATCTCTAAATGTCATAGTCAGTATGAATGAATCAAGTTTAACTTTGAAGAAAATGTTTATTTCACTCTGCTTACAAAAAGCTTTTCGAGTCATAATAAAGAAAACATAAAGCAGACAGAGCACCTGGGTAAATTACAAGAGTTGGGTTGCCAAGAGTACTTGAGATACTGCTTATCAGGTCTGCCATTCTTTAGACAATCAAACTCAGGGTCTATGAAAGGACAAGATTCATATATAGGATAAGATTCATCAACTTCCCATTTCCCCTGAAACAAATTGCAACCCATCACTTTCTTTCTTCCTCTCAATCTGGTAACATTGTAGTAATGCTGTTGCGCAACTGCTTCATGTAGAAACAAGACCATAACTTGGAAAAGTAAAGAAACCAAAACCTGGGAATTTACACCCATCTGGGGCTTCTTTCTGAATCTCTAGGATATGAATACGCAGACTCCTGTGACTGGAGTTTATGTACGAAATGCAAGGGCAAAGGGACAGGCACAGGCTGGGTGGGCTCGAATGGGCATGTGAAACAAGTTGCACTGAGTTTCTATATCCGACATGAGCTGGGTGTTATTGAGGGGGTGAAGAATCCAACTTGAGGGCTGCTTCATAAGTTCATGTACTTTCTATTCACCTGCATGTCACGGGGCATTTAAATTTAATCAGGTTCCATGAAGTTGCACATCCTGGTACCATTTGCCAAGACATTAGGTCGGACCAGCTTATGTTAATTGTTGAATGTAAACAATTAAGTCCCTCTATGTTTCCTAGAGTGATTTTGTTATTTTATGGCTATATATCGGAGTCTAACCACCAACCTTTGCTGAGTTGACAATGTTCATAACTTTTATGGGGAATTACATACGATGGGGTCGCGCTATCTTCTATTATGTATAATCTATATATATATATATTATGAATTGGAAAAACAAAATGGCATTCCTCATCCATTAGTAAGGGTGAAGTAGGCTGTAGGAAAGAAGAGTGCTACTTTTTCTTCCATTTTTGAGAAAAACTCAAAAAGGTTTAGAATTTGAGTTGTCCTTTGTGTTGTTAACTTTCATTCCCAAGGGCTAACATGAATACGATGATCCTACATGATTACTGGTTGATACATTTCTTGCATTCCTAAAACTTCAAGTGTCAATTTGCCAATGCCCAAATGTGGTTCATGAAATGGAAATGCCGGCATTCTCATTTCTGCTAAACTTTCCAATTAGGTGAAAAACTATAATTAGATCACATTAAAAAGAATGGACGTAGCAAGCTACATAAAACTTTCTTTAATAGAAATGGCTTAAAAACAATTATGAAATTTGCTACACGCTTATGTATGTTCTCGTAATAACAAAGAATTTGACACAACACTTAAATGAATATGCTCCTGTATTTTAATTTTATGAATTTATATTTCGGTTCTTTCCGTCTAATTAGTTTTTTTGAGGTATATTAGTTAAAATATGTGAAACTTATTGTTAAAAATAAGGATCTAATTTCATAATCAATTATTAGTGGTCATCTATGATCAATCTTATTAAATAAGAAAATTTGTATTTTATACTTTTTATATTAAAATTAATCGCAATGAACATCAATTATTAATCATATATAAAATATTTTTAAAAATAAAAAATTATTTGATAGTTATGAAATTATGATTGATCAGATATATTATGACCCAAAATTTATATTGGATAAGTTTTTGAATCAGAAGAATTATAATCTAATGAAAATCTAATCTAATAGACTAGTTATATGCTCGCATTTACATCAACTATTTAAGATTCTGATTGATGCTTAACTGATGATAATTTCTTCAAAATCTGTTAGTTGTTAGTTGTTAAAACTCTTAAGTAGGCCCAGTATTCCTTCCCTACCTGAAATTGAAAGAAGAAAAGGAACGAAAATGGTAATTTTGAGTAAAAGCAATTCTTGAATCAATGCTCAACAACCCACTATTGGGATGGGAGCAATATACAGGCCAGTGTCCACAGCTGAAAGAGCAGCGAACCACCCATCAAGAAACTGTCCGTGGGGTTCCTACTGAATGAGAATTAAAGAAAGGAAGGAACAAATGATTAGGAAGTGAAAATATTTATTTACTCCCATGTGTCTTTGTTTCTCACGTTATAACAACTCTTATAGTTATAGCTACATTTCATATTTATATACACTTGTCCTTGTCCTTCTAATAATTATTAACACTATACTTGCTAGAAGTAAATGGACTGATATAATCACAACATTAATTTCATATGCACAATCAATAATTGAATTGTCTAATGTATGTTTAATAACCATATAAGACGATTAATAATTTACTGATTGCTTTTGAAACACATGGTAGTACCCTAATAACTATAGATTGACCTATTAAATCATAGTTCATTACAATTATGAAATGATACAATTAGCCTCATTCTACCCCTTAGGGTAGAACATTTTATAAATATAACATATGGGTGAGAATGAGTTTGTAGTGTATGTCTGTGGTGATAGTTGAAAAGGGTTTTCTACCATAAGCTCTCTCTTGCACATGCTTGTTGGGTATTGATAGGTTTGTGATCTCTTGGATTGAAGAAGATGAATTAAGATGCTATGCGCAATCTTGGTGGTATGTATATTTATTGTCTAGTTATTGCTCTAAATAAAATGTGAATCTTGGTTAAAAGATTGAACATTACATTAATGGATTCAGTTCTATATATTGTGGTTATTACTTACTGCATTTATGAGTAACAATTGGTATCAGAGCTACATGGACATTTGATTTTAAACCTTGTATTTGGATATAAACCCATTTTTTCAAACCTATTTTTGGCATGAATAATCTCAAAATGATGCATTAAAGGTGTAGAAATTGTTTTTGGTTATTTTTATTCGCTTTTAAATTTGTTTTGGGAAAATGAATCTCCTTTGTTGGCTGAGATTTTTTACAGCCTTTTGGTGGTTCGTTAATGGCCAAAATGGGTTAAAAGCTTTCGGCTTTTGGAGTATTTTTGGTTGAAATTGGTATTGAAAATCTATAGAACATGAAAAATGGTAGAAAACCCCTTAAACCTTATTGAAAATAGATGGCCGAAGGCCGAGCTTCAGGTGGATTAGACCGGGGCGCCAGCAAGTCGACTTGCATGCCCGACAGAGGTTAGGAACTACCCATACAGTGTTGTCTAAAAAAATAAGAAATAAAAAATAAAAATATGATTATTTGTTGACAATAGTGAATGCTTATTTTTACCCGTCGTGAAATTAAGCATATGAAACTATTTGTGATGAGGAACTTTTAAATATTAATATATGTTTAAATTTTTTGTTTTTCCTTTAAAATAACATTAAGATCCATACGGTAATTAATTTTCCAGTCGATAATTACTACCTAGTAGAATGTTTAATATGGCGAAGAAATTTTATTGAAATATTATGGACCGCATAATTTTTTATCCTTTCAATAATACATTGATTATTTGGTTGTAATATTTAATATATTGTTCTTACTTGTGAATGAGTTCTATATTTGTTTAATGAACTTTATCATAAATGATATAATTAATTTTGAGAAAAAGAGCACAAATTGCATGATTCTTTTTTAACATACATATCATGGTTATTGCTCTTGGTTCTAATTCAACATTAAGCAATCTTAGAGTATCTGCCATCTTGATACTGAATGGAATGAATGTAACACCCCACTCCCGCTGAACCCGAACCCGATATCGACAGTGATACCCGGATCCGTGCCCCGCGAGGGTGGC
>JANIIA010000002.1:37032160-37068355 GCA_027478495.1 Erythroxylum alaternifolium | reverse complement strand
AAATTTTCCGGGTCCGGAAACAGTTCCGAAAAATTCCCAGAAAATTTCCATAATTCTCTAAAAATTAGAGAATCACTGTAAACCTCTCCAATTCAATTATCACTCACAATACCTATTTTTCAAGAAATCACTTAGTCACACTTCTACCGGGAAAATTGTCATGAATGCATGTACACTAAATCCTTATATGCACAAAACTCACTATTCACAATTGCATGAGCATGCGATGTGTTAATTTACCACACCCGGCCCGTTTCTTTGGTTCGACCCGTTCTCTGAAAACGGGATGTTACAATGAATCACAAGCAGTGGGTTGAATCTCTCATGATGAATTTTACTATCATGCGAATGGACTTGGGCTTAAGAATTGATGCATTACCTAAGCCCTCTGATGATGCTACTGAGAAGGATAAGAAATCATATGAGGAGTGGGAATACTCTAACTGATACTGCTTGATGATTATGAGGTATCATATGGATGAATCCATTCGTGATACTATTCTCGAGGCTGATAGTGCAAAGGATACTACCGTTAAGAAGAAGTACAAGAAGTTCTTAAAGAATGAGAAGAACGAGTACTTGAACATGCTTCATCACACCATTTACGATGGTGCAAGTGACATTATAGCTCACATCGATAAGCTCATGGTTTGTTATCATATGCTTAAGGCTGTGGATATGGACCTTAGTGAGGATTACATGGTATGGTTTATAATGGGGACTCTTCCTTCCAAATTTGATTCGATCAGATCAAGTTATAATGCTCAGAAAGAGAAATGGACTGTTGAGGAGACGATTAATATTCTTGCCAAGGAAGAGGATGACATGAAAAAAGCAAGGGTAAGAAGCATCTCCATAATGACAAACCATAACAATTCTCAAAAGAGAAAGTTCACTTCTAATAGCTCAAGTGACCAAAAGCCTTTTAAGAAGAAAGTTGTTAGTCCTAAAGGAAATGGACAGATGGGCTCATCTTCTATTAGTCAAAAGAATAAATTTTTCAAAGGGAAGTGTAACTTTTGTCAGAACTTTGGGCACAAGAAAGTTGATTGTCAAAAGCTCAAAACTCAAATAGAGAAGAAAGGTAATTGTCTTGTGATAGTTTGTTTAGAGTCCAATATTATTGATGTGCCCTCAAATACTTGGTAGTTAGATACTAGAGCAACAATTAGCGTTACGAAGTCCTTGCAGAAACTCACAAGTCGAAGAAGGTCGACTAGTTTTGTGCAACATGTGTACATAAGAAACGATACCAAAGTCCAAGTTGAATTGTTGGGGGCAAATAGACTACAGTTGATTACAGGACATCTTTTGGAGTTACATGATGTCTTTTATTTACCCTCTATAAGGAGGAATTTGATTTTTATATCTATTTTGGATAGACAAGGTTATAGTCTTCTTTTTAGAACAGGAAAACTGACTTTGTATCGTGACCCTCTTTTGGTGGCAAATGGAATTTTATGTGAAAATTTATACAAACTTGAGTTGAATGATATTGTTACTATTACTTCTTCCTCTTCTCTTTATATTATTATTGGTTCTAAATGTATGAGGTTGGATTTGAGATTTTCTATATTATGGTACAAATGTTTAGGCCATATTTCTAAAGACAGTTTGTAGAGGTTGGTAAAAGATGGAATCCTTCAGGATCTTGATTTTTCAAATTTCACTACCAGTGTTAATCGTATTATAGGAAAGTTGATCGCTAAAGTTAGAAAAAGCAAAACAGACAAGTGCGAATAGAATTGTTGGAGTTGATTCATACTGATATATATGGACCATTTATTACACCTGCTATAGGTAAATACTTCATCACTTTTATTGTTGATTTTTTCTAGTACGGTCATCTGGAGCTCATTCGTGAAAAATCTAAACATTTAGATGCATTTAAGATTTTTTAAAAAAATGTAGAGCTTCAAAAGGGGAAGAAAATTAAGGACGTTAATTCTGATAGAGGTGGAGAGTATTATGGGTGTTATGATGAGAGTGGAAGGAATCCTGAGCCTTTTGCTAGATACTTGTAAAAATGTAGTATTGAAGCAAAATACACAATGCTAGAAACACCTCAGCAGAATGGAATTGCTGAAAGAAGAAACCGTACACTTCTTGACATGTTGTGATGTATGTTGATTGACCCTAATGTACTATATTTTTTGTGGGGTGAGGCATTGAAGACATTCGCTTATATCTTGAATCAAGTACCTAGTAAGTCAGTCCCAAAGACTCCATATGAGTTATGGTCAGGTAAGAAATCAAGCTTGTGCCCTTTTCATGTTTGGGTATGCAAAACAAAAGTAAGACCCTATAATTCACAATCTAAAAAGCTTGATCTGAAAACTATTAGTGGATACTTTGTTGGGTACATTATTGATCAAGGTGTTTTAGATTCCATTGCCCATCTCACACGACCAAAGTCATAGAATCAGATAGAGCTGTCTATTTTGAACATGAATTTGGTTCTAGTCAAGGGTCAAGAGAAATTGTATGCAGGGAAGAACGTATTCTAATCCCTATACATGTCACTTCTGCTTCTACTAATGACACTGTGATTAAAAAAATTCTAGTAAAATCTCACGATAAACCTCATAATCAAGTATAAGATGAAGTCATTGATACTGGGGATGATGAAGTTGTTGTGAGGAGATCACAAAGAACACGCAGATCTACCATTCCTGATGACTAGATTATCTATTTATAGGAACATGAGTTTGATGTGGGAGATACTACTGAACCTTTCAATTATCAAGAAACCATGAATAGTCCTCAATTATGATGTGGATGAATGCAATAGAAGATAAGTTGAGTTCCTTATTACAAAATGGACTTTGGGAGTTGGTTGAACTACCTAAAAATTGTAAATCCATTGGGTGCAAGTAGGTTTATAAAATCAAACATAACTTAAGTGGACAAGTAGAAAGGTATAAGGTTAGACTTGTGGCTAAAGGTTATAGCCAGAGAGAAGGGATTGATTTCAAAGAAACCTTCTCACCAGTTTCTAACAAAAGTTTCACTATGAATCATCATGGCTATGGTTACTCATTTTGATTTGGAACTCAATCAAATGGATGTGAAGACTGCATTCTTGAATGGAGATTTATATAAAGATGTTTATATGACTCAACCAATTGGTTTCAAGTTGACTAGTAAAGAACACGTGGTTTGTAAGCTTAAGAAGTCTATCTATGGGTTAAAACAAACATCAAGGTAATGGTATCTCAAGTTTGATAAGGTTGTCACTGCAAATGGCTTATAGGAGAATGTAGTTAATCAATGTATGTTTATAAAGGTCAATGGGAGCAGTTTCATTTTTCTGGTACTGTATATTGATGACATTCTACTTTCTTTTAATGATACTAATCTATTAGTTGAGACAAAACTACTATTATTTAGCCATTTTGATATGAAGGATCTTGGTGAGGTCTCTTATGTACTTGGAATTCAGATTCTTCGAGATAGAGCTAATGGGATTCTTCAATTGTTTCAAAAGACTTACATTGATCAGATTTTGAAAAAATTCAATATGCATTCTTGTTCTCTTGGAAAGGCACCAATAGTAAAGGGTGACAAATTCTCAAAGGCTCAGTGTCCATAATTTGATTATGAGAGAGATAAAATGAAATTCATTCCTTATACGTCATTTATAGGAAATCCAATGTATGTTCAAGTATGCACACGCCCTAATATTGCTTTTGTTAAAGACATGTTGGGAAGGCACTTAAGTGGTCCTGGACTTAGCCATTAGAAAGTGGCTAAGAAAGTCATAAGGTATCTTCAGGATAGCAAGGATCATATGTTGATTTATCAGTGAACTAACACTCTTGATATAGTAAGGTTCAGTGACGCCAATTATGTAAGACATGTGGATGTTAAAATGTCCACTTCAGGCTACATCTATATGATGGCTGAAGGAGGTATGTCATGGAAATGTGTCAAACAGACACTCACAGTGTCCTCTACAATGGAGTCAGAGTATATGGCGTGTTATGAGGCAGCTTGTCAAGCAATATGGCTGCAGAATTTTATGTCAGCATTGGGTATTGTAGACTCTACTTCGAGTCTGCTGAAATTTTATTGTGATAACTCCACAGCTGTAGCTTTCTCTAAGAACACTAGAAGTACTTCTCGCTCAAAACATATTAACATAAAGTATTATTTTGTTAAAGAAAAGGTCGTTGAATCCTTCATTACTATTGATGAGTATACACCTATAGCTAGTATGTTAGCATATCCACTTACAAAAGGCTTACCTATATTTGTGTTTACAGAACACTTCCCCCACATGGGATTGTTAGGAGCCTAGCTTGATAAGAATAGTAGGAGTTTGCTATTTTATATTTAACATGTTAGTACTTTGAACATATTGCTTATGACTTATATATATGAAATATGCATAATGGTATTTGCAGTCACTTCTTATTAATATTAACATATATATGTTGATATACATATACATACTATATATATATATATATATGTATGTATGTATATGTATATAGTTTGACGAAATGACAGGTACAAAAGGAGACAAATGCGTAGTCTCAATTATTGTACTACATGCATGTTGTTTTAATGGTTATTGTTGTATTTGAATATCTCCAGGGCTAATCACATGTATTAAATATATCCTGTAAATATGATATTGTATATGATTTATTTGACTGGCTTTGGATGATGGAGATTGGTGTGGTTGTTTGATTATATTGTCCAAGTGGGAGAATGTTAGAAGTATATAGACTATTATAATCACAACATTAATTCCATATTCACAACCATTAATTTAATTACCTAATCACAACATTAATTCCATATTTACAACCATATTCTCTTAGTGGTATTTACATTTATTGTCTAGTTATTGCTCTAAATAAAATGTGAATCTTGGTTGAAAGATTGAACATTGCATTAATGGATTCAGTTCTATATATTGTGGTTATTGTTTACTGCATTAATCCTTCCTCATTGTCTATTATATTTACATCCAATGATAACACCTCTCCTATTATTAGAGAAGGATTTTTTTATCTTGTGGAAAAGTCTCATATTAAATATAGTATTAGTTTTCCCATCACTTAAATATAACCTTTTCATTAGTTAGCAAATTTACCTCAACTATTACTTAGGACATTCTAACTCGGAAGATTCTTAGTTGCAGTATTAAACAAGGTAAACTCTATTTGATGGAATTGAAAAGATGGAGGACAAAATTTACTCATGTATATAAAACAAGTAATGAAGAGAAATCTTAGAAAACTATTTGGTTGTGATAATAATGATTAGGGCATCTTTCTTTAGGACACATTAGAAAATTATAACCATATCTTCTTTTAGATTTAAATGATTCAAATTTCATTATAATATTTGTGAATTGGCTAAAAGCCACCATATTTCTCATTTACTAAGTTTAAATAAAGTTTAGGACATTTTAGTTATTTATTATAATGTACAAAGACATGTAAAATTTCCATCTATTTCTAAATCTTGTTATTTTATGAGTTCCATAGACACTTAGTATCAAAAACATAATCGTGTTTGGAAAACTAATAATGTCATGCAATTCATAAATATGTCCTTTGGTAAACTTCTAAACCAATAGAGGACTTAAAATCAAACTTCTTCTACCTATACTCTGTAACAAATATGGCTTGGTAGAAAGGAAGAATTGAAAAATACTAAAGGTAAGTTATGCCTCCCTCTTTAGTATAAACAACTAATGTAAAATCATATATATATATCTTATAAATCTGACACCATTCTAAGTAACAGATCTTCAAACACCTTAACAAAAGATGCAATCCTTATTTTCAATTCCCCATCTCTCAAATCTTAAATATTGAGTTTTTGTTTGTACAATGTATGTTTACATTCCCAAGGCTTTAAACTTGATCCATGTGCAAATCAATGTGTTTTTTTGGATATTTAGATTTTAGAAAGGGTATTGGTGTTTTTATCCATAAAATCAAAAGTTAAATTATGACTTTAGGCTTTTTTTTAATAAGTCAAAACCTAATTATTTAGAAAGAGCTTTAATACATTCCATTTAGGGAGAGAACTCTGGTGAAAGAAATGTGTCAAAAGAATATAATGAATGAGATGAGTTTTTGAAGCTAGAAGAAGTGAATGAAAGGCCTGGTGGAAATTGTTAACAAAATTATAATAGCATTCATATGGTATTAATCCATTCTAAAAATACAAATTTTCCCATATTGATGCCACCAATTGAAGAATCAAATCATAATTTCAATCCTTGGGTATTCTAAAAACCTATATTTGATTATTCAAATGATATAAATGCTACACTTTGATTAATCTTTTGTTTCCCCTAAAAATTTATCTCTAGGATATCCACAAAGATTGAATAAGGGTATCCTAATTAACAATATGAACATCTCCTTAAAGACGATGATAAATACCTAATCAATGCTTTTTTTTCTCTAGTATAGATTCTTTAAATCATATTCACTTACTATTAATCAGTTGTCTAATGTATCTATTCCTACTAGTGTGTAGGAGTCCTTGGAAGATTCAAAATGAACTAATGCAATAAACAAAGAGATGGAGGCTGAAAAGGACACTTTACATGGGAGCTTGTATCATTACCTAAAGGAAAGAAATAAATTAATTTTAAATTGGTGCTTATGGTAAAATTTAGAGAAAAAGGAAGTATTGTTAGGTACAAAACAAGGTTGGTTATGAAGGAGTGTACATAAAGGTACAGGGTGGATTACCAAGATACTTCAACATTATCAACTAAGCTTTATGCAATTCACATTCTGATATCTATAGTAGTAAATTATAAATAGCCTTTGCAAAAATTAGATGTTAAAATCAAATTTCTTAATAAGGATTTAGAGGAGGAAGTGTAGATGGAACTACCATTAGGTGTGAAATATAGTTCTTTGAGTTGAAATGAAGTTTGTAAATTTAAGAAATCATTGTATAGGCTTAAACAAATGTCGAAAGCTTGGTTTTGGAGATTCTATTATAACATAAAGGAATTTGGTTATAAGCAAATTAGTTTAGGTCATACTTTTTTTGTAAACATAAGGAACAAAAGATGATTGTATATGTTAATGACATGGTATTGATAAGAGACGATACATATGAAATGAAGTTGTTATGAGAATATTGTTTACTGAGTTTGAAATGAAGAATCTAGGATAACTTAAATACTTCTTAGGAATTGAAGTTGCAATATGAGATTGAGGGATTTTTCTTTCACAAAGGAAGCATATACAAGATCTTTTCACTAAAAATGGTGTGATTGCTTATAAACTAATACTAATGCTTATAAAAGTGAATCACAAGCGTGGAAATTTTCAAAATCAAGTTCTAAAAAACATAAGTTTCTACTAATGATTGGTTGAAATATTAATTTATTTATGACATATGAGGTCAAATATAGCCTATATTTTGAAATTTGTAAGTCAGTTTATGCTTATGTTGAATGAAGAACATGTGAATGTAGTATATCAAATCTTAAGATATTTAAAAGGTGCCATGGGAAAAGGTTTATTATTCTTAAAAAAATAATGTTTCTAACATTGAGGGATAGGAGGATATTGAATGGCTGGGGGGTCAGACAATCAGAAAATGTATTTCTAGTTACATCTCTTTTTCAAAAGTAATCTCATTACTTAAAAAAGCAAGAAGAAAAAGGTTATTGCACTGTCTAGCACAAAAAGTTGATTTATGAGGTACAGATCATAGCGTATGTGAACTATTATGGACCAAAAGTGTTGTAGAGGATTTGAGAATTGGATGTGAAAATTAAGGTAGCTATTGAGATTGTACAAAATCTTATACAATATGATCGTAACAAAGACATTCAAGTTAATAATCACTTATTAAGGAGAAGTTAGATCAAAAGATTATAAAGTTCACATTTTTTTGTCAAAATTTTAGTTAACTAATATTCTTATAAGAGAAATTTGAGAAAAGGCATTTAATGACATAATTTTCAACTGGCACATCACAGATAATTTACAAGTTATACATCATAAATAGTTATGCTCTAACTTTAGAGAGAGTGTTGACATAAGTTATCTAGGAGTTGATTTAGGAATTGAGTTCTTAATTATAAGATTCCAGCTATAAGTTAATCAATTTTATAGATTACCATAGGAATATATAGTTTCCATATAATAAGAGGTTTTCTATTTTTTAGATGTGATTGCACCTATAAATTTGCTATATTAGAGAAGAAGAAGAATAAAATGAAAAGTTATTATTTAGTGGTCAACATGAGCATGGTCATCGAAGAAGAATATGGTATGCATAACTCTCCTAATTAAATGCATCGTTGTAACTCTCCTAATTAAATGCATCGTTGAGTATAATCTTGAAGTATATCTAGGAAAAATATCCACTAAACCTCACAAAGCTCGTCTCATATATTCCTCGATAAAAGAAAATATATAAAATATTATCCTTTCAATAAAAATTACTAGAAATGAAGATTATATAGACTTAAAAAATTATTGGTTTATTTTAGAAATCACAATTATTCTATTCTTGTCTCACTGGTTTGCAATGAGAGGATAAGGGAGTATAAGAAAGAAAGATCACACTTGCGATATTGATGGTATAAACAATCTCATTAGGGATGACATTTAAGCCCAAGCTTGAAATAAAAAAGGATTGATTGGTTTATTTTAGAAATGACAATTAATCTAATTCTTGTCTCACAAGCTTGCAATAAGAGGCTAACAGAGTATAAGAGAGAAAGATAACATTTGTAATACAAATAGTATAGGCAAACACATTAGGGATGGAATTTATGCCTGGGCTTGAAATCAACAGGCTAGGTCTAGGTTGACTACATCAAAATAACCCTTCTTTGAAAAACTTTGGTAGTGCTCTTGGATTTGTTTTCCTTTAAATTGTAAAGTAGTCAAACAACATCATTTTGCTTTTGAAACAAAACGACTTCATTTTTTGATCTCCTTGTTTCATTTACAATGAAGTAAACAATGTTGTTTGAAGCAAAACAATGTTGTTTTATAAACAATGTTGTTTGAAGCAAAACAATGTCGTTTTATCCTTACACTATTTTAAATCTGATGAAGTAGATGACATTATTTTAATCTAGGTATTGTCTCCCTCTCTTGCTCTCAGCCTTTAATAAATATTGCTTCCCTCTTTTGTCTTGCTCTTATTGTCACTAATGCCCGTACGCCCTCCTCTACCATTCTCTCACTACCAACCCTTTGCACTCTCTCTAGGTTCTAGCCATCCCTTTACTGTGTCACCCTGCGGAGTTGCCTCGCTATCCCGCTTCCCTACTGTCATCTTCTTTTGCTTCTTCTCTAGTCACCCACCAAGGTAAAGTTCTTGAGTCTTTTGACTGAAAATTTAACTTGTGAAATGTTAGAATTTCTAAAATTGTTTCCATTTAAAGGGTGTTTTTATAGACTTATATGGTCAGATACACGGGCTTATATGTGAGCATGTAAGTGATTGTGATTTTCAATAACTTACACGGTCATATACACGCTTTTGTATGTGACCGTGTAAGTATGATTAGGTGACATACACAATCATATACACATTTATATATATGACCATGTATGTATGGAAAAAATTTACAGCATCTGTTTATATGACTGTGTAAGCCCGTGAAGACACTTACATGCCCATGTGTGTTGTGTGACATGATCTAATTGACTTACACAGTCACATACACGCCTATATGTGTTGTGTGACATGATCTTAATGACTTACTCAGTCACAGACTAGCTAATGTATATAACCGTGTAAGTCACAGATATGTGATAATTGATAAACTTTAAATCTATGATTAATATTTATGTTCTCCTACTCTCTCCAATGTTTATCAATTATCAATTATGAATATAAATAACATATATATTTATATATTGATTGTTTTAGATGAATAACCATATTCCTTCCATGAAGAGTTATAATTCAATACCGAAGACAGAATTAGAAACTTCTAATCTTGTACCAAGTGAATATAGGAGTCAAGTAAATTGAAAAGTAAAATTTGGAATCACTTCAATAAGACTATATCAATGGAAGGACGAGAAAAGCTGAATATAAGTACCCTCAAAAGATGTGGGCTGAGAGTTTAAAAAGTGAAACCTCAAATTTAAAGAGACATATGGTTTCGTCCAGTAGAAAAAAGATTGTATTAGGACATCAAATTTTTTTTATCATTAACCTTATAAGAGAGAAGAATGAAATGACTGCAACATCTTAAGACAGTAACAAATCAAGATTTTTTGTTACTTCTACGGTAATTAGGGATGAAAATCCACTATCTATAGTTAATACCAGAAGATTTATGATGTTTTGCAACTCATTACAACCAACCTTCAAGGTTCCAAATAGGAATACATTGAAGAAGGAAATTATGAAGATATCCAAAAGATAAGAAGAAAGAAATTTTAAGAACATTGTCAAGTATTGAAGGACAGATTGTCATTAAAATATACATGTGGACAACTGATAACCAAAAAAAGAGTTATATGGTTGTGACATCACATTATATTGACAATAACTGGACTCTATATAATAAATTTTTAGGTGATTCATATTTTTAATATTCTTATCGTTTACTTTTTCAATATATTATGATTAATGTTGGTCATATTTGTATATGGTAGGTTCATTTATATGCTAGCACCATATACAAAAAAAAGTTGGAAACCTTGGTTAGAGACTGTTTGATAGATTGTACTATTGACACCAAGTTGTCCACCATAACATTTGAAAATTATAGCACGAATGTGTTATGATTGAAAAGTTGAAGAATAAGATACGAGTTAAGAGCTTGTTAGTTGGTGGAAGGTTCTTCCATATTTGTGGTTTCTGCATAATCTAAATTTGATTATGAAGGATGGCATTGATACGATAAAGGAAATAGTACATTTGATTTGGAATAGTATAGTATATTAGAGTGCAACACCTAAAAGTGTTGAGAAATTTGAGGAAACTGCTCGACAATTACACATTCTGGGTATGAAGAAGTTGGTTTTGTACTGTCCAACCGGATGGAACTCAAACTTCAAGATGTTGGAATCGACAATCCAATATGTTGATGGGTTTACCAGACTAAGACAAAGAGATTCTTAGTATTTACATGCCTACAGAAGACCAATGGGAGTTGGCTAGAGCACTTTGTGTGAAATTGGAATTATTTTATAATAAGATTGAATTGTTTTAAAGAACAAAATATTTAACTTTGCACTGTTGCTTTAGCACTATATATGAGATAAGGAAATGTTTATCTAATTGGATGTTTGATTCCATTGATTTTATTCGAGTTATGGCATAGTAAATAATGGAGACGTTGAATTCTTATTGATATATGGTTGGACATATTGTTACAGTCTTATATCTGCTGGACCCTAGGTACAAGATGGAGGGAGGTAGTTTTACATATAATAGGTTATATGGTGATCAAGCTCAAGAGCATATATATGTCATTAAACAATTATGGTATGATTTGTTTAATGATTATTAACTTAGAGTGGACAGAAATCATAATTTGGACCACAGTAGTTCAAGTTATTTAATTATAACCTCAGTTTTAGGTTTGAGCTCATCTTCTAAGAGCAATTTCTTACTTTCACTTACAAAATTTATGAAAGCAAAATCATATAATATGATCAAGTTAGATAAATATTTAACAGGAGATTGTGTGGCCGAAACTGAGGGTGTGCAATTCGATGCATTATTATGATGGAAGAGTTGTGGAAATAAATTTTCAATCATGTAAGTAATTGCATAAGACCTAGCTATTCTATCATTTACCGTTGCTTCAAAGTCTATTTTTGACACTGGTGGTTGGGTTATTAGTCCTCATCATGTTCAACTTCATCCTCATATTGTGGAAGCCCTTATGTATACACAAAGTTAGTTAGATGATGAAGATATTAAGGGTAAACTCCTTTCTTTTTGATATATCAGTTTCGTCTATTTTTTTATATTATCTTACCTTATATTATTTTTTAATTTGTATGTTAATACAACCACAGGTACAGATGCAGAGATGACTACTTATACTCATTAATCAAATATACATTATTTTGATAAAATATTTAATGATGAAGGTATATTAAATTATTTATTAATTTTTACCATGTGCATAATCTTCCTTTAATTTTAATATTACATTACTGAATATAATTATTTTACATATAGAAGAAGTGATGCAAACTATTGATGATCCTAACTATAACAATTAGTCTCTAGTCTCTAGTCTCAACTATCAGTCCCTTAAAGTCCCAAACTCCCAGTCCAAAACATTATTTCATGATTTTATCTTGAATTTTTGTAAATTGTATAGTTTAAAAATTTTGGATAATCATTTTTTTAAATTATGTAATCAAATAATGAATTTGCTATTATCATCAATTAATTGAATTGATCACTTTAATTATAACATTTTCTTTCACTTATCTTCCTTTATTAATTAATTTGGTTTCATCTTATTTATTTCATCAATATATGTATATTTTACATATTCATTCATTATAAAATCTCAAATTTTATTATTCAACTGAAATTTGTAACTTTAATTAATTGAATCGATCTCTTTAATTATATTTTTTATTTCATTTCCTATAAACCTATCCTTTTTTATTAATGAGTTTCCTCTTATTCAATGATCAATATATGTACGTTTTATATAGTCATTCGTTATAAAATCTCTATTTTTATTTATTAATTGAAATATTTAATTGAATTCATCACTTTTGTCATAATATTTTTCTTTCATTTCTTATAATATTATCCTATTTTATTAATAAATTTGATTTAATCTTGTTTATTTCATTAATATATGTACATTTTATATACTCATTCATTATAAAATCTTAATTTTTATTAATCAATTGATTTGTAACTTCAATTAATTGAATTAATCACTTTAATTATAATCTTTTTCTTTCAATTCCTATAATCTTATCTTCCCTTATTAATGAATTTGGTTTCATCTTATTCACTTGATCAATATATGTATGTTTTATATATTCATTTATTACAAAGTCTCAATTTTTATTAATCAATTGATATTTGTAACCTCAATTGATTGAATCAATCACTTTAATTATAATTTTTTTGTTCATTAACTATAATCATATCCTCTTTCATTAATGGATTTAGTTTCATCTTATTCATTTAATCAATATAGGTATGTTTATATATTCACTCATTCTAAAATCTCAATTTTATTAACCAATTAAAATTTGTAACTTTAATTAATTTAATTGATGACTTTAATTATAATCTTTTTCTTTCATTTCCTATAATCATATTCTCCTTCACTAATGAATTTGATTTCATCTTATTTATTTCATCAATATATGTACGTTTTATATACTCATTCAATATAAATCTTAATTTTTATTAATAAGTTGAAAATTGTAACTTCAATTAATTGAAGTGATTAATTAATTATAATCTTTTTCTTTCACTCCCTATAATTCTATCCTTTTTCATTAATGAATTTAGTTTCATCTTAATCTTTTGAACAATATATGTATGTTTTATGTATTCATTCATTATAAATCTCAATTTTTATTATTCAATTGAAATTTGTAATTTCAATTAATTGAATTGATCGCTTTAATTATCATCTTTTTCTTTCATTTTATATAATCATATCCTCCTTCATTAATGAATTTGGTTTCATTTTATTCATTTGATCAATATGTGTGCATTTTATATATACATTCATTATAAAATCTCAATTTTTATTAATGAATTAAAATTTGTAACTTCAATTAATTGAATTGATAACTTTAATTATAATCTTTTGCTTTCATTTCTTATAATCATATCCTCCTTCTTTAATGAATTTAGTTCCATTGTATTCATTTGATCAATATATGTATATTTTATATATTCATTCATTATAAAATCTCAAATTTGTTAATCAATTAAAATAACTTCAATTAATTAAATTGATCACTTTAATTATAATTTTTTCTTTTATTTCATATAACCATATCATCCTTCATTAATAAATTCAATTTCATCTTATTTATTTCATCAATATATGTACGTTTTATATATTCATTCATTCTAAAATCTCAATTTCATTAATCAATTAAAACTCGAAACTTTAATTAATTGAATTGATAACTTTAATTATAATTTTTTTCTTTCATTTCCTATAATTCTATCATCCTTCATTAATGAATTAATCAATTGAAATTCATTACTTTACTTAATTGAATTGATCACTTTAAATTTTTAATTAAATATATTTCTATTAAAAATTCAAAAAAATAAAAATAAAAAAAGTTGAGCCCCCGACCTATATGCCCTAGTTGTGCCTTGGGCTGCCCAATACACAATTGGGACTATATCCAAAGACTTGATAGAGTCTTGTGTTGGGCTTTGCCTAACCCACTGCCATCCATAAAATTCATTCATCTTGTTTGAAAAGACATAAACCTATCATAATATCTATACAACTTTTATTAAAAGGTGCATCAATATCACAGCTCTCTAAAAGTCAATAACAAAAAACCTTCCCAGGAATTAACCAGCAGATCAGTAAGAGAATAAAAACTTCGCAATGAAATAAACACCAATATTTATGTAAAAAAACCCTCCAATATGGGAGAAAACCACGAGTTAAATTGAAAAGCAGGTCCACAAAATAAAATAAAAATTTACAAAATTTAATCTTGAGCAATCGACCCTTGCTTAAAATAGTATCTCACCCCCAACTACAAGTTATCTCACCAAGTTTTAAGATTGAAACCAAGTTGATATATCAATCAACAAACTCTCAAACCAACACCAAAAAAAAGAAGATTGAGAATACTTTTCTACATGATTTTCTTTACTTTTTGGTATTTTTGGCTACTTTCTCATTAAACCTAGGCCTTTTCTCTTTTATATTCCGAAATAGGTTTTTTTCTACACTACAAACGGTCACATACATGACTGTGTCTCTTCCAACTTTAACTAAATTGTAGATGTACAAGATTACAAAAAGTTACATGGTCATCACATACGATCGTGTATGTTATGAACACACGCGTGTACATAACTGCGTACGTCATTACCCTTTCACATCCTTTAGCACACATTTTTAAAGACTTACAAGATTGACCACATGGTCGTGTGAGTAAAGTACAAGAGTTTATAGCACCCTACGTGACCATTTCTAACCAGAAAAGTTTGTTCTAACTGCCATCCATCTTGTTTTCACTCATTCATCATTCCTATAAATCATAAAAGTGTTTACGAATCAGCACCATTAATGTTCGTATGAATCTTCTTCAATATAAATTATTGCTCCTCAATCATGGACCTTAACCAATGATATCTAATATCTGATATCTATGTACTTTATGAGAGAAAGAAACATAGTATTTTTGCTCAAGTCAATAGCACTTTGACTATTACAAAATACCATATAATCTTCTTGCTTCATATCCAAATCTTGAAGGAATCTCTTCAACCAATCTCCTTACAACTTCCACTGTAGCTACATACTCTGCTTTAGTCGTAGATAAAGTCACACACTTTTGTAGCTTGGATTGCCATGAAATGACTCCCCTTGTAAACTTGAACATAAAACCTGAAGTGGATTTTCTTCTATCAAGATCTCTAGCCCTATCAGCATTCGTGTAACTTTTTAGAATTAGCTCACTATCACCAAAGCACAAACTTCACTTAAACTTACCTCTTAAGTATCTCAAAATCCATTTCAATGCTTTCCAGTGAACCTTCCCTGAATTAGACAACTATCTGCTCACTAACCTAATAGCCTGTGCAATATCTGGCCCTATACACACTATTTCATACATCAGAGACCTTATTGCAAATGAGTACGGGACAAAAGAAATATTATCTTTTTCCTTTTCTGTTAAAGGATATACACAATTACTCAACTTAAATTGAGGTGCTAGTGGCATGCTAACTAGCTTGATATGCTTCATATTGAACCTTTATAACATTCGCTCAAATATCTTTCTTGCGACAAACCACAATTTCCTACTCTGTTTGTCTCGAGTTATTTTAATGCCTAAAATCTACTTGTCAGGTCTCAGATCTTTCAAATCAAAAGATTTAGAGAAATCCTCCTTCAAATTTTAAATTATTCCAACATTTTAACCCACAATTAACATATCATCAACATATAAAAAAACAATGGTGAAGTTCTCACCTATGAACTTCTTGAAATACACACAAGAATTGGCATAAGTTCGCTGTAAACATAACCCATCATAAAGGAGTTGAACTTTTAGTACCATTGCCTTAGAGCTTATTTTAACCCATATAAGCTTTTCTTCAACTTGCAAACTAGATTCTCTTTGCCTTTAGCTTCAAAACCTTATGGTTGTTCCATGTTATCTCCGTTTCCAAATCTCCATGCAAGTTGTTTTGACATCCAATTGCTCAAGTTCAAGATCCAAGCTGGCAGTCAAACTCAATTATGTTCAAATTCAGGTCACCTTAACCACTAGTAAGAAGATTTAATCAAAATCTATACCCTTTTTTTGACCAGCCCTTTTCACCACTAGCCTTACTTTATTCTTCACCAGTTTGTCACATCTTTCCTTATCTTGAATACCTATTGATTTTTCATTGCTTGCTTGCCTTTTGGAAGCTTCACCTCATATGTATCATTCTGCAGCAGAGATTTCATCTCATCCTGTATAGCTACGAGTCAAAGATCTTTGTCTTCATAAGATGCAACCTCTTACACATTCTCAACCTCCCCCTCAATAGTAACTAACAGATATCCTATACTCAGATATCTTATAGAAGGCCTTTTTTCCCTCAAAATTGTATATCATTAACTATTGGATCCAATTGCTCTCCTGTTCATTATCCTCAATAAATTTATCTTTAATATTGTCTAGGTGTGGTTCGTCTAGCTCATTATTATTAGGTTGTACCTGATCACTATCAATATGTAGTTGGTCACACTCTTCATCTCCTTCACCTGTAGACTACTTAGTAATGATAGAAATTAGAGAAGAATTAATCATACCATAAGATGAGCTACTGTGTGTAACCTTATCTCCTCTCAAAAGATCTGCACTTCTCTCGTGATCTTGAAATACCACATCTTTTCTCTTGACCACTTTATGCTTCTCTGGGTTATCGAGTCGAAAGTCAATCTGATCATCATCATAGCTAATAAAGATATAAGGTATCGCCTTTGAGTCAATCTTTTATCTTTGAACCTTAGATACATGTTTCAATACTTTGCAGCCAAATACTCTCAGATGATGATATGTGCGATCTTTACCTGTCCACGCTCTCTCTCAGGAATCTCAAAATTCAAAGGAACTGAGGGTGCTTGGTTGATTAAATAAAATACAATTTTGATAGCTTCATCCCAAAATTTTGTTGACAACTTGGACATTTTGAGCATGCAACAAAACTTCTCCATAATTGTTTTGTTCATCCTCTCAAAAACACCATTATGCTGTGGAGTACCAAGTTCGATCTTCTCATGTATAATGTCATACAATTTACAATAATATGCAAACACCTTGGAAGCATATTCACCCCTATTATTTGTTCGTAGACACTTTAGCTTCCTCTCAACTTCCCTTTTAACCATGGCATGAAACTTCTAAAAAGTTTTAAAAACTTGACTCTTTGCTTTCAACATCTATACCTAAGTCTTCATTAAAGCATCATCAATAAATGTAATAAAATGTTCATTACCTCCTAGTAACTCCTCCTCAATTAGAAATTAAAAACTTGAATGCACCAACTCTAATATTTTCGTCTTCTTTGTAGATCTTCTCTTAAAGGAGACTTCATACTACTATCCTACCAAATAATGATCACAAGGATTAAGCAATAGGATGTCCTTGACTGGGATAAAGGATTTACCAGCTAGCAACTTTATTCTCGTCTCACTTATATGCCTCAATTGTTTATATCACAAATTTGAAGAAGTTTCCTCTTTAATTGTGTATACTTCACCATACACCTTTAAGGATTTTTTGTACAATGTGCAACATAACTCTCCCTAAGCAACAATCATTGCTCCCTTAGATAGTTTCCACTTCCTATCCCTGAAATTATGTTGGAACCTTTCCTGTTCTAACACTTTGCTAATAATAAATCTAGCCGTAAACTGGGATGTGCTATACATCTTTCAAGGTCAGCAAGCGTCTGACATTTTTATAAACTGAAATATCACTTATACTAACAATCTTGGCAAAATTTTGATTTCTCATCTTTACACTCCCAAAGCCTCCGCTCTTGTAGTTTGAGAAGTACTCCCCTTTTGGAACATAATGATACGAAGCTTCCATGTCAATCAGCAACTTAAAATCCAAATCACTGGCATGGACACATTCACTTGTCTCATAAACTATGGACAATTCGTTGTTTGTATTTATAGTAGTTGCAGCTGTATTCTTATCATCTTTATTATTCTGAAGATATTTTTTTCTAATCTCTCTTCCACTTATAGCAAAGCCTCTTAATATGTCCTGACTTGTTGCAATAATGATGTGTCTTCTCCTCTTTGTTACCTTTAGACTTGATTGGTTCTTAGACTTGTCACACCCTTTAAGACCTTTATTCTCTCTCCTTCCCCTACTTTCCGCCAGGAATGCCTACAAATTGACAACTCCCATCTCTTTTTTTTAGTTTTGATTTCTTCATTAAACATATTTAAAAATGTCAATGGGTCAGGCCGACCCAAAGGCACAGTAAGCAAGGAAACTCTCCAAACAAGTGAGTTTGAAAGAAAACCTTGTCCCACTCTCCATAATAACCACAATATTGTCGTCAACTCCCGGAATTCAAAAATATTACAAAATACCCCCACCCTAACTTAATGAGGGGATAGAAAACAATCATATTGTTTTCCCACTCCTGATAATAACCACAATATTGTTGTCAACTCCTAGAATTTAGAAATATTGTTATCAATTCCTAGAATTTGGAAATTTGAAATAGACAACAATATTTCTGAATTTCGGGAGTTAAACACAATATTGTGGTTATTATCAGGAGTGGGAATAAATATTGAGTTGAGGGAAGGGAAAGAAAAAAAATCATATTGTTTTACCACTCCTGATAATAACCACAATATTGTTGTCAACTCCCGGAATGCCAATCCACTCACCCGCCTTCCATCTGTCAACTAAACCAATGTCGTCTTGTCACCTATACTCTAAAGCTTTTCCCACTCCCGATAATAACCACAATATTGTTGTCAACTCCCAGAATTTAGAAATATTGTTGTCAACTCTCGGAATTTAGAAATTCGAAATAAGAACCACTTTATGGAATTCCAAGTGACATTCTTCCTTCAAAAGCAAAAGTTGAATGATCGAAGTCTCCTTCAAGTTCAATCGAAGAGAACAAAGCGAAGTCATCAATTCAACCATACGCTCCCAAATCCTCCTCGGGAGGGCTTGTCTAAGGAAGTTATCCTCTCGAACTAGCTCGGGGATAACATCTTCATTTCCCCTCTAACTCCCTCGGGGAGAACCAAAAAGCGAGTTTCTATGCCCCTCGCCCCTTCTATGTTGTTTCTCCGAGGGCCATGGTGGCCCGTGGCCTGACGAGCCAGGATGGGTCGACTTGTGGCTTGGCCCAGCCTGCCATTTATTTTTTTAAGCAAAAAATTCCAAAACAATGTCGTTTTGGAAATAACAGGAGGGCCATAGGCTAGGCCAGGCCGACCCATGGTCCGGCCCGGTCAGACAATGGTCAGCTCTTGGCTCTCCCCTGGTTCGGTTAACCTAGGCTAAAAATAGGTCGGGCCATTTTTGTCACCCCTAGACATACTCTCTTTGATTACATCTGAAGAAAGCACACTTTCAAGAGCTGAATTGTTAGTTGTCACCGCCAATATCTCCCAACTATCCGGTGGTGAACTTAACAGGAATAAGACATGAAGCTCATCATCAAGAATGATCCTCATTGTAGTAAGCTTATTAATTATATCCTCAAAATCACTTAGATGCTCAAACACAAATTTATATTGCAAATTGGACTTGCGTCTAGGAAGACCATTCCAATTGCATATGCTTCCGTCTCTAAGCATATGGATAGTTACTTTCAAGGCATAAGAAAATACAATGTCAAAAGTAAGTGATATTAAACTATAAGCAACTAGTGCATACTTAGCCTCTCCATTTCATGTTTTGCAAGAACATGGATAATATCTCATATGCCCTTATGTTGTGATGGACTTGCGGACTGACCGTGTTCTTTTGAAATATACTCGATCACACAGATATTAGGGTAAAAGACATCTTCTACCTTCTCTTTTCTAGCTAAGCCTAATTATGATGGTGACATCGCCCCTAAGGCCTCAATAGGAACCATATTATTAGCACTATTGCTACCTTTTTCATTCACCTTACCTACAAGCTTGTATTCACGTCTTCAGCCATAAAAAATTAGAGTAAGCGGTTAGAGAACTAAACAAAATTCAAGAAAAGAAAGAAAAATCATTCGTGTTTCTTCATCAAAAATGTCAACTATTAATAAATCTTCTTCCTCCAACCTTGCATCCTTAGGGGGTAAGAAAAGTTATTCGTCTAAAAGCATCGTCTCTTAATCCAACATTTAGTGCCCCTTACACGTATTATTAAAGTAAGGACTCTCTTATATAGATGTAAATCACTCGAGAGTACTTTCGGACATGCCTCACGATGTATTCTAAATACATGCTAAATATACATTATTTTTAGTATGATTTTCATGACTTTATGCTTGTACTTTAGACAATTCTAGAGAATTTGATACTAAAAAATAAGATATATCTTATTTCAAGAATTATTTCTACCTCTTCAAGGAAAAGAGGTGAATTGAAGAAGAATTGCACTAATTTGAAATAACTTCAGAAGAATAGTAGGACCCTAGAATAAGATACCTCCACATCACCGTGTTAGGATCATATTCAAAGATGGTTGATTTTATTTCTCCTTCGCCACCGTACATATCTCTATATTCTACCCTTGATCAAGCAAAACGGACCAAACATGTCCCATATTAATCCCTTGTTGATAGTGCTAATTTCCAACAAAAGTTACAGAATGTGGCAAAGACAGCACAACTGGTACACATTTCTGTATTTGGGCAGTATTATTAAAAATTAGGATTTTGATACTATTAGAAAGGAGGCAATTAGAGATAGAGAGTTTTCTGGCCAGAGGAGAATTTGAAAGCAGTAAAAAGTCACTTGGAGCCATCCTACAATAGCCATTGATCAAGAATAAGTTAATTTTGGAAGAAGAACAAAATTTCAATAAGATTCACTAAAGATTCAAGATTTAAGATTCATAACAATGATTTCTTATGAATGTGAATGTGGCCAAACTAAGTATTTCTGTTTGAAGTCGGAACAAAATGAAATATTTCTAGACGTTGAACGTACTCTTCAACTGTACTTGCTTTGATGAGAATGAAAGCAAAATGATATTGCAGTAGGATCCACGAGCTGTTATAGCAGATCCATCCACGTCTCGGTTGTAAAGAGGATAGATTATACCTGAGAATCACAACTTATTATTCAAACATAAAAAATCAATGTTAAATTTCTTACAATTTCTGCAGCTTACCTCAGAATAGACTGTCTCAACTGATCATCATTTTATAACCAAATCAAGGAAACTACAGTTACTCGTGAATATCATTTCTCCTGCAAAATTTCAATTCTTCACTTGAGCTCATATATCTGTCAATCAAACCAGCCAGTGTGTTTATCAACGACCTTGGGTCGAACACTATCCCAACCTTTGGATCGTGAATAGAATCAACGACTATCTGCAAAGCAAGGTTTTGGGCAAGTGAAGCAACAAGAAATACTCAGTCAGATAAACAAACAACTTAGAAGCACAGCACTTTGACATAAACTTGTGCCCATATAATATGTGACACAATATAAGAATTACATTTCATGGCTGGAAAAGAAATCCATGTTCTTCTGTGTTCATAATCCAGACAGTTCATGTCAAAGTTCTTGGCAACAGAAATTTAAAGGTAAGCAAAAGGTAACACTTTGAGAATATAAATAGAGAGCTTTTTTGAAGTTTATTCTTTCTTGATTAGATTCCTATGTTCCCACACAGTATATGACAGGCTTGAGCATAGACTTATCCAACTTTTTACCTTTTGAATATGCCATAATCAACTACAACAATATCTTCTGATAGCAAGCATAGTGATACTTTAGTTACAGCTCACAATACTCAATATTATTTCACTTACCACATTTAAGATACCTTGGGAGGTCAAGCAGTCAACATCTACAGGAACTCTACCATCTTTTGGCACTAAAAGGGTATTGATATATTGATATGGCTGCACAAAAATGTTAACTGCAATTTAAATAATGTCCCTAATAGTCTTTTTCATACTTCGTATTAAACTGACCTTTTGCATAGACTCAAGGCCAAACATAGTTGTTAAAGTTGATATATAACTTCAAAAACACCCAAATAAATCGATTTCCAGACACAACAATTGATTGCACCAATGTCACAAGCTTAGAATGCCTAATTTATAAACCCTATCTAAATAGATAAATCCCAAGTTCCTAGGATTTGATATGTTTCACTATATTGGATTAAATAGACAATGCAGCACCAGAAAATCATCAGAATACCTTCATGAAGGTGTAATTTTTTTCTATATACATACCAAATTTTCTAGATGATCGTGAGGATCTCCATATTTACGATTTAAAGCATCCGTAATGGCAGTAACAAAGCAAGAAGCAGAGAAGCCAGTTGTCTCTCGATCATGCGTACCATTCAGCAAAAGTACCTAACGAGGGAAGAAACTGAAATAATGCTGGATGTATATCTTCAAGAAAAAAAATCAATACAAGCAAATAATAGTATCTGGTGGCAAATCTGTGACGCTTCAGTTGATTCAAGGCAGTCATACAACAGCTATCCTAATGCCAACTACCATCTGCATAAAGCTCGTGTACAATTACCTTCAGGCAAGTCCTTGAAGTGATGGTCTCACCAATACCACGTAATACCTGAAAAATGAATGAACTATCGGCAAAGAAGCAAAATATACAAAAAAGAAAATCATTAACAACAAAGATCATATTGCTGTAAGATTTGCATCAAACATGTGATACACAAATGATTGAGGGAGTAATTGATATCAGGAAGGAGAAAGGAGAATAAAACAAGGATAGAACAGTACAGAAAAGAGAGAAGGAAGTGAAACATAATTTTCATGACAACTTCGAACTTCCAAAAACAGAAGGTTATATCCCCGTCCTCAGTTACAATGGTCACTTGGCATATAGAAAATTGGGCTTTATTCTCATTTAGTTACATTGTCCTTACAAATTCTTTACAATACTGAATAACAACTATTAAATGTATCCATACTCATCCTTTAAATAACATTTTACACAAGATTCAATCCTGGGAAATATTGTTGCAGATCATACAGGAACTCCCATGTCGCCTCCTCTTCAGACATATTAGATCACTGAAATTAGCACCTGAGTGGCAGTATGATTCTGACTCTTGCTCACCCTTATATCAAGCACTTGTATAGGCGATTTGTCCACAGCTGCATTGGCCACAGGAAGTATAGTTGAGACATTAGCTGCATTGTTAATGTATCTTTTGTGCTGTCAAACATGGAAAATGTTATGTATGAGGGATCCAAGAGGAAACTTCAACTTGTACGCAACTTTCTCTAGTTTGTCAATGATTTTGAAGGAACCATAGAACTTTGGAGCCAATTGACATTTGCCTATAAGGCCATAACATCAAATAAAGTCCATCTCCAATCTGAAATTCTCAATCTGTCCTCCTTTTGTTGACTTGCAAACACATTCTATTTTGTGCCCTTTCCAAGTGGAACTTAGCAACTCGCAATATTGCTTCTCCATCACAAAGAACTTGATCAATGGCCATTATCTTAGAATTTCCAGCAAAATAGGGGATACATATAGGTGGATGAAAGCCATAAAACACCTCAATTGATGAATGGTAACTTATATTATACCACCACTCTGCCAAGGCCAACCATCAATACCAATTGTGAAGAATGTCACTGTTAGAAGGTAGGTCTCCAGCATACGATTTTCTTGATCTAACCTTTGGTTAGACTCATGAAAATGATGTGGAATGGTGGCCCTCCATTTTTGTGCTAGGTGTTCCTTTGAATATACAAAACCTTTGTACCATTTCTCATATATCTCCATGTTTCCAGTATTATCATTTTGTGATTGCACTATCCCAGGTTGTTTATTAACCGATACAACATTGTCAATATTTACTTCATTTGCTTCCAATAACTTTGTGTTCTCTTTTTGTGAATGATCATGGGAGGCATCACTTTGAACAAATCCAAACCTCAGATTCGAACCATCTAAGAACTCATCTTCAATGATATTTTGCTCCCCCTGACAATGGTAGTTAGTATAGTATGAAGTACCTTCAAAGAAAGTAACATCCATAGACGCAAACAACCTTTTTGAAATTGGATCAAAACATTTGTACCCTCTTTGATTAGTAGGATAACCTACAAATATGCATTTATGTGCTTTAGGATCTAGTTTTGAATGTTTGGAATCATGATTATGAACAAAGGTCAAGCCACCAAAAATTTCAGGGGAATGTCAGTAATAAGTGTAGTAGTTGGAAAATGCTCAGTAAAAACCTGAATTGGTGTTTTGTAGTTAAAGATTCGAGTAGGACATTTGTTTTTCAAGTAAGTGGCTGTTAGAATTGCTTCCCCCAAATATATTTACGAAATTTAGTTTGAAGGCTCAAAGTTTTAACTATTTCAAGAAGGTGTTTGTTTTTTCTCTCAACCACCTCATTCTGTTGTGGTGTATTATTACATGAGCTCTAACGAACTAATCCTTTCTCAGCAAAAAAATTTCCCAACATATTGTTAAAGAATTCTTTCCCATTATCACTTCGAAATATTTTAATCTTACTCTAAAATTGTGTTTGAATCATGTTTTAAAATTTTTTAAGACTCTTTCAACATCAGATTTTTCTTCTAAGAGAAAGACCCAAGTGACCCTAGTATGATCATCAATAAATGTAATAAACCAACGTTTCCCAGACAATGTAGCAACTTTAGAAGGCCCCCCAAACATCAGGATAGATCATAGTAAATGTTTGTGAATTTTTGTAAGGTTGTGGTGGAAAAACCGCACGATGATGTTTTGCTAATTCACAAGATTCACAATGAAACATTGAAGGATTTTTATTTACGAATAACTTCGAAAACAAATGCTATAAATAGTGAAAACTTGGATGGCCTAGTCGACAATGCCATAACACAACTTCATTATTACTAGAAATTGAAATAGAATTGAAACAAGTTTGTTGGTCTTGCCTTCTAAAGGTCTATCCTTTGTGAAAAACATACAGGCCATTATTCTGTTCAGCATACTCAGTCATCTCCTCAGGGGTTAGATACTGAAATTCACAATGAGAAGACTAGAAATTAGTCGACAATTATGATCAAGAGTAAGCTTACTCACGGACAAGAAGTTATATGATAGGTTAGGAACATGGACATCTTTGAGTTTTAGGGAAGGAGAGATAGACATTGTTCCTTTTCTAGGAACCGAAGTAAAGGAACCATCAACAATTTTGACCTTTTGATTTCCTGCACATAAAGTATATGACGAAAAAAAGTGCAGAATACCAATCATGTGATCAGTGGCACTCGAATGTAATATCCAAGGGCCATTAGTGTTGGTACAGGCCAAAGACATGGGGAAAGCATTACCTGAATGAGCTAGAGAACGTGATGGATTAGGAGTATTTTGAGATTTAAACATTTGGTGTAGATGTTCTATTTGTTCCTTGGTTAAAGGAAGAGATTCTGAAGATGATTGCTGCCCTAAATCAAAATTGCTCACTTGGAATGCTCTGACTTCTCCCCCTGTCTTGATGTCATTGCTTAGTTTCTTTTTCCAATTAGCTGGTTTTCTATTTAGCTTCCAGTAGGTTTCCCTAGTATGCCACGGTTTTTACAATGGTCACATTAAGGCTTTTGTTTTGCATTTATCTCCTTCTTAGTCAACTCCTCAAGTCACAAGAGCTGAACCTTCATTCTCTATTCTGGTTTCACCAGCATTCTTCAACATCATTTGTCTTCTTGCTTCTTCTCTCCGTACCTCTAAGAACAGTTCTCTTATGGTCGGTAGAGGGTTTCTCCCTAAAATATGACCACTAATTTCATCCAGGTCTCTATTTAATCGGGCCAAGAAGACAAATACACGTCCTCTTTCAACTTTCTTCTTGTACGGAGCACTATCACTTGGATTTACCCAACTTTCTTCATCAAACAAATCTAATTCCTGCTATACAAAAATCATTTCATTATAATACGTTGTTACATTACTCTCACCTTGTTGGATTTTCCACATTCTGGTGTTTAATTCAAACAATTATGAGTAGTTGTCCAGATCTGAATATGTTTCGACAACTGCTTCCCAAATATCACAAGCTATTGGCATGAATATGAAGGGCTTCCCACTAGCTGGTTCCATAAAATTGATTAGCCATGCAGTAACCATTGAGTTTTTCAAACGCCATCTAGGGTCGTTTGTAGCTAGTTGTTTAACCTCGCCATTTAAATATCTGAGCTTCCCCTTGCCATTGATCACCAAACATACGGACTGGGACCATTTAAGGTAGTTTTTCCCATTCAGCTTACGAATGGTTTTCTTCCATTCATCGGTGCAGGCATGCTACTTCCTCCTACTGAAGTCGCCCTGCAACTGTCATCTGAATAAGTCAAACCAGAACCCACTATGGCTGTCTTAAAATGCATGATTTTATCCTATCGCTCTGATATCATGTTGACAGCCAGTATAACATCAGTATCCTAACTACTTATTTCTACTAATCTGCAGCACCCTAACTAAGGTGTTGATTTATAAAATCAGTCTCTTAACTACTTCTCTCTACCAATCTACAACACCGTAACTACTTCGGTGCTGATTTATCTTATCTTGAATCTAGGATAAAATTTTCCTATTTTATTGGAATCATTATCTACTAGATATCAGTTTTCCTAATTTACCAATATAGCATTTTATGGATTTTGAAGACATGAGTTAGGAACAATTGTGTTACTTGTTCAACTGCATAAGGATGATATAAGGCAATAAATTGGGGATATTTACTCAGCTTGTCAACTACCACTAGGGTTGCATCATGCCCTTAGGATTTAGGAGGTCCTTTATGGAGTCCAAGTTGACTTTTGTCCGACTGGCAGTGGCTGAAGAGTCCAAGAGAAGTTACAATCTTACACTAGTTTATGTAGCAAGCTTAACACCCATTAATAAATTTCCTCAAATCCTTTTGCAACCCTTTCTAATGGAACATAGATTGCACTCTCTAGCTGTTGGTAAAATTCTAGAATGACCTCCACCAAAACCACTGTGCAACAATTTTATGATTTTATTTCTGAAGAGAGGATCAAACCCCACCACATTCCTGTCCTTCCACTTCAAAATGCCATCCAGCAATTGGTAAGAAGTTGACTGCATCCAACCCTATTGAAGCTTCACCATCAAATCTTGAAAACCAAGATCCTTGCTCTAGCTTCCTTTAGTTTCTTCCAACAAATCATTCTGCAATTGGGATAGTGCAATGGAAAACAACTCAACACTGGAGGTCATAGATTGTGCATCTACAACTGAATTCTCCCAACCCTTTTAATACACAATCGCAAAATCATACATTAAAAGCTTAGGGAGCCAAGCATGTTGGAATGGGGTGCTAATCTTTTGCTCTAACATATACTTAAAGGCTCTTATGATCAGTTTTGATAGCAAACCTTTTTTGTTGAGGAAGTAATGTCAGTACTTCATTTCCATGACCGCAGCAAAAACCCTTCTCATTAGAGGACAAGGAACTCCTTCATAATGCCCATCATGAGCCCAAAGGACATAACCAAGAACTCATAATGCTCCTCATAAGTTCTAAAAGCTGTCTTGGGAACATCTTGGGGGCACATTCAGATATGGTGGTAACCAGATTACAGATCAAGCTTTGAGAACCAACCAGCCCCCTTGCAACTCATCCAAAAGATCCTCAATTGGTGGAATAAGAAATTTAGCTTTGTTGATTTTCCTATTGAGCTCTCAATAATCAATGCAAAATCCCACAAGTGTTGTCCATTTTGAATAGCACTACTGGTGAAGAAAAAGGACTGTTGCTATGTTGGATCATCCCTGGAGTAACTCCTTAACTAGCCACTCAATTACATCATTTTGGATTCTTGAGTACTTGCAAAGTCTCATATTAACAGCTTCAGCACCCTCCTTCAAGTTGATCTTATTATTATGAATTCTATGGGTTCTATGGGGAGGCCGGTTATTTGTGCACTTCCATTGTCTATCAAGATTGGAGTCGTTTTCACCCAAAAATCCAACTACTCTCATTTGTTTATACTTTCTATCTTGCATCCCAGAGATAGCTTGCAGGGATGTTAATGGGGGTTCAATTCAATTTACCTAAGAAGTATTGGCGGCTTCCTCACCTCCCTTGGCTATCTCCTCCTCATCATCATCTTCCACTACAAAGAGGTTCCATTGTTTCTTCTTGTATTTGTGGCCTGGTATATATCTCTCATTACACCAAAAACAAATGCCTCCTACCTTTTTATCCTGAGATTCCGTACTGTTCATTTGCTTCAGATTCCTCTTCAAGATCTTCCCTCCATGAGCCCTAGATGATGAAGCTGCTTGTTATGGAGTTGGCAACAAACCAGAGTGTGCAGTAGTTTTAGGAACTATTTGTGCTTGATTGGAAGTAAAAGCTGGTACAATAGCCAATCCCCCAGAGCCCATAGCTTGGTATGGTCTAGCATAAGAGGTCTTAGTTTAGCAAATAGCTAAAATAGCCTCCTGTTTCTTAGCTAACACCAAATCTTGATCGGGAGTTTTGAGATTAAACATCTTAACCAGCAGCTCCGTTTCAAGTTTTAATCCCTTAAAAAAAACCTATCAAATAGGATTCTACTATGGACAATTAATTGGAATACCTTTCAAATCTTGCACAGTATCACCTTACTCAACCAATTTGTTGAAGCCAGTTAAATTCTCCCATAGGATTTTCAAATGCCTCCTCCCCAAATCTTTGAATCAAGGCAATGATGTTATCTTCATACTTCAGATCTTCTTGGGTCATGCAACTTCTGGAGGACAACTGATGGCTCTCTAGTTCAACTCCCGATTCAAAGAGAATATGTTTGAGAGGGAATAGATACCCATCTCCATCATCTGGAAAAGAATACAAGATAAGCTGAGTACCCAAAACTATCACCAGCTAAAGAGGGAGAAGATGACCCTCCATTTTGCTTATGCAACTGTATGAATTGCTGCAACATCTTCCTCTGCTCACTTAACTCTCAGTCTCTCTACGAGACCCTTCCTGAATCCATTCACATGATTGTCCCTTGATTGATTCTTCCATGCATTTCATCTCCTGACCATGTGTGCCTTCCACTATAGCTTAATCCAATACAAGAAAGATCTTTGATACCACTTGATACACGAATAAATTAAGGAAAGGTAACTGATATCAGGAAGAAGAAGAAAGGAAAAGAAGACAAGGAAAGATAGAACAATCTAGAAAAAGATGGAGAAGGAAGTAAAAAGGAATTCTGATAACAAATTGTAATTCTCAAAAGCAGAAAATCATTCCCGCATCCTCTATAATTACAGAAGTAACTAGGCATATAGATAATTGGGCTTGCATATTGGGTGACACACCAGAGACTCTTCTCTCGTTATATTGGCCTTGGGGATTCCTGTTTATAATACTAACTAAACTATACCAACATGTGAAGCCACATTGAACCTGCTGATTTTCTTTGTCCTTCATTAATGGGAGATAGATCCAAACATGCATAGGACCATCCTAAAATTTCAACTCAGGCATAAATTCTGATTCCGATGCATGATTAACTTCATGGCTTGGCTTCAAGGGTATATAAAATCAGTATCTCTTGAAATTAACAGTTATCATATGTTCGTCATACAAAGAATGATTATCAAGATTATATATCTGATTATTTTTCCCAGGGATGAGTTTCCAACTATTAGGGAATAACATGCATGACTCCTCTTCACCTATACCTTACAGTAGTTTAACTCCGTCAACCTGTTCCCTAACTTATGGAACCTATTGCAAAGAAGAATTATCCAGTTTGCAAAAAAAAAAAACAATAGCTTAATTAAGTGCCACGTACAATTGGACATCCATCATTTATTTACAAACTTTCATCTTATCTAACCAAATGTTCATACCCAACGACCAATTTGATAATCACAAATGTTCCGAGTCTAAAGAGAAAGGGACATGAAGTCAAGCATGTTAGTAAAGAGTCGAGAGTGTTACCAGTGAAGGGCAGATGGAAGTGAATAAGGACCCCATAGCATAAACAATGCAGTCCACACTTCTCAATTGGTCAAGTACAGATTCATTCACTGTGGGGAAGACCTAGTCAATAAAACATATTAAATCAATACAAGTTAAGAAGGAGAAACTCAAGAGTACTGACCCTTAATATATGTAAAAGTTGATCTCTTTTTTTTTTTTTTCTCATGGGCAGAAATAGAGATATCCCTGGTGTATGGGAAATGCTTGTGGGTGGGATTTATACTATGTCGTTCAATGCAAGTTCTACTTATAGACCAATCTTTACGGCAACAATTTCCATAATAGTTCACATAATATCTTCTCATGAATAACATCAACAGTCTATCATTATTTTGATGGACAGGTTTGGTATTTTCCCGACCCCCTCATATTCATAATAACAAGAAGTTCTACATAAATTACATTAAATTAAAGGGAAACAAATAAAATCTTCCAAGTAGCAAGTTACAACAAAGAATAGGGAGACAAGAACTATGTAAAACTAATTATAGAAGAACAAATGGATTAAGGTTTCATTCACCTCGTGCAGGGAACTTCCACCCTCACTTGACATGTAGAACACCCTCTTTACTCTTGAAGGAAGTGGTGGAATTGAAGAGCATCCCTGATCAATAGCATGAATAAGATTTCTTCATTTTATGAAAGATTAAAAGTTGCAACATGCTACAAATACTAACAAAGTAATTTATAGACTAATCAACATCTAGTCCTTTAAGTTGAGTCCTCACACCCTGAACAGCCCTTTCACCATATACTGAAGGAATTCATTTAATCATATAGAGATCAATTTTCAATAAAATTTCTCATTTAATTTTCTGAAACTGTTAAAAAGTGTAATTTTCTTTCTTATAAAAAGATCGACATCACATGAGCTTGATAAAATGGATGAAAACATGCAAAATGCCAGAATTTCTCACGGAACAGCTGTTCTTAAACTTATTGCAAGTCACAAATAAGACCCAAATTCCTCAGAAGTTTCTTAACAGATTGACTAGTCATTATTCAAATATCCAGAGTAAATTACATGAACAGTCCATACAATAATGCATAACAGTAGGAAACCAATTGGGTATATAGGCTTCTAAGGGTCACAAGCATAAAGGAATACCTTATCAATAGGTTGCATATATCCATTGGTTGGGTGAGAAATCTCATTCTGACCTCGTATTATCATGCCATCCTGTATTCTCACCATTAAATAGAAGTCAATTTTAGGAAAATGCTGCATGTCAGATAATTTTAACATTACTCTTGAAAGAATCCACATATTTAATAGTGACCGATAAGAATAAAAACATAATTACATGAACTTGAAATTATGCAACACATTGTGCAAGTCTAAGGATCAAATAGGAAGCATAAAAAAGTAACTCATCAAGCAGCAGGAATCAATAAAAATATGTGAATTATAATCGTAAACAATGAGTATAAACAAAATTATATCAAAATGGGACAATTATCTATATAACACACGAAATAAACATGAAAATAGGGAAGTTTGATGATGCATGAACATCTGAAAGTATGTGTAGTAGTACCCATAATTCACACCCTAATGTGAGCCTGTCATTTGTCGAGATTACAGGTAAGACCAAACTCTCTGATGGAATTTGTGAAACGCGTGAGAACAAAAATATTGCAGCATCTAAAGACTGAAAGAATATGCGTGCTCCTGCAAAAAAGAAGTTTCCAATGCTGCAAAAGGGGGATGGAGTTAGTTATATGAAATAATACCAAAACTTTTTTGCACATAAAAGCAACGTGGAGAAACCAATCTGAAATAAACTTGACCATAAAAAGAAGCCCTTTGTAAGATCATTCTCTTATATGGAGGCAAATCTGGAAAAGGGAAAAAAAGGAAGCTCTAACATTCAAATGAAGAGATCAAGATGAACGAAATACAATCATTCAAACTTCAACATACAAGGAATGTTACCAACAAATAACTGGGCACCATTACGATCACAGTAAAATTCTAAGATCCCACAAAAATTACAAGGCCAATAGTGGCATAAAGCCCAGTGTACCTTTAAAAAATGGCAATTATAACACACAAACTACAATGGTACCCATCTAAAAGCGCAACCAAAGAGAATTCTAGTGCTAATCAAAATGCCAAAAGGTACCTGCCATTACTGAAGCAAAATGATTCATTTGGTCGACGGAGGATCTGTTTTCATAGAACATATTTCTGATATAAGCACATCAACTAGTTTTATCTAACAGTTTGATAGATGACTGAAATCTTAAATAACAGCAAATAGAGAGAAAAAAATTCCTGAAAGGGATGGTGTAAATATAAACACATAATAAGAAGAAAAAAGAACTGCAGTGAAACCTACAAGCTGGTACCTTCCAATCCAAAGACAAAAGATATAGAAGTGAAAAGAAGTCAGATGATGAATTGTTTCTTTATTCGCAACATTGAATTAAGGTACAAACAGTAACATAACAAGAAAAGCAAATTTTCCTCTGGATACTGGTCAAAAAGACTAAGAGAACAAGCATACAAGACCATAAATCTTTTCACAAAATTAGGAGCCAGCAGAAATATGTCAAAAGAAGAAACTAAGATGAATTGTCAATAAAATTGGCAGTATTTTCTACAGGAATAGCCTACCTCATTCTGGAAATAAATTAGAAAGGCTCGAATTGTTTCTCTGTAAGGTCTTGATACACCTTTCCATAGAGAGTGTTCGCCTTCCACAATGTTATACCTGTCAAAGCTCAACTAAGGACAGTATTATTTAATTCCCTGCCATAGTTATACTTGGCAAGTAAGTAAGAAAAATTCAGGATGCAACCAGAATAAGGTACAGAAAGAAAAATCAGATCTTGCAGTAAGGTTGACTGTATTACCATTCTGATTTAGCTTTTAGTGCATCGAGAGGAAGACGATGGCCAACCAATCTTCGGATTGCAAGAGCCTCAGCAGTACTTTCATCAGACAATCTCAAACATCTTGATCTAATGTCTCCAACCGCAGGACCACCTAAGATATATCAATCTTTAACTTCCGCACAAAAGAACATAACAGTTTATCCTATAAAGAGAAGTCCAAATATTTGAGTCTGGTTGATGAAAACGTTCTTCAATGATTAACCATTGCCCCTCAGAAGCAGTTGAGATCTCCTAACAGTATGCAGAAGAATACAACTCTCTGAAAAAGCACTAACTGATGTACGCCAGAGGTTCAAATTTAACCTCTTTTCATCAACTATGGCGAGTCTTCTTTGAAGTAGAATTTTTTACCAATCTAAATTCGAACTTCTAATGAAGAACGAAGAAACAACTAGTATATATTCTTGCTCCATCACCAACTTCAATATTTCTGGCTGTACGTTAATTCTTGAACAACACAAACCAAGACCAAAATTGCGACCCTAGCAAGCATTCATGAAATCTACGGGGGGAAAGATCTTGAATTTGAGACTTTCTATACCAAAAATAATCTCAAAGAAATTACCAAGGACACGAACTATCTCAGCGGTACTGCCACCATCATCAGAAACGGGGAGAACATGAGCAACACGAGTTGTCAGTCTTTTGAGCTCTTCCACGACACCGTTGAACGCAGTCCCACCTGCAAGGAAAAATGAAAACAACCTTTATGTACACACTTGCCCACTTCAGGATTTGGATGAAAGTTGCTATCTTTGAAGAGAAAAAATGAAGAGCATAGAGAGACACCTGAGAATACGAGAAGCGAGGGCTGATTGGCGCTTGAAGAGGAAGAGCAGTGGCATTGAAGCGAAGCTGACGTAGAAGCCATAGGCAATGAAAGAGAAGATTTTGAGTTGTTGGGCTGTGAGTGTAATGAAAAGTTGGAGAAGGTGAAGGGAAGGTAGGGAATGAAAAAAGGAGAGTGTCGGAGAAGAGGAGGACTACCGTTGCTTATGGTGGGACCCAGCAAACTCTCCGCCATGTTACCGCTATTTCTTCCCGGACCACCACCACCAACACCACCTCATCCGTTCTTTATTAATGATATCATTTTTGTTTCTCCATTCCTTTTTCTCTCTTAGTGAAAGGTAAGTTTTAGCTGTTTCTCCCTTACCTTATTCACTTCTTCTTTTGTATTCATATGAAGTTCTCAAATATTATACAGATGTTACATTCATTTCTTTAAGTTGACTGTCAATGATTTTTTTCACCATATAAAAAAAATCAATTGATTGAAAATACATGTAAAATGAGTTTCAGTTAGTTATAAGAGTACCTGTATCTCCCTACCACCTCAACTGGCAACAATTATTTGAATTCATGAGGTACATAATAGCGAGGAAATATATTATAAAACGAGACATTTGCCTTGCCTTTCATTAAAGGTTGTCTAATATTGTCTCTTTTCCTTTGTGTTAGTATCTCTTGCTCCCTAATTAACAATGAATTTGTTTTCTTCTTGATACCAATAGCAAACTTCCTTGTTTTCATAAATGTTGATGTGAACTTCCTCCCGTCGATTAATATGATGAATTAAACAAATTGAGAGAAGAAAACAATTATAATACACAAGCTAAGTTGGTTAGGACTCTTATGAAGCTGGTTTGTGTATAAAACTGATCAAGGTAATGAACTCCAAACATAAGACTAATCTAACCGGTATTAGATGCGATGTATTTCCTCAACCCTGAAGGTGCCTTGTTTCTCCTCTAGCTAATATCCAATAGCATCTGATGAAAGTAAGATATTGTCTTATTTTGTATAAATGACATGACAAAATAGCCACTATCTAGACTTTTTTACTGTATATGATTTCCCAGTCAAGTTCAAAGCCTTCTCTCAGTTGACTTAATGGTGGATGAGGATTGTTATGGCGATGATCCTGCTTTGTTGTTGCCCTTCCTTTTCTAAAGAAAGCCTTCTTAACCTTTTTCCTGAAAGAGAGGTAAAAAGGGGATATCATCCCTAGAATCATATTAGTTCAGTCTAACGACGAGATAAATTTGACAGTATTAGTAGGTGCTTTATGACAATTTTCACGATCTAGCAGAGGCTGAGAGAGTGGTACCTTTAAACGCTGCCTTCTTTGTGTCTTAGAAATGGCTAGAAAAATGTTAAGATACAACTTTCATCAAGCTTACCTATGTTAGATTATTCTGCACCAGTCCAAGGTTTTCGGGCTTTTCTTCAAGATTATTAGAAAGACAAAATTTATAGGACGATTGCAATTGTCTTCCTTCAGTCATTAAAAAAGACTGGAAGACAATACAATGGTTAGCACACAGGAGAATAAGCTTTCAAGTAGGAGAACCATTATGAAGGAAAAAGAAAAAAACGTTCCTACCGTATATGTTGCCAAAGATACAGAAATAAATTACAGTACATAAACGACATTCTATGAACATAAAACGAGCCATGGGAATACACTAATAATCACCGCTGAAAGTCACGCGCGCAAGGTTCCATACAGTAAGTGTAACACCCCACTCCCGCCGAACTCGAACCCGATATCGATGGTGATATCCGAATCCGTGCCCCGCGAGAGTGGCGTGTCACATCACTTAACACTTCACTTAACAAAAGTCGGTATAAATTTTTTTTTTAAAACGCTTTGCACATATCACTCATTTGTGTGCCCACTTTTTCATTTCGAAAATACTTTGTCTATTTAATCAGAAAGCAGAACATAATACAACACAATGAAAATCACAAACACTTTTATTAGCCACTTGGGCCCATTTGCAATTTCACAATACAATTGTTTCTCAAAATTCTCAAAATCAACTGTCATAATTAATTACAAGTTAGTACAATAATTTGCGGAAAATACAATCAATAAATAGACACAATGCAGACGCGAACTGATCCCAACCTCTTC
>JANIIA010000002.1:37013452-37030126 GCA_027478495.1 Erythroxylum alaternifolium | reverse complement strand
GATGTGACACGCCACCCTCGCGGGGCACGAATTCGGGTATCACTGTCGATATCGGGTTCGGGTTCAGCGGGAGTTGGTGTGTTACAAATATAATTTCAATAACACTAATTGTTTGCCAAAAATTCAATAAAATTATCAAGATAATTAAATAAAAATACATATTTAACATAAAAGAAAATATATTATTACATATTATTTAGATCATATTATACAAAAAATACAAACTTGTCATCAAGTTTACAATCCACTTAACTTATGGAGGCATAAGTTTAAAGATGGAAAATAATATCTGACTACCAATACATGTATGCAATGATCACCCACTTCAAAATCTTTCAACGTAACATAATGAAATAAAGGTTCAAAATTTCAACCAAATTACAACAACCACAAAGTTTAGCATAAGACATAGTTTAAAGTATCAACCAAATTAAAATAACTACAAGGTTCAACAAAATATAGTCATTAGGATTTAATATAATAACAACCTTTTGGCCTTAACATGTGGTTCAATACGTAGTAGATTTTCCAAATGCGTCTTGTGATTTATTGGAGTTGATCTTTTTGTGCTCAACTTGATCCTCCTTATGTTTTAAGTTTATTTATGCATTTGTATTCTCAATTGTATTTTGAGAAGCTTAAATTATATTTGCATTGTTCCTTAGAGGTTCAAAAACCTGAAATTGAATTCCACCTATTTATCATACATTATAAACATAAGGTACAATGTTAGCACTAAGTATTTAATTACATATAACTAACATAAAAACATATTTGAAAAATAAACTTTAAAATAAGTGTTCCCACTATCTTCTTCAAATTTTATTTCATATCTTTGAATTGCATATAGAAACTTAAATAGTTATAATGTTAAAAAATATATTCTACTTAGAAAACAAAGGTAATATTCACTAACCAATCTCCTCCCTTTTTAACATAGATAATGGGTTTTTGACCATACATATTTTCATTGTCTAGGTCTTCTAATTAGATAATAACTGTCAATATTGGATGTCGATACTTGAATTTTTAATGCCTTCCTTGTTTTTACTGCAATATACACAAGTACTTTTTCATGAAAATTTTGACATTTTAAACAACAATTGAAATAAGTGCAAATGAAAAAGGTATATAATCAAATTAATAATTTCCGGTTGTCTCGAAGGTTGATCTTTATATTTGGATCCTCTTTTGTTATGACTAACTCCATAATATGTTGGTATTTTATAACTGCTCACAACTTGCTCAATCAATTTGGGTTCCATAATGCTTTATTTTTATCTTTTCTTATTGCTTTTTTTTCATATCTTTTGGATACTTTCTTTATCAAAGGGTTTGAGTGATATGTTTCATTTTTTATCTAAATTTTGGACAACTACTAAGTTTCATATCATAATAATAACTCTTCAGATAAATTTACACTCGTATTATCAGCGATATTTTCCCTTTGATACGTTATGTAAGTCATTGCTTGTTTATATGGGATGTTGTTAAACCCCAAAGTCTACATTAGTAAGTTCTTACTAATAAATCAATAATGAATTTGTTTTGTAAAATATATGACTTTAAACTTTAAATTCTTATTAGTTTTGGTGATACACTGTTTTGTATCTCATTTTTATAACCTTTGTCTTCTTCCTCATCCTTAAATCATCATTGAACTTAATCATCATATCGCTTTTTTCATAAATTCAAGTCATTAAGGCAACTCCAATATCCTCAAGCTCATTTATCAAGCTTTTTTTAGTGCTTTACAAATAAATCCATTAAACCTCTCTAATATGTTATTATGACCAATTTCACCCTTTGTTTTTATGTTCCCAAATGCCTTCATAATAATCATAGTTTCCTTTACTTTAAAGTCATCATATGCTTTTTTTGATAAATTCTTCAATTGCTCTATTGTGTCATCAATTTTACTTTTATTATGCAGCTTATTAGTTTCCAAAATAAACTCTTATATGTTTGACTTTTAATTTGCATAAGCATGTCAAACACATCTTCTATGCTCAACTTTTGGGAAGGATTCTCTTATACATCCACTAAAAAAAAATTTAAAAAATGCAAAACAATGTAATGTAAGTATAGTAATTGAATGTACATATATAAATAAGCATAAGCAGTACAAATAATTAAAAGTCCCTTTTGTTTATTGCTTACAAAAGCCCATGCATACCTACTTATGTTTATATCTTCACCAAAAAAAATTTAAAAACTAATGCCCAAATTAGGAATTCTCTCTTTCAACCATAGCCTAGCTAAAGAAAACATCTTATTGTTTACATCTTGATTAATTGTAGCTAGTAACGCACCTCTAAAAAATATATTTTAAAAAAGTCCATCTAACTCAATTATTTTTCTACATCCAATATTGAAACCACTAATAACATTGAATTTAAGGATCTATTGACGACCATTACAATTTTCAATAGCTTCTTTTAAGAACAAATCACTAATTTTCACTCACAAATCTAACTATAAGTAGACATTATTAAAGGTAAAACATTCAAATTCTAAAGAAAATAGCACAAAAACTAATATCTTCCCTCAATAGTATTAGATTGTGAAGAGACAAAGCAATAGATGACCTAACCTCAAAAGCAAATTGATGGTGGTGCTTGCCTTTAGTTACATAAAAGAAGAGGTGATAGTGTAAGCATTGGGTTATAGAAAAAAGGAGACGTGATGCTCGCTTAGGCTATGTTTAGTTGGGAGTTTATTAATAGAATAAAATGGAATGTAATGTAATATTATTCTATCGTTTGGGAGGAGGATTTATAATATAATAGAATAGAATAGAATGGAAGAGAAGGGTTTCATATTACATCACATTCTATCCTAAACAGTAACAATGAAAAACCTCTGATTTAGAAGTTTAGGATATAATGTAAAATGATAAATAACTTTTCACTATCTTACATTATAAATCATTCTTCCAAACAACATTTCACTATATTATATTATGAACATTTCTATCCCTCCCAAACAACAATTTTCTACTATTACATCCATCTCCGTTTCATTGCATTAAAAACCTTACATTCAACCAAACATAGCCTTAGAGTTACAAACAAAATACTGCATAGGGTTTTCGAAAACAAAATAATTAAGTTCCTTTTATATTTTAGATTAATTGGTTCACATGCCAATTTCTTGTCATGTGGATGCTATTATGTCAAATCTTTCGCTAACATAGAACGTCATGTCAATACCATTAACTATAGGGATAATAGCGGACTAATTTTATTACAGATAAAAATTTGAGTATTTTATTGCTATGTTTAATAGTTTTGACTAATATTATAAAATTAGGCTAAGTTCACAATTTTTATTGTAATTTACCCTTCATTTTATTTTATAAGAGTTGTTGTCCTTCCCTTAAAAGTATTTTTTATAATAAATAAATGCATTATTAAATGGTGAAAGATAAATAGAAATCTTTATTTAGTATTCAAGAAATTGAATGTGAGGAGCAAATTCACTCACTACAAGATAATCTTTCGAATTATCATAAGCAGCCTCTTCATGTAATTGAAAATTTTAAGACTGGAACTTGGTTAAGAGTATGAAGACTTAAGTCTAGTTGTGAAGCATGCTTGTTAAACGAATCAAGTCAAGAGGTGCTCACGCTTGTATGGAAACTTGAAGATGGAACCCATATATATACTCAGGGAGTATTTGAAATTCCATTTGGCAAATTTCTTACTTTGTGTTGTTGACCATGTACAAATCTCCCGACCTATCTACTGCACAAGGTATGCAAGCAAGCTTCTTTTTTTTTTTTTTTTTGGGTTCCCTTCAAATTTTCGTATTGCAGTTGTGTTTCAGCCAATTTACAGAGAGAATAGCCACATGTTTATTTCCTTACCCCGACAGTCTCCCGTCCTCTATTATCTGGAAACGCCATATATGCACGAGCCATTGCCAAATAATTGCATTCCTAGAAAAATCCTCAAAATTTAGTGAAGGCAATGAACGGAAATCTTTAGTAAGGCAAGCTCTTGGAGCTTGTGCTTACAACCAAGGTCTTGAGTTTAGAACACTCTTCACCAGCATTTGCTCTTCTTGTGATCATCTCCAAGTTCTTATACAAACTTTGCTTCACCATACTCCTCATCATCTTTTTTCCTTCTTGAGCCTCCCTATGGTTTACAGGTGACCCCATTCCAATCCTTCTCGTTTGAGGCCCAGAATGTGGTCCCATCTTTGTTTGCCTTTCATCTTGGAACCATTGGAGTAGCTTCAGAGCTCTTTTCTGAGCTAGGGGACTCCCCAGTAATGCTACTTCGAGAAGCAGAGGAACGATGCCGGATTTTGACATTTTCTCTCTTTGAGCTGAGCTTTGATGGGCTAAAATCATTAAAATGTAAGCTGACAACTCCTGGCACTTGGGCTTATCCTCCCATGCTAGTATCTCCACCAAGCTCTCTGGCACAACTGAACTGTTTTCCATTGCTTTCTTCCCATTTATAGTCACCACTAAATGACTAAGAGTTGCAAGCGCTTTCTCGGAGAGTTGTTTTACTGATATAAGCCTTAAGAGAGTTTCAACTACACCATTGGAGACTAAGATCCATGTATTATCTAACACTGCTGAAAGGTTGTATAAAGTGGCTAGACAAAACTCTTTGGTTTCCAAAGTTGAACTAGAGTCAAGAATTCCTACTACAAATGGCAGAACTTCTGATGAGCCAAGAGGGAATTCAGTATTCGCCAGTGAGGATAATGATAAGATCAACTCTGAAAATTCTTGCCTTGTTGACTCCTCTGAATTGCCTATGTTCTTTGGTAATTTTGACAGCACTCCTGCTTCCACCATGACAGCCTTGTTCCTGAAGGAAGAATTTCATGTCAATATCCCACATTATTGAAATTAATATTATGAACATGATGGAAACCAAGCTAGTTAACTAACTATAGATAAACATGTCAGAGAAAGTCAACATGATTCTGAGAGTTAGATCCGTGTTCAAAGGTGGGGGTCCTGAAATCGATTTGTTTATCTTTAAAAGATCATAGGGAATCTGATCACGCACACTAAACCCCATGATTTTACCTCCTATTTTTCTCAAAGACACCAATGTAGGTTTTAAGGACATCCTGCTACGCTTCATAACTTAGGGGACAGTAAGCAATTAGTTCTCCATCTTTTCTTCTGCCAATCAAATTTGTTTTTTTTTTTTTTACCTTTTTCGTACTAATGAAATGGTTACTCATAGATCTTGTTTGGTAACCAGTAATGCAGAGGTGAGAAAGGCAATGAATCATTTATTCCTAACTTTTAGTTATTTAGTTATGGGCAGTAACAGATAAGATAGGAAATGACAAAAAAGGGAATCAATTCGATGCAATCCTTAAATTTTATTTATAGGGTGGAGGAGGGTGTAAGTTGAAATTAAATATCGAAAATAAAAGATAAGAGATGTTATTAAAATATTATCAAGATATTTTGAAAATAATGATTCTTAGATTGTTGTTAATTAGTTTATTTTTTATTAATACTTTTATTCTTATCGTAAAATCATTTATAATTATTTAAAAATTAATAATTTTATAAAGCATTAAAATTTTTATTAATAATTTATAAAATATAAAATATTTTAATTATTTATTTATAAAATAATTCAAATAATAACTAAATATACGAAAAAATTTTCATTACTATTTTCAATATTTAATATTAATAACAGTATAACTTTGTAGTAATTTCGTTTCTGTTTTAATTCTGAATTTCTCTTGTGATTTCTTTTCTTTTTTTCTTCCAGATTATTTTGATTACCAAACAACGAGACCATCGTGGCAACCATCATTGAAGTGACACTAAAAGCATCTACGGTAGACCAAGATAAATTTTAAGGCCCACCTACATAATAAATACCTTACAGTTTTAGATAGAGGAAGTAGTTAAGAATTGTTTGATGGCCTGAAAGTGGAAGGTTATCGGAGACTTGAGTTAATACATATACACTATACCAGTATACCTACATCTATAGAAGTAAAATGAACCTAAATAACTAGCCCGCATCTACACTGGTTAAGGATAATCGTACCAGTAACTCCTGAAATCCCACAGAACCAAGACCTATATGCCTTTCTATAGCAACAAGTTATTCTGATCATGCCATGTGTTTCGTTGTAGGTTTCATGAAGAAGTAAAACAACTTAACACCTCTATAAAAGAAAGAAAAAGCCAGTTCCAAACTGGGAAGGACCAACTACCTTGTGACCAGTCTTTTTTAAATTCATATTCTGCCTTGACACAAAAGTAGTGTTCCACTCATAAAAACTCCTAGTCAAACAGATTAAAAAAAACAATTGAAAACTATAATCTGAAAAAGCACACCTTTATTGTTTACAAGTGTCTACAGACCTCTCACCAACAATCTGGTTATTGATAGAATTGAAATGAGTCCCCACTATAGTTTTCATTCACACTCGTTAACCACATAGATAGAACAATCCCAAAAGTCTATATATGCGGCCAAAAGGCCAAACTCTTAACATTTTCCAACTCCGTCGACAATCATCCAAACCCACCAGCACCTTTGAAACCAAAATATTCCCGGGTCACAAGGCATAGAATTTTGTGCTTATTAGCAAGTAGTGCACGTGCCAGCGTCTAATAGAAATGGAATGGAACTTGTTTTCACGGAACCAAAAGAAGGAAACTAATAATTGGTAAAGAAATTAATAAGAACAAAACTTACGTGTATGATCCATTTGCAAGCTCTTTCAAAGCTTTGATGGCCACTCGGCAGCGGCTAGGCACCTGATCAGAAGCCAACATGGCAACCAAGACAGGAATGACACCCAGCTCTGCCATCAACTTTCTTGTTCTCACGTCTTCTTTGGCTAGCTTCCCAATCTCCATAGCTCCCACCTCCTTCTCTTCCCAACTTCCGAAGTGAAGTCTTTTCACTGATCTTTGCAACAGCGCAGAGACATCTTCATTTTTTCTGTCATCAATAATCGCTGCTCCCACCTCCTTATTACTTTTCATAACTTTGGCTCTTGTTTTTTTATTCCTTTCCGTTGCTTTTGATTGCAGTATCCGCCTGATGCGAGAAAAGAACTGGAGTTTCATATAAGAAAACAGCCAAATAGAAGAAGAAGGTCCAGGCCTGGACATGTTTGGTCTTTGTGTTTCAGACATATATGTAAGAAAATCAGATTGGTTTTAGTTTTATGTAAAAGCTTCAAACTTTAAGAAGGCAAAAGAAAGAGATGATATGTATATATGTGTAGGGAAGAGATAAGAAGGAAGGAGACTTTGTGAGCCAAAGCGTCAAAGTGGCACAGAGCACATGCATAGGCAACAGTGTTGTCTCTTTATATACAAACCTATGTCAGATATTTAGAATCATGTAGATGTATTTTGCGCATAGACTGCACCGTGAGATTACTATATTTGTAAATATATACAATATGTAATATATATGGATATAATATATAGTTTACAATGTAAAATTGTAGGCAGTCCGGGACTCCGTTAAATAATTCTCCTCTATGCTACATGAATATTGTTAAATACAACAGATTATTTTCTTTAAAAATAACTTCTAAGGTCTGAAAAGTGTTGACGTTTTTCGTGTCCCTTAAGTTGTAAGCCTCAAATCGATGTTTATAAACTTACTTGATTTAGAAACTTAATTGGTACACAAACGTTAATGCATCAGACCCGCTTCTTTTGATACTTAGATTTCATGAGCACATGGATTAGTGGAGGCATGTGAGCATAATTAAGGCTAAAGCAAGAGAGGTGTCACTGGAGGTGATGAGGTTCCATCACCTACCCCACGTTGAGAAAGTTTCATGGAGGCAAACTCAATTATACGGCTCTATAATATCGTAAAGATAAACTGCGCAGGACTATGATACTGACTGAAATTTGAAGCTTTAATTACCGCTCGAAAATATATCTTTAAAATATACCAAAAAGAATTAAATGTTCACAACTGAGCTTTGGCGTCACATTTGCTTCATTTATGGCGTGGTCTTGAGGCAGCGCAATCGAGGTGTACATCTCAATCATTTTCAACATTACAGGCGTACTTAACAGAAAATGTACCCGCATGGATGGAAGATTGATTTTTACCATAAGGGCATCAACCGATCAAATATCGTTTAATAAGTCTCAGGCAGAGAAGAGAAAAAAGAGATATAGAACTTCTCTCTTTCTAATATTGTACTGAACATTTTTCACATCTGTTTTATGTTGCATATTGGATTTAGGTCTTTTGTGATTTTATTGTCTTACTATAAAGAGACAGATTTTGGAATACAGCGTACCCTGTTCTATTAAACCAATACACGTCAGTTTCTGTTCCTCCTCATTTTGTTTAAGATCACATGTATCACCACAAGGATAACAAGGGCTTCTAATATTGTCAGTTAAGTCAAGACCTCATGCAATGTTTACCAAATAAAAACACACAGTTAAGAAAGAGACTTTGTCCGGCCAAAGAGTACGTGCATGCATCCAGATGCTTGCTGCTTTGCATTCGCCTCACAATTGGAAATACAAATTTTCTGACTGTTCTTTTTAGTTTCTAAATTATCTATCATTCAAGTAAAGATCGATGGTAACCTTACGATTATGAGCATTCTTCCTCTTCTGGTTTGATTTGTAGCTTTTAGTTTATATTTCTCATTTATCTGCCATGTGTATCCTCCTGTAAATAATAAAAAGAAATAAAAGTTTGTTGGTTTTGTGGTTCATTAAATTTGCTATGCACTACTCGACTGAAGCGGAATTAGTCTAGATGTGGATGACTTAAAGGAGTCTTCTCATAGTTGAAACCTGCCTAGAACACTTCATGAGCAATTAAAAAAATGCTATGCAAGAACAACTCGGCCAGTTTAGGCAGGTGGGCCACAAAATTATCATCAAAGGGTCTTCAAGCATCAGAAGAATCAAAGAATAGATAGAGTTGGCAAGTTATGATGGCTTTGGCAGCTTAATTACTTCTAGGAATACCATAGAAAGTGAACAAAATAAAATGAAATTCTAGCTCATTAGTCAACAAGCTACTCCTCAAAATTAAGAATACCACGTTAATCGCCAAAATTGACCCTTCCCTCTATTAGAAAAATTTTGGTGGATTGGCATTATTGATTGCACCTCTAATTTTTCTTATATATGCGCACACGTCAGATCCCACCCCATTTTGGAATTTTATTTCACGGGTAAAATAGACGCCAGAAGCATATACTGGTTTCAGGGTTTGCGTTTGTGGTTGGCAACATAAGCAAGAGTCTTGAGTTTGATTCCAAAAAGCTGCAAGGAAATGGGTGCATGTATGACTTGTCCCATGATACATAATCTTTTTGGCCTCCCAACTTGCTATTTTGCGCCAGTTCTTACCTCAACTCTTTTTCTATTTACCGAGACTTCGAGGAACTCAAGTAGACTACCCCAAGGATATACGTGTGAGTGTGTGGGACGTGGTAACTATTTATAAAGAGTTTCCCGGCAAGATTGTGGGATTCTTTCTTAACACATGTTTTCTGGGATAACATTATGCTGGAAATCGGCATAGGATATGATTCTAACTGTTGTGAAATAAATATAAAACCTTTAATATTTTGAATTCTCGAAATTTAAGATTATTTTAATTCTATAAAATGATTTAACACGTAATTCGTAATAAAGTGAAAATCTTAATTCATTTCTCATTTCAAAATTTTATCATATTCTTATCATATCCTTTAAACCGTTTTCAAAATTATTCTTTCTCAACTACTATAATCGTATAAGTGTTCGGCCTTTAACGGTATCCACAGAATAAATTAAGAGAACTTTGTAACTCTTACAGAAAGTGTTAAGCTCTAATGTAAGTTCTATTAGAGCATAGGCCTATTTATAATAAGATTTGGACATCTCAGTAATTTAATTGAATTTAATTAAATGTCAGTTATGCCCAAATAAGATCTAATATCTCATATTGATCATTATTTATTAAATATTTCATATTTAATCATAAAGTTTCTCAAACTTGACTATCAAGTCCAATTTAATTAAAATATCTTTGTTCTTTTCAACTTATTCTTTATATAAAACTCATTAGGTTCCCGAATATGTTGACAATGATTATAAATTATAATTATAATTCATAATTAGACCAATTAAAACTTCTTTTAATTTATCTTTAATTATCCAATTAAAAAATTTATAATCATAGATCAAGATTAACTTCTATTAACACTTTATGACCACCCAAATATTTAGGAATGTCAAAGTAGCTTTAACTAACATTTCCGTGCACAATTTGTCAGTATAATTTAATCATTTCGTCATATAATATTTCGATTAGACATAGGACATAAAATTAATTTCTATTCTATTTTGAATCCGATAATCTTAGTTTTCCACCATTAGCCATTGATTTATTTAATAAAATTTGTAAACTATTTACAAAATATTATTCCACCTTGACCAAGGATTTTTCGAATTAATGCTAATTGAAAAAAACTTAACATTCTCTCTCTTAACATTCTCCTTAATTACTTTAAGGTGATAAATCTTATATTGATCACTCAATTGTCTCCATATAGTTCATGCTACATCTAATCATTACCGACTGAACAACATATGATTATAATAGGTCATAAGTAGTATCAAAACATAGCAATCTCTATACAAGATAACTTTATAGACCTTAAGTCAAAGGATCACTTATACAATCATCATAATGAGAATTTTCATAGATATACAAGTAATTTTTCAAATGAATTTCTCATATCGAATTAGTTTAGTAAACTTCTTCTCTAACAAGCACCCATACATTTGTTTAAGTATTTCCACACTTTCGTCTATAAAATCGACTACTTCCTTCATAAGGAAAAACATACGTGTGCTAGTATTTTTGCGTTTTATTAATATATAGTCTTAATAGAACAATGACTAGGAATATTTAGAGATAATACATAAATGCGATATGAACCTCATTATAATTTCATTTGTAATATATAATTATTCCATGGACTTTATCATATATATCTAAATATGTACAAGATAAAGAATGTCTTTAAATTATTTTGTCACTAAACTACAACTAATTGATTGGTTGTATGGAATAAACTTAAAATATCCTAGTTACACTAAGCCAATCGTTTAAGTGTCTTATACCAAATCACCATATGACAATTATGTTATTGTTGGGACAATGGCTTAATGAGAGAATTCTATTAGCTTCTCAATAGTGAGGACTTGCTTAAATCTTACAACTTCCATCTTAATTACTATCATGATTAAGAAAAATTCCTACATACATTCTTAGATTTTTGATGAGATCTTAGCTCCTTTTACATGCTTTATGGCTCTAATGTTTTATAGTACATTACTATCTTGAACAATGTAAGGAACTATATCAAGTTCATTAAACAACTTATTGATCCAGTTAATTATTTCCACTAAATGAAAATGTATTACGGCTTAATTAGCAATCATTGCAACATTGGAATCTTTCTAATCTAGAATGATATTGTTCTAAGTAAGATAAACCTTAATGAGGATTTAATTCTAAAGTAAATATCCTCATCTTCTTAAACACAAATATCAACTCATATATAGAATGATAAATATCTTTAATACTTCATAAGTATTTGATATATCAAATTCTAAACATCTTTAGTACATTATCTATGTCCTTTGGCTTAGAATAAGTGAACAACTTCCAATCTATTTTCATAGATCTAACCTATAATTAAGTTGTTACATTTTCATATCCAATAAGAGTTGTTCTTGAATAATTATATTTTTAACAATTGAAAATTGAATTGTTGTTCTCTATAAGTAATATGTCTGTACATGCTCCTATTAAAGAGGAAAACTTATACTCCTACAAACCTTCTTGTAGACACGATAAATTTATAATCATCTAGAAAATAAACTATTTGAATTCATCAAGAAAGTGCATCTTTCAATGTCTTGTAGTCTCTCAATTATACATCAAATATATCAATAGAGGCACTAGTTCCAATTGAATGTACTGTCATGAGATTTGTACTTTTTAAATTTAATCTTACTCCTATTACTTATCTTGAGAAATATTCTCCTAAAAGTATACATTGAAATAAACAGTTTGTTCAAAAAGTCTATAAGATTATATCCAACCTTTTGAATATCTTATAACCTTTTATTACCTAATTTAGTTCTAAACTTAATGGATAATATATCCTTTAACCAAGCATCACATCCTTGAATTATCAATTTTGATTCTTTCAAAGACTTAGCATTTCATATCTTAAATGAAATCTTGCTAATTGATTTAATTGAAACCATTAAAGGTAAGTCATTTTACTAGGCATCACTATAAAAGAAATAATATTACATCAGACAATATCTCATATTCTATTTTCCTCCTTACAAAAGTCCATATTCTTATAAAATTTTGTTGTGAAGGTATTTACTAGATAATTTGATTCCTTATGAATAATCGAAAATTTGAAACTTACCACAATGATCTCATCAAAGTATTTCAACATTCTCAATGCTTAATTTCTATTTAGATTTAAACAATTTGACTTTTCAAAATTTTAAATCAACATTTTATTTAATGCATATGACTATATCACATAAAGTCATTAGTAATATAATGAAATACAAGTATTATCCTTTTATAAATTGTTATTCCATCTAATAAATCATATGTGTAAATTTAATAATTTAATATCATCATCATCCTTTCACCAAAGATTGATTTGGTTATTCTTCATCTTGACAAGTTTCATAAGTTTCATACAATTCATAATCAAATCGATACACATATCCTTGTATGTAATTTTATAATTCTCATTATGTTGATTTAACTAACATGACAAAAAAAGAATAGTCTCAGTTATCAAACTTTGAATTTTTGCCACTTATGTTAAGTATAACTCTCCTTTGATACAATACTTACAAACTAGTTATATTAAATTTGATCAACTAATTTAACTCAACAATCTATTTCTTATCATGTATTAAGCATTACAATAGTGTTGAATCTAAATTCAATATCAAATGCTCATAAGCAAGAACTAGAAATAGATATGATCTCTATCATATCTATCATATCTTATATAGGCAAGAAAAGTCATGTAAACATTTTCTTCTAATGATAACTATTATCATTCTATAACAAATGTCTTTAATTGTAGTCCACAATTATGCATTTAGTAAGCTAAATAAAGTGAAACAATTTCATCAGGGTATTATACTTTTCAGCTTTACTTTATGCAACCTCTTATATCTTGCTATCATGATGTTGACATACATCTTACATGTTGTCATTAAAGCTTATGAGACATTAATCATCTAAAAATGTCAATACATTTGTAATCTATAAGATTTTGACAACTAAAAATGTCAACATATTTTATCATCTATAAGATTTTGACATATCTTTAAGACTTTGTCACCAAATCCTCATTAAGATTTATAACAAAATTGCATAATTGGCATACTTTTGGAACTCTTCTCAAACATAACTTATGTCCAAGAAATTGGGTTCACCAACTCTTAGTATCAACCATACTAAATAAGGTAAATTTCACTCAAAACAAAATATAAATGTAAGAAAAATAAGTAATTAAGTAGATGTCATGACTACTAAATGAGACTAGGACTTTAATCATATATTTGGTTACTCCTGTTATTTTATTTGAAATAATAGCCCTCCATACTATTCAAAAAGATCATTATAATCTTTCTAGTAGGCTAGTATCTCATTTAAATATAATTGATCTTGAGTTTACTTAACAAATCAATTAAACTTAAATTAGATAACAACTTATCAATCATATCTTATGTGACTCCTAGATCCGTTAGGTGACAACTATTACCAAAATATATCTTATATGTTATTCATAATCCTCTCTATAAATTCATGTGATCATGAGTTTGCTCTTCCAATTCACACAAATTTAGTTAAGTAAAACTCACTTTCATAAAACTAAATATATTCGGGTTAAAACGGCCTTGAATTTGCTAAACAAGCCTAATAATAAATAAAACTCTAGTTTAATTTTATAACAATGGAACACAACAACCACGTTCTTAAAGTGTACTTAATATTTAATGAGGGATTTAATTTCATTTGTTTCATCAAACACAAAATTGTATGTAAAATATCACACGTATAAAACATACAATTTAACATGCATCCAGCATATATATTAAAAATAAAAATAAAGTATGTAACTTATGCACTCATAATCAAATTATACGCATAAAAAATTAAGCTTCGTTTGATTCTAGTTATTGATCTTCATAATCTAAAATAATATTTCCAACTCTTCGGAAAAATTAAATTAGATTAAGCTCATTGATTTTTAATCGAAATAAATCTATATACCAAATAGAAATTTAATTTGATTTGAAAATAATTGTCAAATCCAATTGAAAATTATTTACAATTATATTGACTCTTTTAACAAAATTTAATTGAAAACAATTTTCAATAAATTGTAATTCTTACTTATTATAATTTTAAAAAATCCTTTCTAAAATTATATAAATAACACATTCTAATCCACTTAGAAAATTATTTCTATTATAATTAGAAATTACCTTACCTTAATTAGAAAACTATTTTCTAATATTAAAAGGAAAATACTTTCAAAATCAGATAAAATAATTTTTAATTTAATTAAGAAATTCATTTATATTATTTATTTAGAGATTGATTTCTTAATCAATTAGAAAATTTTCTTTAATATGATACAAAACTATTAAAGAAAGCTCATTTTCCTAACTAATAAATGAAAAAATTTTCAAAATTTAATCTAATAAATCAAGAAGCTTATTATTTATAAATAAAGAAACAATTTCTAAATAAGTTGAATAATAATTCTCTAAACAAATAAATCATAAATTTAATTCATTTTAATAAAATTGAAATAAATAAATTTAATCAAGAAATACCTTTCTTAATTACTTAAGAAAAAACTTTTTTTTTAATTTTAAGGAGTCTAATTAATTAATTTTAAATTAGGAATCAACCAAATTATTAATATTAATCATATTAAGAAGAATAATTACTTTAACATTGAAAACTAAGATCTTATCTTAATTAATTTCATTTCATTTTATTACTCAGCTAGCATAATTTAATTATGGAAGATAAGTCTTTTAAATATTTACTTGATTCAATTATTGATTTGATAATTAATTTAATTTAATAATTCAACTTCTTGAAAAATTATACTAAATTCTAATATAATAAAATAACCTTTTGAAATTTTTTTAAAAACAATTAGAAAATGCTTCTCCAAACATATTAGGGATTTAAACTAATTTAATCTGAATTAAACTAATTTAATTAAAATTAAGGCTTAAAAATATATATAAAAACAAATAAAAAAGCACATGGAACATTATCATGACATAATTAGTTTATCATGACATAATCGATTGTCGCATGACCTCTTATTATTAAAAAAAGTGAAACTCATTAATAGAAAATGATTTTAGTTTTAAACTCATCCTATTAATAAAGTTTTAATTAAAGAGTCTCGGATAAACCATACTTGTTATACATCTTTTATTTATCTAATTACTTAGAATTAAAAAAAAAAATTCCGTGTGCTGACACATATTTCGATCGTCCACTGAGGCCAAAGCTTAATACGGAATAAAATGGATTGGAGCTGACCGTGGAGAATCCACTAATGTAGAAGGAAAGAGTGGAAGTAGTCAGGAAAGGGTTGACTTCCCCAGTTAACAACAAAATTGCCAAAACAGCAGTGAGATTCATTGAGATTGTATACAGCATCATCCGCAACAACTCTTAACGCATAATGGAATGGTCTTTTTGATACTAATGGAACGCCAAAAGAAGTCTAAAACCAACCAAGTTAACAGTCTCAGAACTAGTCTCCAGGAGTTTAAAGAATATTGCATTCAACTGTCGCTTTTCTGCATTAGGAAAACCATAATTGAAGCTGCTTCCCTTGTTTTGAATCTCTTTACTTTCGAAGGAACGTGAATGTGATTAGAGCAAAAGATCATATTTGACTTGGTGGTTTTCAAGATTTTGAAGTCGTTGAACCATAAAAGATTACGATGGTCCAACACTAGCTACTATTGCTTGCCAACCTATGCCTAACAACAATCTTTGCTCTTTCTGATAATGTTATCAATTCACTTGTGCCATCTTCACTGACATCATATTGGGGAAAAACAAAAAAAAGGGGTATGCTGTGTCCGTTTCGAAGAAAATTAGGAGCATTCGTTGAAAATAAGCAAACTGATAACAGAAATTGCAAGCTGGATTTTTTTAAACATGAAACTTTGACCTGTGTCTATCAAACCCCCTAAGTAGGTGGGATTGCGACTTCCATACTCGATTGGAGATTTTCAAGTCTGAAGTCCATTCCAAGGGAAAGGAGAAGGGAAAGTGCATGAGCAGAGTGGTCTCTACGGATTGTTGTCATGATTAGATACAGAAACTTTATGTTTCAGTCAATAATGAGTGGAACAGGTCACAAAGGAAAGGAATGTATACTTTTTAAATTGGACTGAGGTAGAAAATCTGAGGGTACCCCATTCCAAATTTCCAACCCATGCTCTTCTGATTGCTTGGAATTTGATAATGATTTTGCACTGGCAAAAACTTACAAATGCACCAGCCGGGAATCGAACCCGGGTCTGTACCGTGGCAGGGTACTATTCTACCACTAGACCACTGGTGC
>JANIIA010000002.1:37003166-37013352 GCA_027478495.1 Erythroxylum alaternifolium | reverse complement strand
GTCACAGGATTGGATGGGGGAGAGTGTCACGTCCCACATCGGATAGGCAATGGGAAGGATCCTGGCTTATAAGCGTGAGCGCTGCACACCTCATCAGGTGCATCTTTTGGGGAGAGGGTAATGGACACGTGACAGTGCGTATGCGTACAGATGAGCAGTGAAGGCTGAATTTGTTGATGCATTTGACAATTTCTGTACATATTGGCTAACAAATATCAAAGAAGATGAATTTGGTATCTCCTTTGCACTTCTCTTTTGTACAATTAACAATATGTTTATGGAAGTAACAAAAGGAAGTTAGTAACAAACTTATGATTCAACACAATCTTCATCATCATCATCGTCATTATCCCAGTCAAGTTTATATGAGTTAGCAGACTTCATCAGCTCTGTCAGTCCAGTGAGATCCTCCAGATATGTAGGATGGTTGATAGCTTGAAGCAGGAACTCCATTCCTCTTCTCCTATACTCCTTCACCACCTGTACATTTCATTTGCTCAGAATTAAAGTTGCAGAATAAGATATAGAAAGACTCCTAAAGAAAATAGTGTATATTGTTTGATTGATAATCAGTTCTAATTCCCCAATCTGATCAGACATCAGATAAACAGAGGGAAGACAAACAAAGGGAAGATAAATGCTAGTGTTAAATGCCAAATAGTTGTGTAACCGAAATACATAGAATTTAATCCACTTCTAAGTACAATAAGAGAAGGGGGTTTTGTCTAAGGAAAAGGGGGCAACAAGCTTCAAAAAATTAGGAAGAATTATGATATTATAAAACTAATTGAAATTATGAATGCCCCCTATCAGGTGAAGGAGATAAGAATTAAATTAGCCTATCTCTTTCCTTGGTCATCAGCATCTTTACCGGTGTCTTTAGAGTACTTGACACATTAAACAATTTCCTAAATCTAAATCACAAATGTTTCTCGAAACATCATTCTAGGATATCCAAGCACGAAATGTAAAAGCATCTAGCTTGCAAGAAATTAATAGTTTGAGTTTTCAAAAGTTAGGAATTGACATTAAGAAACTGATTGAAAACAAAACAAATAAGCAGAAAAACATAGTTCAAAAGATAAAGACTTCACTTACAATGCTGCAACAAGCAGTGCAACTATCAGAAGAGTGACCTACTAGTGTCATTTGAGAAAATTGAGAGAGAGAACCCCGTATCTGATGAGGTAAAATACCAAGTGGTTGCTCATCATTTCCACCGTAATTGTTGGAGGTTGCAATTGCACCCTTGGTGAATATCCTGAATATATGCACACATATATATATAAAACTAGCTCCTGAATATATGCACATATATATATATATATATAAAACTAGCTTGTGACATGGAATTAAATAAAGTTTCCAACCATCAGTTATCAAACGAGACTGGATTAAAAGATTTAAGCAGAGGTTGATCCTTCTTAGTCTAAAAAACTCAGTTAAAGAAGGTTCCAGATTTACCCATTAGGATGGTGCAAGATGTTAACCAAAAGTTCAACCGCTAGAGATGAAGCAATAGGAGCAAGACCAGGGCGAGTAACAGTGCACTGCTGATCCAAAGTCCGATTTGCAGTTGACTGCACAAGTGACAGAGGTCATACTGCTACATAATATGGTTAAGACAGAAAATAAGTCCCTTGCAATCAGTAAACTCACATCAGTTGGTGCAACCACATCATTGCAGAAGTAACAGCCCAATCTCTGTCCTTCTCTCTCAGTCAAAGCAAGTTCATCCATCTCAGCTGATAGCGTATTTGCATCTTCATCTTTATGGCCAAGGTTAGATCCAAAAGGACCAGGTCCATGCCGCATCACTAAAAAGCTATCAAACCCAAGTGCAGCAGTTATAGCAATCTGCAAAAGCGTCATTAAAATGAAAAAATCAGTTAGGTATATCAATAATGCCGACAATTCAAATTCAATGTGCCCCAAGCTCAACAAAAGAATATAGGGTTTCATAACATTGTGTAAAGCACATGAACTAGAACAAGAAATGTGACCTTATTAGCATTTGCACAAAGAAGAGTAGGGAGCCATCGGCTCTCTCGTGTATCAGTCAATAAGAAAACTGCATCATGAGAATCAACCAAATCATGCAGACGCCTACAATCTTCAACCACACCCTCCTCTTCTTGGTTAGTTATTGGATGCCCAGGCATAGGTATAGCCATAACAAACCCTTCTGCTTCCTAAAGAATCATACAGCAAATGAATGATGATGAAACTGTCGGTAGCTAACACTAATTTGTAAAGAGACAAATGAATTACCACTGCCGGAAATATTCGTTTGAGGCTTTTAACTGCTGCCATTGCTTTAAAATCACCTCCATTAAGGCAGTCATCCAATGTATATAACGATTGCCTCAATGGATTAGACATAGCAACCCTGCCATTGTCAAGTAATGTAATTTTCCGAACACCCCAAGACTGCAATATAAATGATGTTTTAGAGTTGAAGACAAAATCAAAATTTGACAGTATAATGTCTAGACACTCACCATAAGCATTCGAGCAACTTGGCATCCAAGTGTGCCTGCTCCTAAAAGAAGACACTTTAAAGAAGATAACTTATCTAGGTCAAGAGATGGTAAAGCACGCCATCTCATTAATTTTAGATTCAAATCTGCAGCAGATATGGCCAGTCTGTAAAAAGCAACCCTAAATATTAAGAGAAAGAAGAAGAAATTAAATTGGCATAAGAAGTCCAGCTGATAACGTACCTAGTGGGATCCATGGATTTGGCAAGATCAACATTCCGCGATATAGATCTCCCTCTGTTCCGTTCCCATCCCACTGCATTGGGTACAAACTGACAATCTCTCCATCCTAAATGTATACAAGTTGAGAATAGGCAAACAAGGACAAACTCAAGCTGTAGGAGATAAAAACTAAAATCATAAGAGTTGTTACCCAATATCTGCCATCCTACCTTGAGGGACTGTAATGAAGGCTTCACCAACAAGAGACAGTGCAAGATCTGCAAATCCACGATTCTCTCTATAGCAAAAAAAGTTAAATTTCTGAAGATTCCATCTCAAACAAATGAGTGCTAGGAAGTTGCGAAGAGGCCAACCAGGATTATTTGGAAGATGACATGGGTCATAGAAACCAAATAGCACCTGTTAAAGCAAGCATAATATCATTAAGAAAGAGGAAACTATGGTCAGTACTGTAAAATAGTTGTGCTATATATGAGCACAGCCTACTCAAATTCCAAGGTACCTTTTGGCCATCCCCTTGGCATGCTTCCCAATCCTTTAGATGCCTAACAGTGGCATGAGCATCCGATGTAATTATAACCAAAAAGAATGGCACGTCTGCATCAGATTATCTGACAAGGAGTTTAGACACCCACAATAGAAATAATGAATAGAAAACTAAAAAAAGGGAAGAAGGAACATAGATTACAGGCAGACTAAAAAAAATTGAGAAACATTAACCTGATGTCAAACTTGAGTTACGCCACTCATTGCAAGCTGCTGACACAGATTCTGCCTACAAACACAAAAACTTGTTAAATGTATTGATATAAAATTATCCAACTTATAAAGCCAACTTTCTAGGTGTTCATTAAACTTCTGGCCATTATCATTGATGGCAATAAACCGATAAAAACACTATAAGTTGAAATTTCTCGCATTATTTTCTTTCTTTTCACCTCTTCTGAAGTGAACCATTGTGCAGCAGGCTTCAACTCAACCAACTTTGCAGGTGGATCAAGCACCAGAGCTGGGAAAGCAAACCAGTAGTGAAAGCTCCACTTTTTCAAGTCAGCAAATGAGATTAGAAGGAACCTTGACAGCACTGAACTATCCTCCACAGCTTTTCCCGAGTGAATGTCTTCCCATATCTAGTTGTCAAAAAAGCATACCCCCTATATTACTGTTTCACTTGGTATACAAAAGATTCACAACCTTAAGTACAAAATTACAATTCAACTCATATTGCTATCTCAAGAACAGAAGTAAGCCATTTAAGTAAAGTGATACATATAAAGGCATAATATGTGAGCAAATGTTATTGGTCATGCAAGGGATATAAAATATGTATTCTAATACTTGAAAAGTAATCAATCAACAAGAAGCCTATTCCATTTCCCTATTTTCCCTGTTTTCTTCTTTCTCTTTGGAATTTCTTATTTTCTAAACTCTACTTTCTTCTGTTCTTCTTCTTCTCTCAATTCTTGATACAATAATCTCAAAATCTATCTGATCATAACATTTGGTATCAGAGCTAATGATCCTTTCAAAAGATTTACTACGTCAATGTTTCTTCCATGTTAGAATTGATCTTTTTGTTCTTTATTCATCTCAAGCTTTGGTTCTTGATTCTTTTCTCTTTGTTTCATCTTAATCATTAATTTCTTGACTCTTATTCTCTGTTACAAATATTTTCATTAAAGAGGAAATAAAGATCAGAGGGGATAAGATGAGATAAGAATATAGAAGAAAGAAGAGAGAAGGTGTAGAAACACAAATAGGAGAGAGAAAACAAATACCCAAATCATTTTTCTTCTGGTATGGAAACGGTTGTTGAGGTATTCTTATATTCCAATAGAATTGCAACTATAGCTATATATTGCTGTAACTTTTATACGTAACAATTCCCCCTACTTTAGAAAACCTTGTCCACAAGTTTGAACACAAAAATTATTAAGGAGGTTTCAAAATGGATAAAAAGAAAACAACCATGTCTTCTTTTTGATGAAAATGAACTTCTTTCCATGACCTTTTGCAATTGCCCATTAACTTTCTTATTGTTATTCTCCTTCAAATATTTAAGTTGGTGATCATGAAGGTATAGAGTGATTTAATTTCCCTACCATCAAATATTTAAGTTGCCCTATTGTCAGCATCAATGGTTAATAAGTAACCAACTTGAGATTTCCATACGTGTTCCTCATTGTTCTGTTCTATAGTCACCACACAAGCCTCTCTTCTTAAAAGTCATTATCTATTTTTCTGCCATTAACGCAATCATAAAACCTTTGATTTTTCTATCAACTATTACCGTATCAAGAGCAAGCTTGGTATTTTCTGAAATAGCCATTCCTTATGATTGCATAAATTGATTGAACATTGCCTTCAGGTTGTCTATCTCATATTGATGATGATCGAATTGTTACTGAACTTTCTATATCCATCTCTTACTTCGAATATGAGATTCCTTGAGTTTTTGGAAGTTTTCTTCAAGCTTTACAAACTCTTGGTCCCAATCATTTTCTGTCATATTTATGGTATTTTCTCGCCGAGAATCGTAAAGCTTTGGTACCATTTTTTATGACTATTTTTGTTAAAGAGGAAATAAAGAACAGAGGACAAAAGATGGGTGAAGAATCCAAAAGAAAGAAGAGAAAAGGTGTAGAAACACAAAGAAGAGAGAGAAAACAAAGACTCAAATCGTTTTTCTTCTCCTATGGAAATGGTTATAGGGGCATTTTTTATACTCCCCCACAATTGTAATTACAACTGTATAATTACTGTAACTTTTCTACGTAACATTCTTTTTGTTTCATTTTAATCTTTGATTGTCGATTCTTCTTTTCATTGTTTCATCTTAATTTTTTATTTTTATTCTTATTTTCTTGTTTTTTTGCATATTGATCTTTTTAATTGTCAAAAATTGTTTTGCAATCCTAGCTTAAAATCTTAACTTTGTTCTATTCAGGTGACAGATACCTAGAATATTTTCTTTTTGATACTATGTATCCTGGTTAGTATTTTGACAAATTGGCTCAAAAATGGTATCCATTAGAGAACTACATACCAATTGAAACATCAATAAAATTCGAAGTTCAATTGAATCATGAAAAAGACAGAGTAGAATATACATGGGAGAAACAATTTGAAGAATCCATGCTATTTAAACTTAGGAAATTTAGCAAAAGATGGAAAAGGTACAACAGAACTAAGAATCCTATTCAAACAATGTTTTTGTCACAATTTGGACATGGCTACACCTTTTTCTCTTCCATCACTGTCACCATTGTCAACGTCATTATCAACCAATGAATTGACTTGTTCTAAGCAGGTTAATGCAAGTAGTCATGATGATGAAGTCAAGGAAGGAGTATTTCAAGAGGAAGAAATGTCTCAAGAACATGAAACAAAAACAAGATACGAGAACTACAAAGAAAATGAGGAATTGTTTGAGGAGTTTTGTGCAATAACTAGCAAGATGAGCAAGAATGAGAGATTTGTTAGGAAGCACACAAGGTTTGTGAAAAATAGTAATGATGATGAGATTGTTGAAAAAATAGAGGATATTATCTCACCTAACCTCAATGGCTTTAAAGGTGTACCAATACCAAAAGGAAAACATCTCATCATCTTAGTTTTTGATTCTAGAGGTGGCAACTTATTACAACTTTCATTTCCAAACTTGTGGACAGCATTGATAAAGGGGTAGGCATTGATACATATAAAAATGATATAAAATAAGCATAACATGATCAGTCATGCGAGTGATAATAAGAGTGATATAAAAGATGTGTTCTTATACTTGAAAAGTAATCAATCAACAAGAAGCCTATTTCCATTTCTTTGTTATCTCTCTTTGCTTCTTTCTCTAGCATTTCTTATTTTCTAAACTCTACTTTCTTCTATTCTTCGTCTTCTTCTCCCCTCAGTTCTTGATACAATAATCTCTAAACCCATTTGATCATAATATAAAGTACCTTTTTTGCTTCTTCCTTTAACAAGCTCTTTTTATCCACAGCATGGTAAGCCTCCAATGTATTAAAGTTGTAAATTAAGCCCGGGACAGAACATCTATTTCTGTTGCCACGACCTAATGCTGGAGTCACAGATTGCTCATTGTCATCAGCAGGTAGAGAGTCGGTAAGGAGAGTCAAGTGATTGGACACCTGCGAATGTGAGCAAGGAGCATAGAAACCTGCAGCAACAGTTCACAACTTAGGCTAAATAACTGCTCAATTATAGGACTAACTTTTCATCATGTCCGCAAATTTGAAACTCAATTCAAGTTTCTATCAGCATAATTGAACAGCCATAGAAAAATCCTACACTGAGATGTCTACAAGCTCATGGCAACTCCTAGATTAAAAGAATCCAACACAAGAAATTCCAATACTAACTCAATTAAATTAACGAAGAATTCTTGGGCAAACACCCTTCAAGAAATAAAGGGTAAGAATACAAGGTCAGGTCAAAGCCCAAAATCCAATATTTGTCCTTAGTAAAGAGCGGAAGGAACTGTTATCGTAATAGAAGGGACAGGCACTTAACCAGTTATGGGTAAGGGAGAATCGTCAATGCCAAGCTTGTTGAGCTTCAAAGAAGATAGTCTATGCCAGAAGCCCTCATCGACAGCACTTTGAAAGGGTGCGAATTGGAGAAGAGATCCTTTCTCTTCCTCTGTTCTCGCCATCGTTTCTTGTTCACTTCTTAGCCCTCTTTTCGATTGCTTTGATCAATATTGGATTTGCACTTTCTTCACGTCAAATTCTATCCTCCATTTCATGCCTTTGATAAAATCTTTTATAGTTCATGTAAGATAACGAGGGAACTTCTCCTAACGTCTGTTTGGTTGGAGCGTTTGGAAGACAACAGAACGAAACACACTTCTATTATTTAGTTAAAAATTTTATAATAGAATAAAATAAAACGGGATAGAAGCATAGAATTTTATGTTACGTTTTATTCCATCCTAAACAATAAAAATATGAAACTTTCGATTTGAAGAGTTTATGATAAAACGTAAACTAATAAATACATACTACTTAATACACTCTCAATAATTTTCTTAATAATAATTGTTTCTTCTAACCCTAAACTTTTGTATATAATTAATAATATTTTTATATTATTTTTTCTTACCCTAATAATAATATTTTATATTATTAATAAAAATTGTATATAATTAATAATAAAATTTTTATTAATGAAAATAAAAATATATAAAAAATTATTTGTATTTATTTTTATATAAATAAATAATTTTTAAATATAAATAACATATAATAGAATAAAATTTATTAAATAATTAACAATAATATTTTTATATAATTAATATGTAAAAGTTTTATTATTTTAAAATAAAAAATATGTAAAAAATTATTTCTCACGATTGTGCGTGACTTTTTAATTAGACATGATTTTTGTTTTAAAATAATATCTTTAAATCTCTTGTAACAACCATTTTAATATCAGGGATATAATAGTCATTTATTATACATTACATTTCATTCCATCCATCTTCCAAATAATGTTTCATTACGTTACATTATGAACCCTTGCATCCTTCCCAAACAACTTTTCACTATATTACATTTCATTCCATTATAAACCGTTATATTCTGTTCCATTATGTTCCCTTCCGTTCCATTAATTAACATCCAACTAAACAAGCTCATGCAAAGGGAGAAGGCAATGTTACGAATGTCCATATGAGATTGAATTTTGGTACGATATTATATTCACATCGTTTAATAATAAGTACCGTTTTAGGTAAAATTTTAAATTTATAACATAGTTCTTATATTTTTTTAAAATTTAAAAATAATCTTTCAATATTGTATCGAATAATTTAAATTAACCTTGTCTCAAAAATTATCATAATATAAATTTAAAATAACAACAATTTATTTATTTTTCTTAATATTATTTTCATATATTTCACATATAAATAATAACCACAATTAATTAGAAATATAAATAGGTTAGGCTTTTTCGTAGCCCGATTCGACTAGGGGCTGACCGACCCATGGCTCAGCTTATGGCTCGACGGGCCACGGGTGAGCTGAGCCTACCTGGCCTGCTACTTTTTTAAGATCATCGTTTCTGACAAAATAACGTTGTTTTAGAAGTAACGGTCTAGCTACAAGCGGGCCCGCCCAAGGCTCTTTTTGATATCTCTACAATTAATATGAACCAAATTATTTTATCATTGTAAAAATATAAAATTAAAAACAATACAAAGTATTTAAAATATTACAATTTTATATTATCATAAATAATTATTATATCAAATAAAAAATTATTATTATCAATAATAAAATATAAGTTTTATCTTAATATTTAGTTTTCAATAATAAAAATATATTTTATCTTAATATGTAATTGTTATTAATAATAAAATATTGTTATATTTCTATTAACAATTTTAAAAAGAAATACAAAAATTTGAGACCTCTTAATTTTCATTTTAACATATTTTTAATTATTGTTTATAGAATAATATAACCAGTATTTACTATATAAATTTGAATATTATATTATTAATAACAATTAAGAAGAAAGAGAAGGAGAGTGTAAAAAAAAAATAAAAAGGAAGGAAGTAGAAAGCAGTGGGGTTAGATTTTTTAAAATTTTTTCATCTTTTGCAAAAAAATATTCCTGACTTTTTAAAATTTTTTAATACCAGTTATTATATAGCTGGTATTCCAAATAATGACAATATCAGCAAGTACGAGGTAAAACAGATTGATACTTGAACCCAATACTAAAATATTTCATTTTGTACTATTTTTTTTGCCCTTTACAATACAAAATTTGTTGCAATGAAAAAAAGCATCACAAGATACTTTCATTGTGGCCCGACTAAATTATATTTTTTCTTCTCATCTGTGTTACTTTAATATTTTATACCTGTCTCGTAAATGATTAAAACTTATTTTTAATTTTGTTAACAATTTTTTGATATTCTACCTTTATTTTTTTCACAATATAAATATAAAATATCGATTTTAAAATTCCTTCAAACAAAAAATGTGGTATAAAATTTAATTAAGCAAGTTTTAATTCAGTGATATTTGCTCTCGATAAATCTTCTAATTCATTGATTTAGTCTTGGTTTTGTAAGAAAGTCGTTTGATATGATTTCACATTTGCATTATTCTTATCATCGTGAGAGTAACTTGAATTATTCTCATATGAATTTTAATTTGTTTGCTGGAGAGTCGCCGAGGACTTCAGCTCCTGGTCTTAAACTTATTGTGAAGTACACTTTTATTTTATATGCAAATGTTGGTTACCAAGTTTTACAAAGTTAGCCCGAGTTAAAGTAAAATCAGAATTTTGCAACATACTCGTTATTCTCCTAATTAAGAGACAACTAGCAGAGTATTGCTGCGCAGTAATAATGCTCAGTAATAATGCCCAGTTAATTTAGTTAGTTATAATGCAAGGAAAGAATAGTTGTGGAAATAAAAATAATATAAGAT
>JANIIA010000002.1:36976901-37003066 GCA_027478495.1 Erythroxylum alaternifolium | reverse complement strand
ATTCTCTAAAAATCTCAAAACCCCAATATCACTCTCCAATTCAATTTTTACACACTCAAAGCCTATTTTTCAAAAATTTCATTTATTCACAATTTTATCGAGAAAATGTCATGAATGCATGTATAGATATTTTTCATGTGCATAAATCACTGTTCGCAAATGCATGAGCATGAGATGTGTTTTCCTAATTTCTCGCGTGTACCCGTTTCTATAATTGTTTCCTTTATAAGAAAACGGGATGTTACAGAGGGTCCCTAATTACTGTGCCAATGGGCCATTTTGTCCACCGAAGGTGCCTGGCGACCATGCCAACGTGTTGTTTTTCCCACCGAAGGTGCTTAGCGAACGTGTCAACCGGCTATCTTACCTATCAAAGTTGTGCCAACAGGTTATTTTACCTATTGAAGGTGTTTTAAAGGGTTGTTCTCCCCACTGAAGGTGCCCAACGGACTGTTTTGCGCACTCAAGATGCCTAACGTCTATGCCAACTTATTGTTTCACCCTCCAAAGGTGTGCCAACGGGTTGTTTTTCCTGTCAAAGGTGCCTAGCGACTGTGGTAATGGACTGCTTTGCCCACCAAAGGTGTGCCAATAGGGTGTTTTTCCCACCAAAGGTCCCTAAAGAACTTGCAAACGAGCTTTTTTGTCCACTGAAGGTGTGCCAACTTAATGATTTATTTATCGAAGGTTTTCTAAAGGGTTGTTTTCCCCACTGATGGTGCGCAACGGACTGTTTTGCCCACTTAAGATGCCTATCAACCATGTCAAAGGGCTGTTTTACACACCAAAGGTGCCTAGCTAACTTTCGAATGGGCTATTTTGCTTACTGAAGATGTCTAGAGAATGTGAGATCGTGATGTTTTTCCCACCAATGGTGCGCCAACTAGCTTTTTACCATTGAAGATGCCGAACGAAAGTGCCAAAGGGCTATTTTACCCACCAAAGGTTCCTGGCGACCATGGCAACATCTTATTTTTCCAACCTAAGTTGCCTTGCGAACATGCCATTGGGCTGTTTTGCCCACTAAAGGTGCCTAGTGACTGTACCAACGGGCTATTTTTGTGTATTGAAGGCGTCTAGCGACCGCACAACTATGGTGTTTTTCCAACCAAAGGTGCCTATTGACTGTGCCAATGTACTTTTTTGGCCATCGAGCTGCTTTTGCCCTTGGAGGTGCATGGAGACTGTGCCAACTAGCTATTTTGCCCACCGAAGATGCCTGCGACTATTCCAACATGGTGTTTTTCCCATCGAAGGTGCCTAGTGAATGTTCCAATTGGTTGTTTTGCTAACCGAAGGTGTGCCAACGGGCTGCGTTTCCCACCGAAGGTGTGCTAACGAGCTGCTTTGGAGACTGAAGGTGTGTCAATGGGTTATTGTTTCCATTGAAGGTGCCTAACGTGCTATTTTGCCTGTTGAAGGTGTTCTAAAGGGTTGTTCTCCCCATCGAAGGTGCCGAACTGACTGTTTTGCCTACTGAAGATGCCTAGTGACCGTGCCAACATGCTGTTTGCCCACTGAAGGTGTGCCAATGTGCTATTTCACCCAACGGGATGTTTTTCCCACCGAAGATGCCCAACGATTGTGCTAATGGGCTTCTTTGCCCACCAAAGGTGTGTAAACAGGCTATTTTTCCCACCGAAGGTCCCTAATGAACGTGCCAACAAGTTGTTTTGCCCATCGAAGGTATGCCAACTTGATGTTTTGTCTACTGAAGGTGTTCTAAAGGGTTGTTTTCCCTACAGATGGTGCCCAACGGACTATTTTGCCCAATGAAGATGTCCAGCAACCATGCCAAAGGGTTGTTTTGCCCACCAAAGGTGCCTAGTGAACTTTCAAATGGGCTACTTTGCTCACCGAAGGTGTCTAGAGACTGTGCAATAGTGGCATTTTTCCCACCAAAGGTGCACCAACTGGCTTTTTTCCCACCAAAGGTGTCTAGAGAATGTGAGATCGTGGTGTCTTTTCCACCAAGGGTATGCCAACGGGCTTTTTTACCACCTAAGGTGCCTAGTAAAAGTGTCAAAGGGATTTTTTTCCCGCCAAAGGTGCTTAGCGACTGTGGCAACATGTTGTTTTCCCACCAAAGGTGCTTAGAAAAGAGACCAACGGGTCGTTTTGCCCACAAAAGGTTCCTAGCGACTGTCACTGAAAATGTCTAGCGATAGTGCAAACGTGATGTTTTTCCCACCAAAGGTGAGCCAACGGTTTATTTTTTCCTCCGAAGGTGCCTAGTGAACTTCCCAACGGTTTGTTTTGGTGACCCAAGGTATGCCCACGGGCTATTTTTGCCGCTGAAGTTGTTCTAAAGGGTTGTTCTCCCCACCGAAGGTGCCAATGAACTGTTTTTCCCACTGAAGATATGCAGCAACTATACCAACGTATTGTTATTCCCACCAAAGGTGTGCCAACAGGCTTTTTTGCCCATCAAAGGTGCTTAGTGACTATGCCAACAGGATGTTTTGCCCGCCAAAGGTGTGCCAATGGGGAGTTTTTCCCACCGAAGGTCCCTAGCGAACGTGCTAACAAGCTGTTTGCCTACCGAACGTGTGCCAACATGCCGTTTTGCCTATCGAAGGTGTTCTAAAGGGTTGTTTTCCCCACCGATGGAGCCCAATGGACTGTTTTGCCCACCGAAGTTACCTAGCGACCATGCCAACAAGCTATTTTGCGCACAAAAGATGCCTAGAAAATGTTTAAATGGGCTATTTTGCCCACCGACAGTGTCTAGAGACCGTGAGACTGTGGTGTTTTTCCAACAAAGGTGCCTAGTAAAAGTGCCAATGGGCTATTTTTCCCATCAAAGGTACCTAGTGATTGTGCCAACGAGCTGTTTTTCCCACTGAAGATGCCTAGTGACCGTGCCAATAGGCTATTTTGCCCACCAAATGTGTTTAGTGGCTGTGTAACTGTGATGTTTTTCCTGTCAAAGTTTTGCCAATGGGCTATTTTTCCATCGAAGGAGCCTAGCGAACATCCCAATGGTTTATTTTTCCCATCGAGAGTCTTTAATAACTGTGCCAACGTGTTATTTTTCCCACCAAAGGTGCCAGGAAATCGTGTCAATGGGCCATTTTGCCCACTGAAGATACCTAGCGACCATACGAATGTGTTGTTTTTCCCACCGAAGGTCCCTAACGAACGTGTCAACGGGTTGTCCTACCCATAGAAGTTGTGTCAACAAGTTGTTTTGCCTGTTGAAGGTGTCCCAAACGATGGTGCCCAACATATTCTGTTGCCCACTCAAGATGCCTAGCAACCATGCCAACTTGTTGTTTTTCCTTTCGAAGTTGTGCCAATGGGCTGTTTTTCCTATCAAAGGTGCCTAGCGACTGTGGTAATGGACTGCTTAGCCCACCAAAGGTGTGCCAATGGGGTGTTTTTCCCACCAAAGATCCCTAAAGAATGTGCCAACGAGCTATTTTACCCATTGAAGGAGTTCTAAAGGGCTATTTTTACCACCGATGGTGCCCAACAGATTGTTTTCCCACTGAAGATGCCCAGCAACCATATCAAAGGGCTGTTTTGCCCACCAAAGGGTGTCTAGAGATCGAGAGATCGTGGTGTTTTTCCCACCAAACGTATGCCAACGAGCTTTTTTACCACCTAAGGTGCCTAGCGAAAGTGCCAAAGGATAATTCTACCCACCGAAGGTGCTTAGTCAATATGGGAACATGTTGTTTTCCCACCAAAAGTGCCTAGGAAATGCACCAATGGGTCGTTTTGTCGATAAAAGGTGCCTAGCGATCATCACCGAAGGTGTCTGGTGATAGTGCAATCGTGATGATTTTTCCACCAAAGGTGAGCCAATGGGCTGTTTTTTTCCTCTGAAGGTGCCTAGCGAACATCTCAATGGTTTGTTTTGGCAACCCAAGGTGTGCCAATGGGCTGTTTCGCCTACTAATGTTGTTCTAACGGGTTGTTCTCCCCACCAAAGGTGCCAACGGACTATTTTGCCCACCGAAGATGCCCAACGATTATGCCAACGTGCTGTTATTTCCACCAAAGGTGTGCCAATGGGTTTTTTTTCCCATCGAAGGTGCTTAGTGATGGTGCCAACAGGCTATTTTACCCGCCAAAGTTGTGCCAACCGAGAGTTTTTCCCATCGAAGGTCCCTAGCGAACGTGCCAACAGGCTGTTTGGCCCATTAAAGGTGTGCCAACTGGCTATTTTACCTACTGAAAGTGTTCTAAAGGGTTGTTTTCCCCACTGAAGGAGCCCAATGGACTGTTTTGCCCACTGAAGATGCCTAGCGACCATGCCAATATGCTATTTTGCCCACCAAAGGTGCCTAACAATGTTCGAATGGACTATTTTGGCCATTGACAATGTTTATAGATCGTACGACCGTGGTGTTTTTCGCACCAAAGGTGAGCCAACGGGCTTTTTTCCCACCGAAGGTGCTTAGCGAAAGTGCCAAAAGGATATTTTGCCCACCAAAGTGCCTAGAAACAATGGCAACGTCTTGTTTTTCCCACCTAAGGTGCCTAGCAAATGTGCCAATAGGCCATTTTGCCTACTAAAGGTGCCCCATGACTGTACCAATGGGTCTTTTTATTTACCAAATGTCTATAGCGACCGTGCAACCATGGTGTTTTTCCAGTCAAAGTTGCCTATCAACCGTGTCAATGTGCTATTTTGGCCATCGGGTTGTGTTTCCCATTGAAGGTGCTTGCCAACTGTGCCAATTGGCTATTTTGCCTATCAAAGATGCCTAGTTACCATGCCAACGTGTTGTTTTTCCCACCGAAGATGCCTAGCAAACGTGTCAACGGGTTGATTTACCCACCGAAGGTGTGCCAATAGGCTGTGTTTCCTACAGAAGGTGTTCTAACGGGTTGTTTTGGCAGTAGAAGGTGCACTGTTGGGCTATTGTTTCCACTAAAGGTGCCTAGCCAAACTGCCAAAAGGTTATTTTTCCTATTGAAGGCTCCTAGCAACTATGCCAATGTGTTGCTTTCCCCATCGAATATGCCTCACAAATGTGCCAATAGGCTATTTTTCCCACCAAAGGTGCATAATGACTGTGTTAACAGGCTATTTTTCCCTCGAAGGTGTCTAGCGACCGTGTAACCATCACATTTCTTCCCACCAAAGGGGTATAACAAACATCCCAATGGGCTATTTTGCCCATCAAAGGTTCCTAGCGATTGTGCCAACGGGCTATTTTGAACATCGAAGGTGCCTAGCGACCATGCCAATGTGTTGTTTTTTCCAATCGAAGGTGCCTTGCGAACCTGTCAAAGGGCTATTTTTCCAGGAAAGGTATGCCAACGGGTTGTGTTTCTCACCAAATGTGTGTGAACTAGTTGTTTTTTCCACTGAAGGTGCCCAATGGTTTGTTTTGCCATTTAAGGTGCCTAGCGATAATGCCAACGGGTTGCTTTTCCCACTGAAGGTGCCTAGCAAACATGCCGGCGAGCTGTTTTGCCCATCCAAGATGCCTAATGACCGTGCCAATGGGTTGTTCTGCCTACCAAAGAGTCCTAGCGAAAGTGCGAACGAGTTGTTTTGCCCACCGAATGTGTCTAAAGGTTGTGTGACCGTGGTGTTTTTCCCACCAAGGGTATGCAACGGGCTATTTTTCCCACCGAAGGTGCCTAGTGAAAGTGCCAGCGGGCTATTTTTCCCATCGAAGGTGCCTATTGACTTTGCTAACGTGCTATTTTTCACACCGAAGGTGCCTAGTGACTGTGCCAATTGGCTATTTTTCCCACCGAAGGTGTCTAGTGACCATGCAACCAAGGTGTTATTCCCACCAAAGGTGTGCCAACGGGCTATTTTATCGACCGAAGGTGCTTAGCGAACATCCCAACGACCTATTTTGCCTAACGAGGGTCCTTAGCGACCATGCCAACGTGTTAATTTGCCCACAGAAGGTGCCTGGTGACTATGTCAATGGGCTATTTCGCCCACTGAAGGTGACCAGCGACCTTGCCAACGTGTTATTTTTCCCACCAAAGGTGCTTAGCAAACATGCAAATGTGCAAACGGGCCATTTTGCCCACAAAAGGTGCCTAGCGATTGTCACTTAAGGTGTCTAATGACTGTGCAACTGTGATGTTTTTCCCATCAAAGGTGCCTAACGAACATCCCAATAGGCTATTTTGCCCATCAAGGGTCCCTAGCAACCATGCCAACATGTTATTTTGCCCACCAAAGGTGCCTGGCGACTGTGCCAATGGGTTATTTCTCCCACCAAAGGTGACCAACAACCTTGCCAACGTGTTGTTTTTCCCACCAAAGGTGCCTAGCAAATGTGCAAATGTGCCAACGAGCCATTTTTCCCATAAAAGGTGCCTAGCAACTGTCACTGAAAGTGTTTAGCGATTGTCCAACCGTGATGTTTTTCCCACCGAAGGTGTGCCAATGAGCTGTTTTTCCCACCGAAGATGCCTAGCTAACATACCAATGGGTTATTTTGGCGACTGAATGTGTGCCAACGGGCTAGTTTGCCTACCAAACATGTCCTAAAGGGTTGTTCTCCCTACTGAAGATGCCCAACGGACTGTTTTACCCACTGAAGATGCCTAGTGACTGTGCCAAAATGCTATTTTTCCCACCGAAGGCGTGCCAACGGGCTTTTTTTCCTATCGAAGGTACCTAGCGATCGTGCCAACAAGCTATTTTGCCTACCAAAAGTGTGCCAACGTGCTATATTACTCAACAGGTTGTTTGTCCCATCGAAGGTGCCTGACGACCATGCCAACGGGCTGTTTTCTCCACCCAAGATGCCTAGCGATCTTTCCAATAGGCTATTTTGCCTAGCGATCGTTCCAATAGGCTGTTTTGCCTAGCGAAGGTGTGCCAACGGGCTATTTTTCCCACCAAAGGTGCCTAGCAACTATGACCAAGGTGCCTATCAAATGTGCCAACAAACTGTTTTGCCCACCAAAGGTACATAGCGACCATGTCAACGATATTTTGCCCCCTAAGGTGTCTAGCACCCATGCAATCGTGGCATTTTTTCGACCAAAGGGGCTTAGCAAACATCCCAATGAGCTATTTTTCCCATCAATGGTCCCTAGCAATCGTGCCAACGGGCTATTTTTTTCACCGAAGGTGACTAGCGACTATGTCAACGTGTTGTTTTTCCAACTAAAGGTGTGTAGGGAACGTGTCAAGGGGCTATTTTTCCATCGAAGGTGTGCCAATTGGTTGTGTTTCCCACCGAAGGACCGAAGGTGTGCCAACAGGCCTTGTTTCTCACCGAAGGTGTGCCAACAGGCTATTTTTCTTGCCAAAGATGTCTAATGACTGTGCGATCATGGTGTTTTTCCCACCGAAGGTGTGCCAATAGGCTGTTTTTCCCACTGAAGGTGCCTGGCGAACATCCAAACAGGTTATTTTGCCCATTAAAGGCCCCTAGCGACTATGTCAGTGTGTTATTTTTCCCAACGGGTCTTTTTTCCCACCGGAGGTGCTTGAAGATTGTGCCAACGGTCCATTTTTCCCACCTAAGGTGCCTTATGACCATGTCAACAAGCTATTTTTCCCACTGAAGGTGCCTAGTGACCGTTCCAACGTGTTTCTTCCCACCAAAGATGCCTAGCAAACATGCCAAGGGGCTATTTTACCCACTAAAGGCACCTAGCGATCGTACCAACGGGCTGTTTTTGGCACCAAAGGTGCCTAACCATTGTGTCAACGGGTTGTTTTGCCCACCAAAAGTATGCCAACGAGCTATGTTTCCCACTAAAGGTGCCCAACGGACTATTTTTTCCACTGAAGGTGCCTAGCGATTGTGCCAACTGGCTGTTTTGCCCACCAAATGGGCCTAACGACCGTGCCAACGGGCTATTTTGCCCACTGAATGTGCCTAATAGGTTATTTTTTCCACTAAAGATGCCCAATGAACTATTTTGCCCAAGAAAGTGCCTAGCGACTTTGCCAACATGATATTTTGCCCACCGAAGGTGCCTAGTGACCATGCCAATAGGCTGTTTTTCCCACTAAAGGTGTCTAACGAAAGTGCCAAAGGGCATTTTTCCCACCAAAACTGCCTAGAGAACATGGCAATCTTTTGTTTTTCACACCTAAGGCGCCTAGCAAACCTACCAATAGGTCATTTTTCCCATAAAGGTGTCTGTACCAATGGACTATTTTGTCTATCGAAGACGTCTAGCGACTGTGCAATCGTGGTATTTTTCTAACCGAAGCTGCCTATCGATCGTGCCAACGTGCTATTTTAGACATCGGGCTATTTTTCATTGAAGATGCCTGCTGACCGTGCCAACTCGCTATTTTGCCCACCGAACATGCCCAGCAACCATGCCAATGTGGTGTTTTTCCCACCGAAGGTGCTTAGTGAATGTGCCAATGGGCTGTGTTTACCATGAAAGGTGTGCTAACAAGCTGTTTTGGCGACTCAAGGTGGGCCAATGGGCTATTGTTTCCACTGAAGGTGCCCAATGTGCTATTTTGTCTACTGAAGGTGTTCTAAAGGGCTGTTTTCCCAACCTAAGGTGCCGAGCTAACTGTTTTGCCCACTGAAGATACCTAGTGACCGTGCTAACGTGCTGTTTTTCCCACTAAAGGTTTGCCAACTTGCTATTTTACCCGGTGGACTAATTTTCCCACTAAAGATGCCTAACGACCATGCTAAAGGGCTGCTTTGCCCACCAAAGGTGCGCAAACGGGCTATTTTTCCTATCGAAGGTCCCTAAAGAACGTGCTAGTGACTTGTTTTGCCCACCGAAGGTGTGCCAACTTGAGGTTTTGTCTACCGAAGCTGTTCTAAAGGGCTATTTTCCCCATCGATGGTGCCCAACGGACTGTTTTGCCCATTGAAGATGCCTAGCAACCATGCCAAAGGGCTGTTTTGCCCACCAAAGGTGTCTAGAGACCATGAGATCGTGGTGTTTTTCTGACCAAAGATATGCCAATGGGTTTTTTTACCACCTTAGGTGCCTAGCAAAAGTGCCAAAGGGCTATTTTGCCTACCAAAGGTGCTCAGCGACTGTGATAACGTGCTGTTTTCCCACCGAAGGTGCCTAGAAAACATACCTACTAGTCGTTTTGCCCGTAAAAGATGCCTAGCGATCGTCATCGAAGATGTCTAGCGACAGTGCAACTGTGAAGTTTTTCCCACTGAAGGGGCCTAGTGAGCATGCCGATGGTTTGTTTTGGTGACTCAAGGTGTGCCGACAGGCTGTTTTGCTTGTCAAAGTTGTTTTAAAGGGTTGTTCTCCCCATCGAAGGTGCCAACGGACTATTTTGCCCACTGAATATGCCCAGCAACTGTGCCAACGTGCTGTTATTGCCACTGAAGGTGTGCCAACAGGCTTTTTTTCCCATCGAAAGTCCCTAACGACCTTGCCAACAGGCTATTTTGCCTGCCAAAGGTGTGGCAAAGGGGAGTTTTTCCCACCGAAGGTCTCTAGCAAATGTGCTAACAGGCTGTTTGGCCCACTAAAGGTGTGTCAACTCGTTGTTTTACCTACCGATGGTGTTTTAAAGGGTGTTTTCACAATGGAAGGAGCCCAATAGATTGTTTTTCCCATTAAAGATGCCTAGCGGCTATGTCAACAAGCTGTTTTGCCTACAAAAGAGGCCTAGCAATTGCTCGAATGGGCTATTTTCCCCATCGACAGTGTCTAGAGACCATGCGACCGTGGGGATTTTCCCAGAAAAGGTGCACCAACGGACTTTTTTCCCACCGAAGGTGCCTAGCGAAAGTGCCAATGGGCTATTTTTCCCACCAAAGGCACCTAGTGACTGTGCCAATGGGCTATTTTTCTCACCAAAGGTGTCTAGTGGCTATGCAACCGTGGTGTTTTCCCACCAAAGTTGTGCTAACAGGCCATTTTATCCATCAATGGTGCCTAGCGAACATCCCAAAAGGCTATTTTGTCCGTCGACGCGTCCCTAATGACCGTGTCAACATGCTATTTTGCCCAACGGACTATTTTTTCCATCGAATGTGCCTAGCAATCATGCCAATGGGCCATTTTGCCCACCTAAGGTGCCTAGCGATCATGCCATCCTGCTGTTTTTCCCACTAAAGGTGCCTAGCAGATATGTCAACGAGCGGTCTTACCTATTGAAGTTGTGCCAACATGCTGTTTTGCCTAGTGAAGGTGTTCTAAAGGGTTGTTCTCCTACAGAAGGTGTCCAATGGACTATTTTGCCCAGTCAAGATGCCTAGTGACTATGCCAACATGTTGGTTTCCCTTCGAAAGTGTGCCAACAAGCTGTTTTTCCTATCAAAAGTGCTTATTGACTGTGGTAATTGACTGCTTTGCCCACTAAACGTGTGCCAACGGGGTGTTTTTCCCATCGAAGGTCCCTAAAGAACGTGCCAAGGAGCTATTTTGCGCACCAAAGGTGTTCTAAAGGGCTGTTTTTCCTATCGATGGTGCCCAACGGATTGTTTTGCTCACTAAAGATGCCTAGCAATCGTTCCAAAAGGTTGTTTTGCCCACTAAAGGTGTCAAGAGATCGTGAGATTGTGGTGTTTTTTGCAAAAGGTATGCTAACGGGCTTTTTTACTAGCTTCGGTGCCTAGCAAAAGTACTAATGGGCTATTTTGCCCACCAAAGGTGCTTAACGACTGTGGTGACTTGCTGTTTCCCCCCCGGAGGTGCCTAGAAAATGTGCGAACTGGTCGTTTTGCCCACAAAAGGTGCCTAGTGATCGTCACCGAAGGTGTCTAGTGTCAGTGCAACCATGATGTTTTTTCCCACTAAAGGTGAGCCAACAGGCTGTTTTTTCCTCTGAAGGTGCCTAGCGAACATCGCAATGGTTTGTTTTGGTGACCTAAGGTGTGCCAACGAGCTATTTTGCCTACTGAAGTTGTTCTAAAGGGTTGTTCTCCCCACCGAAGGTGCTGACACACTATTTTACCCACTGAAGATGCCCAGCAACTGTGCCAACGTGTTGTTATTCCCACCAAAGGTGTGCCAACGGGCTTTTTTCCCATCAAAGGTGCGTAGTGACCATCCTAATAGGCTATTTTGCCCGCCAAAGGTACACGAACCGGGAGTTTTTCCCACCAAAGGTCCCTAGCGAATGTGTCAATGGGCTGTTTTTTACACCGAAGGTGTGTCAATACGCGCCTCGCACTCGCGAGCGCCAAGGCTCGTCGCGCTCGCGAGGAGCGCTTGGCTCTCCTCTTTCACTTCATTTCCTCATCCGAAACTTATATTCTTCCAAATCACACAACTTCTTACACAGACCTCCAAAATTCACAAACTGGCTACAAATGGAATGCTAACAAAAAGACCTAAAATTTTTATGAAGGACTGATAACCAAATTACACCTATATAGGGGTCAAAATGCACTTCAAAGAAGTCTGTCCTATCAATCCCATTCCAAAACAATAACACAACTTGTAGACATTAAAACTTCCTAGTCCATTACTCAAAAATTCCATACTTTATAGAAATGGAAAGATCAGAACATGCTCTACACTTCTCATGAAGAACTCAAAAGCAAATTCGTCCTCTAACTAGGTCAAATTTGCAATCAAAGTTTCTGCCCTGTTACATTAGCACATAAACCATATCCAAACTTCTAAAATTCATATCTTTCAATTCCTTGAAAAGCTCTAACATTCCTCTACAACTTTTCTTTAGGAAACTTACTCCAATTCAGACCATAACAATCCATAATTGGCCTCAGAACCTAATATTCACTAAACCTTACACCTTTAGGTATTTTCATACAACAAAGTACCTTAATCCTTCAAATACATCCGAAATTCAATAACTCGTAACTTTCAATCCTTATATCAAAAAAATTCATACTTTATGGAGATAGAAAGCTAACAAGAATATCTCTAACTTTCATGAAGACCAAATTAGCAAATTCAGCTAAATCAACCCCAATTTAATTTTCAAATGTTCAGATCACAAAATCCAACTTTAGTGTCATTAACTTACACTGTTCTTGCCTACACATATGCTCACATTCATGTCCAAATTAAGAACTCTTAAAGCCAGAATTAGACTTCACTCCCTTCACAAGAAATGTAGCTAAACTCTTCTAGTTTCAATTAAGCTAAAAATCATCTCAATTGCACATCCACATAAAAAGTTATAGCAGAAAAACTGAAAACACATACAAACACAAAATTCCAGATTTTGTTTTAACTCTCATTCTACATCTTCCATACCATTTCTACACCATCCAACACACAATTCAGTTCATAAATTCACCATAACTCATCTTACAACTTATCCTTAACCAATAGGCCACAAAATCGCAGCACACACATACTCAATTTTCCATTAATATCAATCCATCAAAACATCCTAATTCACCTAAACTACATAACAATTCATTCATTAACTTCTAACTCATCATTCATCCATCTTCTAAGACTTAACATACCCAATTCAATCAAGACACAAGTTCATGCAATTAACTCACATCTTACCACAATTTATGCATGTAACTATCATTTAAGAACATAAAAGATACAATTCTTACCTATTAGCTTCTTACTTCTTCAAGTCTTCAAACTTCACAAAATCTCTCCTTTCTCACCACACATACACGGCATCATCACCACTTAAGAGTATAAGATTGAGGTTGATATTTTTAAGGCATCAAAGAAGAGAAGATAAGGTGTAGAAGAGTGGAAGAAGGTGAGCAAAATTCAATGAAGAATAAGAGAAAGGAGCACCTTCGGATGGGAGAGCAAAGTTTCATTCAAAGAACATTTAAACACTTTGATAAAAAGAAACAAAGAAGAAGCTACTAGTAAGAGTTGTGAAAGACTCACTAATAAGATGATTTTATTAATGCCTAATTAGGTGGACATGTGGGCAAGTGACATGTGTCACTTGCCACATGTCACACTCTCATTGGCTCTCTTCATTTTCTTCCAATTCCATTTCAAATTTTCTCCAAATCTCCAATAAATCAATTCCAAAAATTCCTAATTTCACGTGTCTAAGTTTCCAGTGCCATTGGATAGTCAATTTCACTACCAGTAGACCCCTATTGTATCGCTTGATAGTTTTTTGGGTCCAAAATTGAGTCCGAAAAATTCCCGAAAAATTCCTATAATTCTCTAAAAATCAGGAAACACCCTAATAATCCTCTCTAGTATAAATTTTCATTCACACAAGGCAAAATTTTCATAAATCACATTTATTCACACTTATACCGGGAAATGTCATGAATGCATGTACAGTGATTTACATGTGCAAAAATTCACTATTCACTATTCATGTGCATATATGAATGCATGAACATAACAATGCAATGTTAACCACTCCTAACCCGTTCCAAATTACTAATTTACCCTTCCCATAGGTGAGGGGATGTTACACAATCCACCTTAGTTTTATGACTGGAACTAATTAGATGTGTTCCTTTATAGGATAACATCCATATAAAATACTACATTCATATCATTTGCTTCTAGAGTATAAGAATTCTCTTCCTCAACTGATGCTAGCTGCAATTCAATACAATGTTCCATACATAACATTTAGCAAAAGACGACAATAAAAAAGAAATTCATTATGAAATTACACTAAAAACAAAAACAAAAACAAGAGGAACCTACAATATAACCATAAAAAATACATCTCAAAAGTTGTTGAAGAAATTTATGCTAAGTTGGAAATATGATATAAGGAAATAACCTAAAATGTCAACAAAACAGTGGAAAATTTTCTAACTAACTTTAAGGCACTGTTATAATTCTCAATAACAAAGCATTATATAATAAGAGCATTAGAATAATAAGAATTTATAGCCACAAACACAAGAAAGTAGAAGTGAAACTTAAAACAAAAATACTTACAATTATAAATTTCATATTTATATTATATATTAGGATTTAGCATATACTTAAAAATACAAATGAAACCAAAAGTAAAAGTAAAAACATAAACATAAACTTAAAATTTTATTCCACGACATATCCACTAAAATTATATTGACCGTAACTTTCATTTAGTACAAAGTTATCATCATTAAAGGGAGTCTCATCATCTCCATCATTCGTTAAATGACATGTCAATAATTTTCAACCAAAATCTTCTTCTAATTTACTCTCATTTATAAAATTTAGTTCTTTTAAAACTTAATATACTTAGAAATCAATATGATTAAGGTAAATTGGATCAATAGAACTATAATTTTTTTATTAAGAGTCTTAGTAAAAAATAAAATTATTAAATTGTTATAAAATATAAGAAATTAGATTAAACTTAATAATGATAATGGAGTACCTTTCTTAAAGCTTCAAGTTGCATTAGAAAAACATCAGATCATTCAACCTCTTGTATTCTGATTTATTTCATTTTTTTAATGGATGAACTAAAATGTGATCTTTTTTTTACACAGAGTTTTATTCTTGGATTGGCTAATAATACAAATTGTGATCTTAGATGCACGCGAAGCAAGAATAGAAATATGATCTATATCACCAATATCTTTTAAAATAAGATTTATATAATGAACAACACATGGGAACCAATAAATATGCTCATACTTTGATTGTAATAAGTACCCAGCAGATACATAATTAGCTACATTATCTGTAACAAAATGCACAATATTCTTTGGTCCAACCTACTAGAAAATTTCAGAAAATAATTCAGATAAAGCATTAGCACTTTTTACCATATCAGAAGCATCAACAGACTTGATAAAATTTGTTTCAATATTACAATAAACCAACAAATTAATCAAGGTTCTTGATCTTTGATAAGTCTACCCATTGCCATAATAGTGCATCTTGTTGATTCCTAACTAGATTTATATGCATCCACAATTAACTAACATTTTTTTTAAATCTTGAAGCAAAGGCACACAAATCTTATAATAAGAAGGTACCTTAAATTCTAGATCTATCATTGTTGTGGCATCTATTGCTTCTTGAAAATATGGTGAATTTAAAATATTTAAAGGAATACATGAATGATAGAACCATCTAGCCTATGCTCTTTTACATCATAAAACAACTTCCTTATCAACCAAAACACTTCTTAGACTAGGTTGAGAACCAAGAATAGTTCTTGAAGCAAAATAAGAATCTATGTCAATAGTAGCTTTCCTTTTTCCTTAATCTAATATTTGTGGTGTTTCTTTATCTCCAAAAGATATATCATGAGCTTCTTTATTACTTTTTATTTTTCACTTGTTGCTGCAAATAATTTCCAATCCTATCACGTACTTCAAATGATACTTTTTTGCAAGAAGCAATATTACCCTTAACATCAACAAATGATCTTTCATTCTATAACTTCCTCCCCCTTTAAATATTTTACCATAAAAACATACAATTATATTATATATTCCCATCAGATGTTTAAGAAGAAGAATAATTCCATGGTGGATCAAACTTACCACAAATAAAGGATGCAATCTTCATCAAATCTTTTTACGACGATTCCATATTTTCGATTATGATTTAACCTAAAAAGTATAAAAAAATAATTAAGTATACTATCGTCAGGGCAAGATGTCTCCTACTTAAATAATTCTCATCTTAAAAAGTTTTTATTTTTTGACTTTTAGAATTGTATACTAATATAGAATTCAGAAGTTTGTACTCTTTCCAATTTAGTATTATAACAAATGACCAGATCAAGTCAACATCACGGCAAGGTTTCACAATATTAAGTTTTATTATTAGATTAATATAATCATCTACTTTCTCAACAAAATCATAACAAACCAACAAACTGTTTCCATGCATAATGCCACATTAAATCAAGATTATGAGATGGTTAACCCTTAAATAATTATTGACCATGAGGCCTAATAGATTTTCAAGTGGGATCAATTAGAGATTATTATAATTATGTATGACTCAGGTTATGTTGTTGGTATATTTGTCTGTAAAACTGAAACATATAGTATAGGAAGCCTATAACTTTAGTTATAAAATTTCCTTTTCAATAATTGGGTACATGTTCATTTCTAATTTGTTAACTGTATAAAGTAAGAAGAGTGGGATTTTAAGGTTTCGTTTTGAGACAAAGTAGAAGAAGGTGAGCCAAGCTAAGCTAAGAGCAAGAGTGGGCTACTTTTGTTCTAAATCTAAACCTAAGATTAAAGAGCCATGTTACTTGTACTCTTCATAAATTACAAGTACTTTTTATTTTTCTTTTACATAAAAAATGTACCTACTTTAATAAATTCGATAATATACAATTCTCTTTCCATTTTTTGTATTTTTGGTAATTACAAGATCTTTCTTCTTCCAAGTATCATTTACCAGGCAATCAAATTCTTTTAATTTAAAATATATATCGACAAGTGAGCTCATCATTTTGCTAGGAAATTATTAAAATGACACCTTTAAACACAGAATGCCAACAAAAATCACATACATAATGGTGAATGAAATCAAATAACATACACATAAGGCCAACAATAGAATGGTAACCATACATAAACAAAGAAACCAACAACAGAATGATGACCATATATATACACAAAAACAAACCAACAGCAGAATGATGACAGAATAGTAATCACTTATTAAACTTTGCTCCAGTAAATAGTCATATTATCTTATTGAAATATTTTCTCTTTTGGTGTTTTAAATCAACAAATTCAATACTTTAAAGATTATATATAACACAACTATCAAAATTAGATATTGAAATGAAATAGAATTCTAGCTGTTACAAAAAAACTAATTAATCGATTAAGTATGAATGAAGAAGAAATCTCCATGAAGTGACCGCCCTTATCTTTATCTCTTTATTTGTTATCTCTCAACATATTGAAACTTGAATAACACAAAACAATTGGAACTCTGTAGAAACTTGACAGCTAGAATCACCATTTCACTCCAAAACCTATTCATCAAATCTCAAATTTTTTGCTCCTCCATCCATCAAATCAACAGCAGCACCACCACCACCAAAATTTCAAAAGAATAGTACTCCTTCAAAATAAAAAATAGAAAGGCCAAATTTAAGAGAAAGTACAATAACAATGACAAATCTTAATAGAAAGGTTATGTTTAGAACATAAAATGTCATGACCGACAGTGAAATAAGCCAAAATCTAAACTTGAGCATAGGGAATGTGGGATGGATGTAGAGACAATCCCTTCAATCATGGTGCTTAGTCGCAGAGGAAGTAGGAGATCGAAGTTGCTTCAACAAGTTCATTATCTCAGACTAATTGCGCATGTTAGAGGACGAAACTCCTTCTCATTGTAGAGGAACTAAACCAAAAAAAGAAACATCTAATTTTTTGTTCTTTTCTTCACCCTCACAAAAACGGACAACCAAAAATGGGAAAAAAAGATAACTTCCCCATACCCAAGACTTGCTCCATCTCCAGTCAGAGAGTGAGACTTCTCCTCATCCCCAAATTGGTCATTAGACTTCAAGTTGTTGGGTTCTTTGTCAAGAATAGCTTTTTTGTTTTGTATGTTGATGAGGATTTTAGATTTTAGTGCGAGTTTCACAAGGGATTTTGATTTGAGCAAGAAAGAATAGAGCTTTAAAAGAAGAAAATAATTAGGAGAAGCGAAAAGAGGAATTCAAGAAGATTGGGTTCATAAAAGAAGAAAAAGTGAAGCTCATGTTTCAATAATATCCGTTTATTGACTAACCGATTAGACCGATTCATTAAAAAACTAGCCAGTTCTATGATAAACTGACTAGTTTTTATAAATGGAGGTTATTAAATAAAACCGAACCAAACAACTGGCTAATTCATATTATTTCTAGTCGAACTGATTGGTCCAGTTTAGTTTTTAAAATATTGATGAAAACAAAAATAAAAAGGACTTGTACTACTAAAAGCTCAATGGATTTCAATGGCACGTGTATACAAGAGAGCCGTAGTTTGTTCGAAAATTACAAGTAGAGCCAAAATTCTACAAGGACAAAGGCTTACTACCTACCTCAATACTTAAGCAGAGCAGCAATTTTGCAGTTATAGTTTAGGATTTGGTATCACAAGTCTCACAAGACTTTGCAAAGCAAAATGTGACTTGTATCATAAGAGCGGAGAGATAGGCACGTCAATTTTTAACATCAAAATTTTAAGATCTCAAGAAGAGGAATCAAAGAAAGACATCCTGCTTCTCTTGTTAGGAAGTGTTGTGCTAGGTGAATACTCTGGCGAGGCAAAGCCTTTCTCCAGAACAGAAGTTAAGGCCTGGTTGATGGATTTTGTCAGCAGCTGTCTTGCCTCAGCATCATCAGCAACATTCTTGTTTCTGCAGCTGCTCAAAATGAACTCGACCTTCAGACGGTCGAACAGTGTTGATATTTCTGCGTTCATCATTTTCAAATGGAGAGTCTCAATAGCTTGTCTGATTTCGGTCAGAATCGAAGGTCTGTAGTCGCAGCAAAGTGATGCCATGAAGCACAATGTTCCATCGCGGGAATCATCATAATGCTCAACTTTAATCTCATCATCAACCATTGGAATTAACAGTCCTATAGTGACTTCCTTTACATTCTTCTTGAGTTCTCTCACATGGCTAATGACTTGAGCAAGCAATGTGGCTTTGTCCATCTGCAAATCATTCAATAGTATTCAAGTCAAAACCCATGTGCAGAATGCCACAAGCACCGATGTATTGCTAAGGATTAATTTGAAGTATAAGTTAAAACTGTATTTCTGGTCAAGAGCATATTTATACTAGTGACATACCGGGGAGATATGTCTCCATTTATAAGAGCTACCTTCAAAAGTAACTTGGTTAATTATGCAAATAATCGACTCGTTCACTCCTGAACTAAGACAGCTGTCTCCACCAAACAATTGGCACGTGGAAATGACGATAAATTAAGGGAACATTGCAAGCTGAGCGTTAAAACTATGAAACGATCACCACATAGGGGTGGTTGCAGGGTTTGTCATTTTTCTAAGCAATGAAGGTTAAAAAGTAACGGCTTTTCTTGTCCTGGATGTCTGTTTCGTGATTACGGTGATATGGTATGTTATTTTTAACAAACAAACATTTGATCCAAGCCACGTAGTTGTTTGTTTGTTATGGGATAAATATGAACTTGTTTCTCCAAGTAAGACATGAACATCTGCTGCTAGTTGTTTGCAGTTTCATATCCTGCAGGTCGCTTCCTACTTCATTCAAAATTATATAACCTAGTAAGCTAAATCTCCAATTTGCAAAATGCCTTATATTCTATATCATATGAAGCATAAGAGACAAGCGAGATCCACTTCAAATCCATTCAATATTCATCCTAACTTATCAAAGCCATAAAATCACACAGTTTCAGCTGCTTTTAATTTTTTTTAAAGGTAAAGTTTCAGCTGCTTTTATGTACACAGACTAAAAGTACTACATATAAATCCTTCATCTCTATGGACCAGTTAATTAAGGGAAGAAACAACGCCATCGTGATATACAGCGAATATCTAACTAAACTTCCTATTCTCAAAGCAGAATTTGGACTACTCTATTCCTAGAAAACCTTAATCACAATAGTTCTTAAACTTCCGTGATAGTGGAGGTGAAAGTTGAACTGTCGGGAGTAGTTAAATACTAACGACTTTGTCCTGTAATTGGAAAATCACAGATCTTGCCTAATTATAACTGCCAACAAAGAATGAATCTGGCCTTGTGATGGTAGGATTGGGATTGAGTTCTTGGGTTAACAATTTCCCTCAGATTTCTGCTCAACGGACCAGCGAAGAAATTGGCCATCGTACGTCTCACTAAACTTACTTCTGTGGGAGTGAGAAATATTTTGGAGTTAAATCTTCTCTGTGCATTAGAATTAAACATTTCATACTCATTATGTTGAGAAACTGATGAAGCCTAGCATATCCCTGAATTCCACAAGTACACTTCTATTTTAATGAGTTTTGTTCCAAAACGTTACCAGTGAGTCTAATTGCATGTGTTATGAAAAACAGCCAAGTTCGTGGTATGAATTTACTTGCAAATAGTTGAACGTGCTACGGTAGATTGGTTTAAGGGAAAAGAACAGAGCAAAAAGCTACAATAACCTTTTTAGTGCAGGACACGAGACCACGAAGAGTAGCGAGATGAGCATTGATTCTTTCCCTTCTTCTCCTCTCTGCTTCGCTGTGACTCTTCAAAGCTGACAAAATCTTGGCCTGCGACGTCCCCTTCTTGTCGACTCTCGCCGGAGTCCGCACAAGCTCTCCCTTTTCACCATCCAAGACCAAAGCTTCCGATATAATAGACGACCCTCCTCGCAAAACTCCAATGGAACATCCAGAACTGTTAGACAACGGCTCTAGAGTGTGATGGTCATAGCCGCACCCAAGCGAAGAGTTAGAATTGTAACGGTTAGCAAACATTGGTTTTTTAAGCTAGCAAGAAGAAACACTGCTGGAACGTGTTTTTGTTTGTGTGTCCTACGAGCCAAAAGTGGAAGAAATTGAGTCTGGAGGGCGAGTGGTGAGAGCAAACTGGAAGGAGATGTTTTGGAGAGGGAAGTTTTAGATGTTTGACGGCTTTGGTAGTGATTGTTTTGGTTGTCGTAGTTCTGGCAGTGATCATACGTTCCATAACGCGAAAGGGACAAATCTTGGGGGCTAAAGAGGGTGTTAGAGAAGGGTCAATGAGAGAACATCAACATTTTCTTTTTGATAGCCTTGAAGAGCATTATGTCCTTGTTTTGCGTGAGATTCTTTTAAAAGTGGAGCTTTGTTTGGCTTAAGAGCCGGAGCTTTTACTAAAAAAAAAAAAGACTGAGCTTGAAATTGTCAACCTCGATTTCTGGGATTTCGATGAAATGTTGTACTGAAGAGAGAGAACCAAGACATCGAAGCTAAAGGACTTCAAACAAGAAGCTTGGTGAGTTGGCACTTGGTGGGTTTTGCAACGTGTGGCAAGCATCACAAAGAGTAGAGCCTTATAGTTTCATTTTCCAACTACTGTGAATATTAACTGAAGCAGAATTGTCAGGTCAAAGGACTGAACTAACCATGATTGGAGTTCCTGGAGGTGCAACGGAATCTCTAAGATTGGATTAGATAATCATTTGAAAATGGTGTGTTCTTGGCGGTTTTCTGAGTGGTTATCTGGTATGGAAGATGCCATAATAATGTTAAGGCATTCGAAAATAGCATTAAATGCTAGCTACCGGTTCATAAAAAATAAATTTATTATCGGTTTCTCTTTACTGTTGTGGGTGTGGTGAGGAAAGTCAGAGGAAGACTAGTTAGCTATTAGTGACTGATTTGGAGAGAACCAAGTCTAATTTGTTAACCAAAATGGTATCTGCAGGCGTGAAGCAGGAGTAGAGTACCTCGTGTATTCGATAATCATTTGAAAACGGTGTTTTCCTGGCAGTTCCTGAGGGCGTGGAAGATGCCACAATATTGCTGAAGGCAATTCAAAAGTAGGCATTAGTGCTACCTAGCAGATCCTAAAACAATAGGTATAAGTAGAGTTGGTACTGTTAATTTTAACTTGAATTTTGGTTAATAAAATGGTGTCAGAGCTAATTTATATTCCTGACGTGTTTAGTTTGAATTTCAGCGTTGAAATATACTTCTTGACAAAAAATTAGCTTAAAGATAATAGAAGCGTTGTTTTTATAAGTAAATTTGGGACCGATAATCTCAACTCAAATTTTCAAATTTTAGATAGCAAAATCCGACGAGAAAAGTGAGAAGCATCCTCGCTAACTACGAGTGACTAACAGTAACTTGGGGTGAATCAAAGTAGAGTTTGTCAATCCGCATGCACAAAAACTTTCTTTTTCCGGTTTCGCTCTTGAGGCTATGCCTTCCATATGAATTGTGACAAAAATGGTATACTTTGTTCAATTTGAGGTCTAAAAGTTTGATTTTTGGCAGCGACATGCTAGATATATCATATAATAGGTGGTTTATTTCATCCAATAACCAAGAGGAAATATTTTATCCAACATATCTTTAAAAACAAAAATATGACTAGTCATTTTGATTTATTTATGTCAACTATTTTCATTTTGTTTTTCTTTAAAATATAATTTAATTATTAATATCAATATTTTCAATTAATAATAATAGATATACTAATCGATAAGTGGATATATTTTATATAATTATTAGCAACAAGATAAAAATATATTTACTAAAAATTATATATATATATATATATGATTTTAGTAAATATAACATTAAAAATTAATTTGTTACTATTAGAAATTAATAAAAATTAATATATTATGCTTTTAATACAAAAATATTTTATATAATAAATACAATATACGTATATTTATATTCAACAATTGATCTTCAAAAAATAACAAATAATAAATTTATATCACAACTTATAAATTAACATTTAGTAATTGTAAATTATTTTTTAAAAATTATATCACGATACAAAAATTAATTTAACGATTTTTAATGATTATGAAAATGGAAAAATATAAAAATAGAGATAAAATCAAATAATATATTTTAAAAAAACTAGAAGTTATAAGTGATCTAATTACACGCCCTCGAGCTCCCCCAATTATCAAATTAATTTGTGGAGAGCTGATGCAGGGACTTTTCCACACCATTCCTGCTCATCATGAGAGGCCTGGGATCTATCTTAGCTTGTCAGCACAAGTCCGCCAATAATTACAGCCTAAACTGCATGCATATACTGTGTTTTTCTTTCTTTCTTATTCTGGCTAGCTGAATTGTTGAAGTGTACTGAAGTTGCTTGCATGCCCTTGATTCGTTGTTGTGGTCAATTATGATTTATGCAAAATTAAATTACTCTTGCAACAACTTTGTCGAAAAGGAAGTTAAGTTGATCACAACTCTCTACCTATTAGTTGTTTGATTTTGAACAATAAGCTTCCTTTGGCCTTTTAATATATGTTTGAATTTGAGATTGTCTCCTGAAATTAGGCCAAAAGACAAACAAGAGAGAATAGTTGGAGGTGTCAACGAGTTATCCTATCGCTTTACGGGGGTCATTAAGTTGCTCGTTGTCTCAACAACCCTTCCTGTCAATTTCGTTAAACGACAACTGCAAAAACTAGTGTTGATTGACAACAAGGTCAACTATTATTTTTTTGAAAAATATTTAAGAATAATAATAATAATATAATTGATTTTTTTGAAGGTCTCTTGATGATCTACTATCGAAACAGGGGTATGTAGAAAACATTATAAAACTAGCTGATAAACTGCACCGTAAATTTTTACTTGTGTAAAAACAAATTTATAATTGCAAAATTAGAAAAAGAAAATAACATTATGTTATTTTTATATACATATATGGAAGATGTAATAAAAATGTTGCAATTTCAAAAAACACCAACCTGAAAGAGGGAGATAAATTTTATTCAATCAGCTACTTGTCTACATTCAAGTTACCAAAGATGAAGATTACAATATTGTGGATTATGAGCTGGAGATTCGTTCCTATTTTAACCTACCCTTAATCGACCTCCGAACACATGTCCTCTTCCCTTCTTTTAAAATGTCAGTTTATCATCACATGTTTTCTTGTAACATTTCTCAACCATCCTTCGTCCACCAATTTATGGTCATCCAGTTGCAGTGGCTTTCTTGCTATTCCAAGCATCTCTGTCTCCTTAGAGACATTTGCACATAGGAGATTCAGAGCCAATGATTTCTCTAGTTTTAGTCTTATGAAATTGTTACTGGGAACATATACTCTTTATGTATTTTCTAAAAAAAGTGAGGCGGGTTCAGTGTTCACTACAACAAACACTACTTTTAGTGATGAAAATAAACGTTGCTAAAAAATAACCAATCGTCGCAAATTAATTGTCCTTGAATCCCGGTAGCAAAATAACATTCAAGACGTTTTGCTAAAATCGTTGCCAAAATATTTTTTCGACACAAATAATTCGTCGATAAAAGGTATACCTGATGAGAATAGAGAACGTCGTATATAGTTTTTTGCGACATTTATGTTTCGTAGCTAAAAGTTTTTCCTACTAAGCTGTATTCGTAGGTAATTATTTTTATTGACGATTTTCTTTTGGTAACAGAACAATTTTAACTACCAATTGTTTATTGTAAAGAAATATTTTTAGAGACGTTCCTGTAAACGTAGGTAAAAACATTTTGTTACGAATTAGTTTTGGTAGCTAATAGTTTTTTGTGATTTTGTTTTTGTAGCAAAATAATTTTAGCTACTAATTTGTAGTTGTAGCAAAATGTTTCTAATGACGTTCTTGTAAATGTAGGTAATAACTTTTTGTGACGATTTTATTCTGGTAGATAATATTATTTAGTGAGAAAATTTAATTGTGAATTTAATTATTATTCTAATTGTTAAAACAAATTTATTTTAATTTATTACAATTTTAAGACAGTTTAAAATATAAAATTATTCATTTTATAATTAATATTAGTGACATATTTTTTTAAATAATAATAATTTAAAATAAAATAAACATATTAAATGGAATGCATTTTATATAAAAAATATTTACATATCATTTATAAACTAAGAGTCTTCATCTGAGTCACTACCACTAACATGTGCAGAACCTAGTATTTGTTTAACCATTTTTTTTCAGCTTGTTCATTTCTTTTACATTACGATTTAACTTCTCTTCCGTACATTGTAACTTAGTCTTCAGTGCCTGGTTCTCTTCTGGAAGTGTCGTCACATATGTTGGTTATGACGAAGATGCATCAACAAGCTTAGGGCCATACCCAAAACTTTTGATATAGCCCAATCGTGTACTAAGGACATTATTGCAAATGTCATCGACATTGGGCTGATTTGCCTCAGACAATGACGTCTGCAACAACTCCTACATCTTGTCCTACAATTTAAAATAGAAAATCGACTTAACTAAAAAATTATTACCTACTATTACATAGAAAAATAAAATGTAATATTAATTTATTTGTTCTTACATAATTACTTTGTGTCTCTTCAGACATCCAGCCTTGACCTTCCTTGTAGTGTGTGTGCTTGTACAGTGTGATCCTATCACACTCTTGTCTTTAAAATTGTGTTTGACTTTATAATATGAATTAACAAAATTCTAACCAATTAGAATTTATTGTATTAAAAAATAGAATAATAAATTAAAAATATTACACTTACAAATTCTTGTCGGATGTCGACAAATGATCTGGAGCTGGTGTTATGAGGAGTCTTCATTTTTACTCTGTTAACCTTGACTTTCTCACACTTTTCCTAAATTAAGAGAAGTAGTCATGAGATGTATAAACAAAATTAATGGAAGAAAATATGAAGAGGAAAAAACAAACCAGAACCTTCATTAAAGCCCAATAATCACACATTTCATTCCAATTTTTTGGAGTCACTTATTCCGGAACATGTTTCCTTGCCTCTTCATTGGAAGGGAAAGACTAGTAATATTTATGATGTCAATATCGATAATCATTCACCCTTTGCTTCAATAGTGAACTAACACTGCTTGAAACCTCAAGCGTGTCGATATTAAAGATATTGAGCTTCATCTGTGGAAAACACGTATAAGCTAAGTTATTATTTTTTTGTAAGTAAAATCGCAATACATAAAGTAAAATGTATTGAAATATTACCGAAACTTTGTCTAAAGCATTTTGGAGCAAGTTGTCTTCCTTCAACTGCCTGACATGCTGAAGGCAAGGCAACTCATTCCTCACAATGACGTCTAATTCACTGGCCAATTTTGCAGCTTAGATCTTATCTACTGGGCATCGTTACGTGGGGTCAATTGTCACTGATAACTTAGTGTTCATTGCAACATTTATTCGTTGCAACTCAGCTCCTTTTGTCTTACCTCTACCTCATTTTCTGATGTCAGTATTGGAACCTGAAAAAAAACATAATGAGAAAAACACATTAAACATATAATGAGCAATTTCAGCATAAATGTAAATATGTTTGGTTAATAATAACAGACCTAAAGATCCCTCATGACTAGCAGACGATGTTGGTAAAGGTTGTTGCTGAATTTCTTCATTCGATGATACAATTGCTGGTTATTTTGTGGGAGAAACTTCATTTACCATTACCACTCTCTTTTCCTTGTTTCTATCAGGTGCCATTATAATGAACTTGTGTAAAACGAAATATGAACATAATGTATACTTGTAATTGAAAAATAAAAATAACATTTTGTGAAACATTAAAATTATGCTTGTAGTCATGGTAAATTAACATAACTAAAACATCAATAGCATAAGGAAATTACAACTTGGAGACATTTTAAACAACACAAACAATTTATTTACATGCAATCATCATGATCATGATTTTGAAAAATGTCATCATTAAGTGACACATGAAAAATATGCTTG
>JANIIA010000002.1:36841911-36854695 GCA_027478495.1 Erythroxylum alaternifolium | reverse complement strand
CGTTTTCCAGTTTCGGGGTGAGTCTGGAAGAACAAAACCGTGCGGGCCAAGCCCAAAGCGGACAATATCTGCAAGCGAGTGGTCTGGGCTGTTACAGAATGTCTCTTAGGCAACAAGGGATTTTTATTATCAAGAGTTTGAGGTACAAAAGAAAATTCTTTTGTATTTTTATCTAATTAATTTGGTAAATATTGTAGGTTATAAGTACTTATAGTATGTTTTTGTTTTTTTGTAAAGAATTTTTTAGGATTCCAAATTTGGCGCAGTAATTTTTAAAGTATGGAAGAGGCGAGCTTGTATACATTGTAGAGACTTTCTTGATGTGCTGCATAAGACTAGTATATAACCTCCATATAAATTTGAAGAAATATGGAGTTGTTAGTAACAATATTAGACATCACCCTCAGGTAATGTCCATTTTAGAGTGCAAATCTGCCAACAGAGGTGGAGGATTGAGGGGAAAGTGTCTTCTTGTACACACTAGAGGATCTATTACCCACCAAGAGCATGCAGAGAAACTTGTAAATATCTACACTTTATATTTATATTCTGATTTTTTTACTTTGATTTATTTCAATTTAATTTGATGTGTAATTTTTTTAATGAAAAAATATGTGTATTATGGAGAATGATGACATATATGGTTGTGTTTTTGAGTTACTTTCTTTGTTTAACAAGGGGTATATATCATAGAAATAGAGGAAACTCTGTCAAAATTTTTTAAAATTATAGTTCACTTATAACATTTTATTCTAACGTAAGAAAAGTCTATGGGCAGAAAATTTACACCCCGTCAGCTCTTTTTATACACTTACACTAAGAAGCATGATGGTGTAACATTCGTCAACACTCGATGCAGAGAACTTAATGTAAGTGAAATTTATGCTTTAATATTAATTCTTAATAGTTATCACTTATTAACATAAACATTGCCTCCTGACAGGACAAAATACAAGAAAGCATTCAACGGCAGTCTCAGTACTCTGAAACTGTTGATGAGAGTCAAGCATATCTTGATGCAGTGGGTGGTAGGGACCGTCATGGAAAGATCTTCTGTTTAGGTTTATTTGTGAATATATGCTATTCGCATTCCTCCACGTCTAGTGCAACTGCATCTAGTAAGCGGTCGGCATCTAATGAGAGAGTCGTTCAGCTTGAGAATACAGTACAGATGCTAACAACTCAGTTGCAATAATCGATTGAGTACATAGCCTAACTCCATAATGAGATGGATGAGTTGAAGGAAAGGGGTAGCACCTCATTGCACTAGTCATACCATCCTCTTCACCAACTACACAGCTTAGTTTTCATTTTGTATGAATTACATATTTATTGTTGTAGATAATATTTTTATTATCAATTAAGATAATTTTTACTTTATATTATCATTTAACTTATTGTTTATATAAACTAAATGTAGAAAAAATTCAATATATTATCACCAACTAATTGTAGAAAATAAATGTCAATCATAAAATTACCAATCAAAATTGAAAAATAAAAAAACACTATTGGTCGCTAAATGTTCCAACAGATTTTCTATTCCGTCAGTAAAATTATCGACAGACTTAAAAATTCCATCGTTATATATTTATCCACAAAAAAATGTTTATCAGTAAATTACTGACGGACTATTTCTATTCTATCGCTAAAGATTGTCAACGGCCATTTCTCCGATGACTCATATGGTCGGTACTTTCCGTCAACAAATTTGTTTGTTGATAGAAAATCTTTACATTCCGTCGATAATTTCTTTCGCTAAACACTCATTTTCTTGTAGCGCTGGCCGTAACGACGTGAGTAGTACTGGGCAATGCCATCAGATTGATTAGATCCGAAAACTATTGATTGATGGCACTCGGTTGCACAAGTTATGCGACCGATTGGTTGTTATGGTGGCTAGAAAAATTGTTGCGACGGTAGCATCTTGGTGTCATGGATTGAGATATGGCAGTTTGTCCATTGCTTCCTCTCATCTGTGAAGCCACCGACACCGAGTGTTTTGGTGGTGAAAGCCAGGTGGCAGCAGTAGAATGAAGCTAGGGTATGTAGGACGACCAGGGTTTCATAAGGTTGAAATCCCCGTTTGACAACAAGGTTAGCAAAACCTTAAAATTAGGAGTGCTTGGCGTTAGATTGCCTAAAGAGAAACATGGATCGTTTGATAACATAGGATTTATGTAATCTAATTAATAATAATATGAGAGCCTGAATAAGCCAATCCTAATTAATGAGTAACTTTATTTTAAACAAAATTTAAGAGATTTAAATTCAAACTCAATTTTAAAATTTCAAATAATTTTTTTAAATTTAATTAAAATTAATAACCAGACTCATTCTTAACTTAAATAATACAAAATTATTTTCTTAAATTAAATTAATTACATTTCAATTGATAATTAATTAGACTACTTTAAAACTAAGATGTTTATTTTCTTATTTGATAGTTATTTAGTTTAATTTGATTGAAATAAATTAGTTTATTATTTTATTTCTAGAATTATCATTCTATTTAATGTATAAGTTATTTCTTTATTGATTTATTAGAAAAGGATATTTTTGGTTAAATTTGGAAACTTTTTGCTAATTAATTATTAAAATGAGTAAAATGTTAGAAAATAGTTTTTAATTTATTAAGGAATCACTTTCTAATTAACTAAGAAATTAATTTCTGTATAAGTAATACAAAGTACTTCGTTAATTAAATTTAAAATATTTTATTAAAATTTTAAAATAATTTATTTAATATTATACGATTTTTTATAATTAAGAAAATTTTATTTCTAATTAGATTAGAAAATGTTTTTTCTAATTAATTAGAATGTCTTTTTAAATTTTGGAAAAGTGTTCTTCCAAATATCATAAATATGGAGAGTTACTGGTTGGAAATTTATTAATTAGAATATAATTGTTGTCTACTATTTTCATAAGTGTTAAGTTTATGAAAAAACTCAAGATTATTTTATCTCAAATATGTTTTAACATAGTTATAATTAATACTTAGATGAATTTGTGTGATTAAGATGATCAAATTGATGATCATATCAGTTTAAAGGCATGATTAGAAATACTATAAATGACATATTTATTGAATCTCATATGGGTATAATTGGTATTTAATTAGAATTATTTGTAATTTTAATTAAATTTAATTAAAATTAAAATTTAATTTCAATTACATTACTAAAACGTCTAAAGATCATTATAAATAGGCTTAAGTTCTACGGAACTAACACTTCTTACTTAACCCTCTTTGTAAGAGTTATAGAAGTTTCTCAACTTATTTTGTGGATATCGTTAGAAGCCGGACATTTGAGTGGTTATTGTGATTGAGACGGATCGATTTCGAAAATGGTTTGAAAGATATGACAAGATAAAGATTAAGTTTCAGAATAAGGTACGAATTAATTTTTCTCTTTTATTATGATTTGTGTTAATCATTTTATAGAATTAAAGAGATCTATTTTTCTATTGAAGAATACTTTCTTTACATTTGATGTAATTAAGATCTATTATGGTCACCAAAACTAAAATTAATTGGAATAAAGAAAATAATTTTATTATTTAATAAGATTATTTTTTAGTCACCGGTAAAAATATCATATGAAATAATTGAATTCATTTTGATTATATTTCAAATAGTATAATTGAATTCAATTTTAATATTATTAAGTTTATTCTAAATAATATATATTAAATTCAATTCAATCGTATTATCATAATTGAATCTAATTTATGAATTCAATTCGAACATAAGCTAATCAATGAAGAGTACGTCGTACAACAGTGACATTGCGGCTGTATTATGTTATGATTATAGGACCATTGTCAAGTCAATTGTACCTTATTTTGCAGGGTGTTTGCTTGTCTAAACGTTGGTAATCAAAAAGTTAAATTTAGGCATCAAAACTTCTCAATTTCAATGGGAAGGGATTAATCCTCCTTTTGGACCTCACGCAAGTCCAATGATCCTCAAAGTGGCGTCATCGTCATCGTCATCAGAATAACCAAACCAAATACTATTCATATGGTATTGAAAGCTTCGATAATTCAGGAACTTTTAATTCACAGTCTCTCCTCTCTCTATTTTTGCTCATATCCTATTTCGTGTACAGTGTATGCAATTATATTTTGCGTATGTCAATGGGGATGGCAACAGCTTCTTTATTACAGCCTGGATGCGGTTATTCTGGGAGATTCAATAATAATGTTAACAACACCAACAGCAATGTGAGGACTGGAGCTTCATTAAGTTCCACCTCGTCTTCATCATCATGTTCTTGTTCTTTCTCACAGGGATTCCATTTTTCTCCTAGTAATCGTCCTTTTTCCTTGTTGCACTAAATGGAAACTCCTTTTTGTTTGTTGGAAGAAAGGTTGTGATTTGAGTAAGATTGAAAATTTCTCTTCGAGGTACTACTAGTGATAGGTTGTTTTAGAAATATTTTTTTATTATATTGCACCAATAAATTGTGAATCGTTTGGTAAATGAACGCATGTTTGGTTTTGGAGTCTATATAAGAGGTAGATTGATAATTGGGTGTAGTGAGAGGATATATGAAGATTTTTGGAGCAAGTGAAATCTTTCGGATCATTTAAGAACTTTAAATTTGGAAGCAACTTGAAATTCTTGAAATTGGATTCGGTTTCGGTCAGTGGGAGTCAACTAGCTTAGTTTGAAACTTGCTAGGTCATTTTACGAGAGTTGCCATTTAATCCTTCATACTCTTGGAATTTGGCATTCAAGTTCCCTGATCAACACAAAACATGCATAACAATATCTAAAAATGGCCATTTCACTGGTGCACTGAAATGTCCTCTATTATGCTGACAGATCAATGTAACCCTCGATTCTTAAAGGAGGGCATAGTGGAGGTCAATGAACTTGTTTTATCACTGTTGAAGTTCATGAATTCATTGAGAGTTTTTACCCCTCTTACGCAGCCTGCACCAGTAGTATTCATGCATTTCATTTGGTTAAATGAACACATGTTTGGTTTTAGAGTCTATATAAGAGGTAGATTGATAATTGGGTGTAGTGAGAGGATATGTGAAGATTTTTGGAGCAAGCGAAATCTTTTGGATCATTTAAGAACTTTACATTTGGAAGCAAGTTGAAATTCTTGAAATTGAATTTAGTTTCAGTCAGTGGGAGTCAGCTAGCTTAGCTTGAAACTTCCTAGGTCATTTTATGAGAGTTGCCATTTAATCCTTCATACTCTTGGAATTTGGCATTCAAGTTCCCTGATCAACACAAAACTTGCATAACAATATCTAAGAATGGCCATTTCACTGGTGTACTGAAATGTCCTTCTTTATTATGCTGATAGATCAATGTCACCCTCAATTCTTAAAGGAGGGCATAGTAGAGATCAATGAACTTGTTTTATCACTGTTGAAGTTCATGAATTCATTGAGAGTTTCTACCCCTCTTAAATAGCTTGCACCTGTATTATTCATGCTACTGCATCCATATTACTGTTAGTTTTGAGTGTTAAAAGATTCATCTTTTATAATTTATCCATGCCCACTTTGCTACCAACATTTTTTCTTAACATGGCCTTTTGCACACCTTGGTCATTGTTTGTAATGAATACATTTTTAACAATTTTGGTTACTTTTTGCATTGTTTTTGAATTGTGTGCATCATTCATTGATATCCCAACAAATGATATGCTTTGAATTCTTTTTGAAGTATATGAACTTCTGCATTACATGCTATCAACTGTAATTTTAAGATCAATGATTATATTTTCGCAGGTTCAAATAGCATTTGCAAACATCAAACCCTTAGAGCTCAAGCTATGAATACAACTACTCGAGGAAATCTTGTATCATCCAGTGGTTCTTTGAGTGGCAATGAACCTGATCATCTTTTTGTTCTTGTTCATGGCATATTAGCTAGGTAGGATATATGCTACTTGATTGTATTTCTACTTCTCTTGTATACTTACACATTAAATAAATAATATAGTCAAGACCAGGAAGGGAAATGAGTATGGTTAATATTTTAACATTTCACATAGGCAAAGCACATTCTTTCCTGAAGCTGATTGCTCCATAACCGGTCGATTTGTTCCATGATGTGTTGGATATGTCTTTTGTTTCACGTCAAGTTCTTGTTTGATTCATTACTTTTACTCCATTGAATTAGATATCTATGGCCTTTATTTTGGCTTCAAATGAATGAAAGAGGTGTTGGAGAACATTACAGTTCGTAGATATCATATCTACTGCATTAACTTCTCCACAAATTATTGCAAGTTGTGCTGCTCTTGGACAGATGCATCATGAGCATTTAAATCCTATTGGGTCTGATTCTTCCTTAAGAATAGTCATTGCTTTATCATTTGCAACCATTTTTAATGACTGATGGATGGACATCTTGTGGTTTTATACATACTAAGCTACGACATTTTGATATATAATGCACCAAAATTGAAGTTCCAGCTACACTATAATCCATTTCTGGAGTTTGTTCAACATGTTTTAGGCTTTAGAAAAATTCGGAGGAACAAATAAGTACTGCATTCTCCATTAAAATGATTTATAGATTAACTAATGGCTTGTTGCTGGTGGATTCGGTTTGAGATTTTATCCAAAATTATGGTTTATTTGACTAGTGCTATCAAAAATGCAGCCCAAGTGACTAGACATATGTACAAGCAGAGTTGAAAAGGCGTCTTGGAAGAAACTTTCTAATATATGGTATTTTTTATTCAACCCAGATAATTTACTACATTTTGTATGATTCTTAGTGATAAATTTTAGGAGTTCAATATTCGCAAAGTTAAAACTGTTTTGTTATTTGCTGCGCCCTATTGATGTGATTGTGATTAAAATAAAATATCAAACAGACTATGATAATTGCAACATCTTCCATGTGCAATAAAAAGAGGGGTACTGGTTGAGAAAAATTAGATGCATTTCATGGAACAACGATGATATTACTTAAAACAAATTACTGTTCTTTGTTAAGTAGTAAGGAGTGCCTGGCAAGAAAGGGCCTTGATCTAATCATTGTGAACCGTCATATATATATTTCAACCATGAATAGGATAAGTAAAAATGGAAGTGAATCCTCGTAAAACAAAATAATTCTATTCTGTTTTCTTCAATAGGTTACAAGGAAATATATACAGAAAAAATCCCTACAATATATCCTGGGATATATATAAATATACAACTAACTAATGAAATAACTTATCTCATAAAATCTTCATAAATACCGCACTTCCTTCAAGTTGATGAATCTTTCATTCACAAATTGCCAATAGTCTTCTAAGGCTGTCCTGGACAGTCCTTTTGTCAAAACATCAGCTATTTGCTCCTTTGATGAGATGAAGGACATGCAGGCCACTGTCCAATTTCTCTCGTATAAAATATCTGTCAATTCCACATGCTTAGTTCTATCATGCTGAACAAGATTGTGTGCAATGCTGATTGTAGACTTATTATGACATTATAATTTCATTAGTCCTTTCCATAATTTTTAATTCATCAAGAACCATTTTCAACCAAAGTAACTTGCAAACCCCTAAAGTCATCTATCTTAATTTTGATTCCACACTTGATCTTGCGACAACATTCTGTTTTTTGCTTTTCCATGAAACCAAAATTTCCCCCACAACTCCATTTTATGGAGGAGTATTAACTCACAAGGATTCATGAATAATCCCTTTTCTGTGAAAGAAATTTGACAAAGTTTGATTGAAATAATCTTTGGCATTGTCAGAATGAAATTTTTTGATTTGTGCATCAAACCAAGTTTTGATCATTTTATAAAAATTTGGAAAAAGAGTGTTGACATTTGACTTGTGTTTCAACAAATAGATGTAAGTGACTCTTGTACAGTCATTAAAAAAAGAACCATTTTACCTCAGAAACATTAAGAACCGGAGAGGAACCCAAACATCACTATGAATGAGAAAAAAGTGGTCTGGCTTCTATTATTACTTATTGGAAAAAATGCACGTTAGTGCTTTGCAAATTCACATTCATCATAATGGAAAGGCTCAACATCTATTTTATCAAAGATGGATGGAAACACTGACTTTATTTCATGAAAAGAAGGATGTTTTAAACGACGATGATAAAGCCATACTTTTTCTTTACTAGACATGGCTGACTCTGGAAGAAAGGATGTGGGAAGAAAACCTCAAGTTTATTATGCCTTCTTTATTCTCTAGGTAGTAAACTTTATTCCTCTCACTAGTATGTCCAATCCTTCCCTTCGTGCCCTATTCCTAAAACATGCAAGAGGGAGGAAAAAATAACTAGACATTTAAAGTCTTTGTTGAGTTTCTACACTAAAATCATGTTAGCAAATAATTTAGGAGCATGGAGGACATCTTTTAGGATAAGAGAGTCAATGAATTGAATGTCTCCTTGTCCAGCTACAATGGCAACAGATTCATCAGCTATAGTTATCTTTTTATGGGTAGATGAAGGTGTGTAGGCAACAAAATGTTTAGAGGAATGTGTCATTCTTGGCTAGGTTTCTGCAGCTACTTTCCCTTGCAGAAGAACAAAGTTATGGGAAGAAGTTTGTGAATATATCATAGAAATTAGTGATATATACAATCATACAATTAATTCTAGGATATACATAAATATACAACTAAGCAACTAACTTACCCATTAAAACTGGCAATCCCAATTTTGGCATATTAACTGAAAAAGGGTTATGGTTATAGCAATTTTAACATTTAGATTTTTGCAGCAAGTTCATCCAATAACTATACTAAAACCTTCTTCGGGATTGATGGCGCTGGGAAGCGACTAGCAGAAGAAGTGAGTACTGAAATCTCTGGCATCATATGCATGCAGATTTCTCCTTTGGGCATCTAACATGGCTTATGGATTTATTGAGGGTGGGACATTTTATGATCATCGACTTTCCTACTAATTATTCTTCTAAAAAATTTATAAATAGGTCATGCAAGTTGTGCGGAAGACTTGGGTGGCTTATTTGCAAGATATGCTATTTCTATCCTTTATACACAGTATGCCGCAAGTTCTAGCAAACACAACGATTGTAACAATTTAAAGTGGCAAGATCTACAAAATACTTCTTTAACTTAATGTACGATTGTTGAGTTGGAGCCAATCAATTTTATTACCTTGGCAACCCCACATCTTGGAGTTAGAGGAAGAAAGTAGGTTTGTTTTGGACGGTATTTCCTTGTTTGCATATTTTTGGCCCTTAATGATTCAGTAGTACATAATATGCATTCCTTTAACTTGAAGAATATGTATTCCTTTGTCTTATCTGCTATGAATTGCACATTATTCTCCTTTTCTTTTCAGACTGGTTCTTAGGGTTGATATTTGTTTATTCATTGGATAGTGAAATAAATGCCTTGATTTCACCATTTTTGTGATTTGTGTAGACTATATTTTAAATTACCACAGATATTGCACCTAAGTGATAAAATGCCTTAGGTAGACTAACAGTATGGTAATAATTAGCGCATAGAAAGGAAACAATAAAAATGTCCTCCTTGTGGATTTTAAAGTGAAAATGCCCATGAAAAGTAAGTTTCAAAAACAGTAAATTGTGGTCGTTGCTTGCCATGCCATTCCATTGTTATAGACGCATTCTGGAGTAAGCATTATGACAGAAGACATAATAGGCAAGTGGAGCAAGGTAGGTCAAGCTTAAAAGGGAAAGGAGGATGATAGGGGGAAAAAATCAAAACAAGCATGAAAAGACTCTAAGGCTCTAATCAAGAGCCCATAAATTAAGGAAGCAATGAAGATGATATGAACTAATTATATTGTAGAATTATTCTACAAAATATTTTAAAATTCTATTATGATTATGTCTTTTATTTCCTAGTCAAGTTTTATAATAAAGGGATTAAAATCCCTATTACGATGTACCACTATAAATGGTAGTCTATTCTAGCTATTTAAACAGTTGAACATAATAAAAGAAGGAAGGAGAGAAGTTTATCAACTTGATATAAGCAACTCTCTATTCCTTTGGGGTCCAAGATAGGTAGCTAGCCCCCTTTAATGACCTCCAACTTTCCACCACTCTTTTCACCATAAGTTCCCATGGAAACTCAAACAAAATTGTCCCATGACTAGATTCCATTCTAAGGCTTGCAACTTCTTGTTATCAGAGCCTGGAGTCACGAGATATTCAAACAATTAGATAAACCAAATATTGGAGATGATGATGCATATGTTGGAGGTACTTAGAGTTGTGCATCAAGCGGCACTTGTTGGCCTAACAGCTACAGTTGGCAGTATGTACCAATCTCAAGAAGGCTTGGCAAGCTAGAGATGCAAACAGGAAACCAGCAGCAGCAAGGTACCAGTGCCTACATCACCAAAATCTACATTGGGGGAACGTTCAGGCACCCCAACTTTCAATGCTGCTCAGGCCTTGGATGCCCTAACATGGATGAATGATTCTACCCGGGTGGCTGTCAATAGTGTTTTTGGTGTGATAAAGAACATTACTTATCAATTGGAAGAAGAAAAAGATGATAAGACCAATAACAAAGATGAAAGCAAAGTTGACGACAAAGCGGTTGACTTTTCACCCAAGAAAAAGGACACTAGTGTGTTGCTGCCAACAATAGTGAACACAATAGTAAAAATGACTTATAGACGAAGTCTAATACATTGTAACTCCCTTTGTCTGTGAGCAGCATGAGAATAGTACCAACTTATCTAGGGTTGCTTCTAAGGGCTAGCTAGAATAACTGATGTAAACTATAGTTTGTTTAATGCAGATAATATTGATGTGTCATTGGGCATTACTGCTAATAAAGGAAAAAAGCATGACCAATTAGTTGGACACAACTTTTCAACTGATTATAATGATAGGAATATTAGTAATATTTCATTATGTGTACATGCATTCACACATGGTGATCATATATATGATGGATACTCAGGTAGATATCTCCTTTTTAATATGACAATGATTAACTATTGGATTTAGATACAACAGCTGCTTTATCACTTGGCTATTTCCTAGAAAGAGGTCGACTGAAGCTCCTGAAGCAACCAGGTTACTTTGAAGGGCCTAAGGGAAATGCTACAAATTGTAATTAGGATTGTGAAAAAATTTTATGGTCATTTTTTTGCAAATTTGAACGATTCAAACAACATTACCAAACCTCCATTTGTGATATTAAATACTGAAAAATTACATGGTCCTATAGGAGAACATAATACAGAGGAAACTTCTGATCAGGATCTGCAATATGATGATGATAGACTGGAAGAGCTGATGCAAATAGTGGAAAGTGTTATTATGGATGCTTTGAAGGTTGAACAAATTGTAAGCTAAGTATAGCTGGGATGACAGAAATGAAACCCAATCTTGATAAAGATCTAAAGGAAGTAGCAACTAGTGTGTCATGGGCTATAATAAATGATAAAGGTCACACTTGGCCTTTGGATGGTAAACATTTTAGCATGAGTTGCACTTAAAAAAAATTGGTGCTCTGGAGAGTATAGTGAGGACCATTTCATCAGCTGTCTTGGGCATAAGTTATTTGAGAAGATTCCGACTAGGTGGTGTTATAAGAACTAGCTTAGTTGCATTGCAAAATTTTGTTGTTGTAGCGACATGGCTTGATAATAGCATAAAATCTGTTGCTAGTGAAAATTTCAGGGAAGAAACTAATGAAAAGTATAGTGCAAGGGGTATTGAGCGAAAGCTTGTCAGTAGAACTGATTCATGACACATTGCATGTGGGTCTCTCAGAAATAACCTCTCTACTAGGTAGGGATAAGACTACATACTCTTGGACCTCCCAAACCCCTCATTTTAGTGGGACTTCTATTGGGTGTTGTTATAACTGATCATTTTACCAGGTTTAATGCTATAAGAGTCCAAGATAGAGAAGAATCTGAGTTGAGGATTAAAAGTAGTGATAAAGTTATGGGTGGTGGTGTTATAGCTGCCCTGGGAGCGTCTATTTTACTAATGCAACAACAAGGTCAATACAATGAAAAGGAAATTATGGAAATTTCATCTAGGCCCTTCAAGCAGATAGCAAATCCGCAGAAGTTGGTTAACAAGGTAAATCAGCATATTTTTCATCTTCATAGTCTCCTTGAGTGCATTGCTAATGATCATAATCCTGTATTTACAAGTAAATTCTGGTCAGATTTATTTTGGTTTGTAGGGGATCACACGAAAGCATGAGTTCATTGGGTTCCATAAGCTTAATATTATTGTGATATAGCCTAAGGTATCGCACATTTCATTTCAAATGGTTTATGGGACGGATCGTTCTCTCCTTTCTAACACTAAGGATACAACAAAGTTGGCAGTGGTGGGGAATGCCTTACAATAGTGTGACCAAATATTAACTAAGGTTCACAATTGACTTCACTAGGCCTAAGCTCGAATGAAAAGGCAATGTGATAGGGCTCATAGGGAGATATCCTTCAATCCTAGTATGTGGGTTTTGTTGAGGCTACACCGACAATTCTCTCTGGCAAGTCATCGGCAACATAAAGTGACACAACTTTTCAATTGGCCCTATAGGATTTTGTTCCACATGCTGCACTGGTGGTTGTCAAACCAACAAAAATAATTTCTTTCGCACAAAATATTATAAATAATATAATATAATGGTAAGTAGGGTCGAACCTCAGATATCAATGCAGATTTGTTTACTTGTCATAAACAGGGAAATTAAATAAAGATGATTCGAGATTGATTTAATGAACATGAAAAGTAATCACGAAAGCAGTAAAAATAAAAGACTAAAAACAATGGGATAAAAGCCTAGTCAAGATACATTTCAGT